>OZ018320.1:148724438-148944438 GCA_963969495.1 Ceratothoa steindachneri
GGGTGCAGCCGCTGGTCTTTGCGTTTGGTTCATCCCACTCAGTACAGGGAGGCTAGCGAAGATTGGACGCCAATTGTCCAATTTTCCTGGAGACGATCCGTCTCAGCAGACCTTCAAGAGAACAAGAACCATGTGCAACAGAGCCTCGCTTTAAGCTCTGAGAGCGGGTATAATTAGACTGCAGAAACAATTGCGGGTTGCGCTATCTATACAAGGCAGAGGCTCTGCATGATGAGGGGAGTTTTATAAATTTAAGTTACTAATGAGAGTATTTAAGTGACTGTTATAATATTAATGATTCTCTTCAAAAGGGTGTCATGATGAGGGGGCAAAGGGTTTCCCGTGAGACGCTAACACCCTGGCCAGAAGGAGTAAGAGGAAAGAATATATTCATGTCTCTTTGGCTTCAGAATTTTAATGATTGCGATAAACCGGTTAATTTTGGAAATTAACACTTCCCCGCTACGACTAGCCTACAGAGACAGTAGCGAACTGGCCAAGCATAAAATGGAATAATGAAAGTATTCTAGATTTTGCCCAAACATTTGTTATTTTGTGTAAAAATTAGGATAGAAGACTACCGTTCTCTCGAAGTTAATTTTAACTTAACCGACTTTGGGGACGCGTATCTTAACTTAGAATTTTATGGGGACGCTTTTCTTAACCTTGAAGGTTTAGGGACGCTTTTCTTTACCTTCTCAGAAAAGCGTCCCTATAAAATTCTAAGTTAATATGCGCGTCCCCAAAGCCGTTGGGGACGTTTTTCTTTACCTGCTCCCACTTTTCTTAACCTTGAAGTTTTGGGGACGCTCAACTACACTTGTGTACTTTAGGGACGCTTTCCTTTACCTCCTCCGTTTATCTGATTGGAATTATCAGTTCCGATTACAACGAAGTTAATCCACATCGGCTGCGTTCGTCGATGGATGGACTCCCGATTCAGGTCGACTTTAGTGGGTCTCCGCTGATCGATGGTAAAGCAACCAAATTATTATTAAATTGGTGGTAAACCCCAAATCAAATTAGTATTTTTAAAGATGTTTCCTTGTAGTAAAAAATACGATAAAAAATGTCCTTGTATTAAAATGTTGGATATAAATCTTTCTTTGTGGTAATATTTTCTGGATACACCAGACAGTTTTGCATTCTGCATACATTTCTCTCTTTTTCGCACAAGTTCGTTACTTGTTCTTGTTCGTAGCTATTGACTCTATTTCAGAAAGTGTTTTCTTACTAACAGACAGACAAATAGCGCTCCACTCGCGTCTCCCCCCCCCCTCCCTTCTCTCCCGCCAATATTAACCCCGCCCTCTACTTTCAAACATCCAACTTCCTCTGAGGAAATTTCGTTTTTTATTACAGCGATCCGCTTGTCTCATTCCTCTCGAGACGGAGCCAAAAATCGCGCACATACAACTCTACATAACATACGATTCATACATAAATGCCTACCAAACAGGATTTCACATTAATACACAACAGTCATGTACTACTCATATACACACGCTACTTAAATGCTTATACGAGATGATAAACATGTACTTTGACATACACGAATGCGCAATCAGAAGAGTGTTTATACAGACACGTAATAAAAACATACTTATAAGTACATAAACATACACAATTACTGAAATAGACATTTATACTTATACGAAAATACTAACATCCACGGAGCTATGCGATTCTGGGCTATGTACAACCAAAGCACTTTCATACATGAACACTCACACTTACAGCTACAAGAGTATGAATATACTTGCATTTATTCATTCACATTTGTTTCTTTGTGGTAACATTCTAGAGTAAAAACCGGGTGGTGGTGGTAATATTTTGGGATGCAAACACATGTATCTATCTTTGTGGTGGTATTAGGTTGTCAAGAAATCAATGTCGTTTTTGTAAAATGAGAGTAGCTTGTCAAGAAATTAATTTATTGTAGTTTATGTCAAATGAAAGTAGGTTGTCAATAAATTAATGTCGTTTGTGTAAAATGAAAGTAGGTTGTCAAGAAATATATGTCGTTTATGGAAAATGAAAGTAGGTTGCCAGTCGTTTGTATAAAATGAAAGTAGGTTGTCAAGAAATTATCCCATAAGGGGCACGGCGATTTGCCTTCCTGACGCCGTGCTGACGGGACTCAGCGCCCCGTCCAGACCCAGGTTATCCTCTTCTCCTTCTTTCAGACAGCCTGTATTTCTCCACTAAAACCTCTCCCACAACTTTCTATGGTCGGCCTCTATTTTCACAGGGTAGATGCTGACATTCTTCTCAGCCAACTATCCCGGATCGGGGCTGAGGGGGGAAGGGACAATGTTCCCTAACCACTGAGCTCCGGTTTGGGGTGGTTGGTTTTTAACAACCTGCTTTATCCCCACCCATATCTTCCTCACGTCCCTTTTCCTTCTCTCTTCACACACTATCAATTTTACGCCATGCCGAAGAGCTGCCAGGTAACCAGGCGGGAGGGGTGGCCTTGAATAGCGGCACCTGGCTTTGCCAGCTCCGTACGCACCCCTTGCAGGGTGGGCTACTGCGAGGGGTGATGAGCGTCTGCATCCCGTAAAAAAATGAGGGTCACAATGCCCAATGATGTAAAACCCCAAAGCCAAACTTCCCCTTAACCTCTCACGATCAACGGAGCCGCCTTCGGGCAGCTCCACAGAAGAAAATGGAGGTCATCCCCCCTGTGCCTCTCGCAGGGGACCCTCCAAATCTCTCTAACCGGAGAGGAGGTTTACTCCTCTCCTTCGCCTACGAGTGTAGGGGACTCCCTCGCACCTCCCTCTTTCCAGCGGCAGTCCCCCCTTTACTTTCCAAGGGAACTGTCAAGAAAGCCAGAAGGCAGCCCGTAGCCGACCGCTCCCCATTGAAGCCGCTCGGTAGGGCAAACCCCCTTAGGGGGCGAGGGAAGCCAGGCTCCATCGGTCGCTTCCATCAAAAGACCTGTAGGCTAGAATATTAAACTTAGCGTGGATCAAGGTCTGTGCCTCCCGACTCTACTCATGACACCGCTGCCAATAGGATCTGTGATGTCCGCGGGCGGGGATGGCCAACTGGAGGCCCACCCCGTGATAGACATGGTCCTTGAGGCAACCCAGCCTCAGACGGTAGGGCCTTCCATAGGGGCGAATCTAGGCTCGGTGCAAAGCACCGAACTCAAGTCCGCCCCTATGCAAGGTCCTCCTTAAATGGCCCGGGTCTCCAAGGCAGTATAGGGAGGGAAGGGATCTCCTCCTTCGGCTGGTGCCACTACGACCACCAGGACCTTCTCCAACTAAGGGAGCCTGGCGCCTCCCTCAGTTGCCAACAGCTCTCAATGCATCCGCAGCTGATTTCGACGGTGCCTATGCCGCCGAGAGACGCCAGTCATACCCTAAGCCACTTGAGTTTAGGGCTAGGAAACTCCTTCGAGAGCTAGGTATAGCTCTCGGGCCGGTGGCGCCCCTGGTACTGCCTAGGACGCCACCTTGGAGGGTACTACCTTTGGCTATTTGTCGCCACGCCTCTGCTCCCAAAGCTTCCACAGCGCCGGGAGTATTGCGTTCGACCTTTTTGGAGCACACCTCGTGTCACGCTGGAACCGTGCCAGTGTATACGGATGGCTCCAAGTCCCAATAGGGGATCGGCTTCCACGCCGTATCACATCTGTTTGAAGTCAGAGAAGCTCTTCTAGGCGCCGCGTCATTTTTACGGCCGAGCTGGTGGCAATACACCACTCGGTACGGGAGATTACGCGACGTGCCCGGTTCGCAGACCGGATTGTTATCTAAAGCGACTCACAAAGCACCCTGAGTGCTCTCGGGGCATTTGAATTTCCGCATCTCCTCGTTCGCGATACCCGTGACGCCACGGATTTGGCAATCCGGGCGGATGTCGAGATTATCTTCTGCTGGGTTCCTGACAGGTAAGAATTGCGGAGAATGAGCGCGCCGATAAGGGCGACAAAGAGTTCACGAGGACTCGGCGACCGGACCAGCGTTTTGCTCTTCCTCACACCGACTACTTGGCAGGAAAACAAGGAGCTCTTCGGGCTACTTGGCAAAGGAGATGGGAGACGGTCGAAGGGAACTTAAAGTACCGTGCTATTGCGCCGCGACTCTTCCCATGCACCTACCCCCGAATGCCGCGAAGGCGTCAGGTTGTTTTCAGTCGTCTCCGAATTGGACACACTCGCGGGACGCACCGCCAATTGATGGAGCGCTCACCAGCGCCCTACTGTGAAGACTGCGTTGTCCCCCAGACTGTTCGGCAAATTCTTGTTGAATATCCCAGTCTGGGCGATCTCCGCGCACGTTACCTGCCCCGGTACCGGATAAGCGGGGTCGCTACCGCCTGTCCCTTGTACTCGGGACGAGTTCGTGCACATTGACTGGTGGACTTATAGACTTTTTGGGGGAGGCCGGCATTTTCCCCTTTATTTAACTAGTTGGGGTTTGTTGTTGTTTTTTGTTATTTTAGTAGGCCGTACGTTCCTGCGCCGGGAGGAGGCGGACCTCACCTCGACGCCATATCTTGCTTCTTGCTTATTGCCTTTTTGCTTTGTTTTATTTCTATTTATGTTTTTTTTGTTTTTTTGCATCTTAGTTTAAAGATGCCTAATATTAGGCAGTGTTGAATACGGCGACTAATTCCCAAGTAGGCAGTCGCCAGATGAGCTCTTAAAATTAAAAAAAAATGTCAGGAAATTAATATCTTTGTGTAAAATGAAAGTAAACTCGTGTTTAATATATAAAAATTACCCGCCCATCAGCTACCTAAATTATAGTGGACAACTTTCTTGAAGAGTTCCCCCTGTTTTGATGAGATATAGGATGTGATATCCTTTTCCACATGCCTTCCTATAAGTCAACTTTGCTATTTAGTTGATGTTGTAATGAGTTATATAAATGGTAATCATATGACGCAAGGCCCGGTAGACGTGGAGGATGAGGAAGAGGTTCCCAGCCTAAAGCAGGAGTTTGTTCCTGGGTGAAACGTGCTTTGCAGTATCTTATTAATGAGACGCTCATGATGAATAACTCCTTTCACATTCCACCAGACGCAAAACAGAACGTTCTGCTGTTCGAAGTCGCGTCTCGGCGTGAGAATGGTGAAGTTTGCGATCGAGCCATTGTGATCGAGCTTAATATTGCAGTAGAGAACCCACGTTTCATCTCCCGTAACAATTCTGTACAAAAATGGATTACGAGCCAATATTGTTGTAGCTTAAAAATGGCCTAAAAATTACGACCTTGAAAAAGCCTGGCCATTATAACTGCTTTAAAAGGGATTTGGCAATGATTAATAGTTATCTTTAAACAGCTTGAAGCCAATTTGGAACAACTTTAGTCATGACCAAAGGTTTTGGCACACATCTATTTCGATACAGCATAATTCTATATTTCTTCAGGGTCTTCGAGCTAACTTTGACGGCTGACATAACCAACCGCCCCCACCCCCGCCTTATTTCAGCTCAACTAAATGTATTTCTTTGAGAAGATATCGCCTTCTAGCAGCAACCCTTCCTAGGCAAAGTTTTATCACAGTGTCCAGCAGCTCCACATAGCCGTCTGAATTGTGCCTATAACCCTACTCAACAATATAGGGCAGCATGGCGTCACCTTGACTGGACACACACAAAGACCATCACAATTTAAATGAACTTGGACTTCATGGTACTTGGAACGTCACATGGATTGTAGGCAAGCCACCTCTTATTAGGGGTGTTGTGCAACTGGTCTGGGAGTTCTTTAAGTCTGAGAAAAACCAGCTCGTCTCCTACTCAATATGATGCTTCAGCTTGTTTAGGACCTTCTTTGACTTCGTCAAGTGGTTCTCCTTGGTCTTGAGTGTCAGAATTTGCCCCTTGCGCCTCTTTTACGAGTGGTAGCGAAGGTCCTAATTCAAGGCCAGCTTCGTGGTGGCGACACCAACACTCATCTCTCTTGCTAAAACCCGAATTCCCTTGCTCGGGTCTTCCATCACCTTTTCCTGGATGAATTCGGGAGTGCAGAGGCAGTAAGAAAGCCTGCTGTGTCGCTGTCTCCTGGCCACGGCTTCGTAGTCTCCGTTGCAACTGTCCATTTCACGTCTTAGAGCCTTTACAGTGTTCACAGATCATTGAGCAGCATCATAACTTTGGCATTTTGATACCCGGCGCGAAAAATCATGATACAGGTAACTCTTTCTTCCAATATTCAGATGGCTTTCAGTCCTCTATGTCAGATAAACCTCCACTCATTATGTTCTCCAAAATCTTTGACTATTCACCGATACGTCAACCTGTTCCTGACAATAAGATATTAAAAATCGTCAAATTTAGCCCGAAACCATGTTTAATGTGTATTTATGCATATATACACTATATATGGAATATATATTAGGTTTCTGTTATTGGTCTTCTTATGGTGTCTGTATAGTTGCATAAATTACCATAGTGATAAGCTAGGGTGAGTTAACGGCACAACCATCTCACAAAAACTATCGCCCTGAACACTGGACGTGGAACGGAAATTTCGACATTATCTCATTTGCCAACAATGGTTACCCCCAAGGAAACTCGATGAGTCATCATTGCTTTGCACCAGAGTGGCCTCTCGTGTGCATAAATTGCTACTAGGGGTAATACGCCTGTAAGAACCCTCTTTGGGACCACTAAGATGTTCGAAGAGACAGGTGCAAGTGCTCCAAAAAAGGCCTAGGGACGTCCATGGGGATCTATTCACGAAGCATCAGGACCGCCTCTGGTGGAGTCAGCTTCCGAAACGTATGGTTACTAGTGTGAAACTTGCTCAAGAGTGGCAACAGACGGGTGCGTCCGCGTCTGCACGCACGGCGAGAGAAAGAATTCTGGACAAGGGTCTCGTGACTCGGGGGGGCAGCCAACAAGCCACTGTCCACTCAGAAAAACATCAAAGTCAGATTTTCGTGCAGCAGATGGTACAATGATTGGAGGATGGTAGAATGGGGCATGGTAAATATCCTTGACGAAGTCCCATTTTCAATGTTTGGGACATTTGGACGATTGACTCTCCAGAGAATAAAAGGAGAACACTCCCATGAGTCCGACATCGGTCCAACAGTGAAGCATCCCCAGGCCATTATTGTGCGGGGATGCTTCTCCGCCAAGAGAACTGACCATCTCATATTTCTTCCCCAAAATACCGCACTGAACAAAGAATGGTACCCAAATGTCCTCATAAAAAACGCCTCCAACCAACGATCCAAGACCAATTTGGTGATGATATATGCGTATTTCAACATGATGGAACACTGTGTCATAGAGCTGGAGTTGTAACAAAGGGGCTTGAAAAATAGCGCACTGAAATATTAGAAACTCCTCTGTTCTTAATCCGATTGATAACCTGTGGGCGATTCTTAAAAAGCGGGTGGCCAAGCAGAAATCCACCAATCGTGACCAGCTCCCTATCATCAGAATATTCTCCACAAGTCGATATCCAGCCGGAAAGAAGGAGTTGCAGAAGTTATGAAGACAAAAATCCAACACACTAAATTCTAACTTTATGAATTAAATGTTTAGGTTTTATTAAACTGTCTAATTTCTGTAGATATAATTTTGGTTGTCTTCTATACTACTATATAATCACGCACTGGGGATTGGAGAATAAGCTAAAACAATGAAGCTTACCAACCAACTTTATCTGCCAAAAGTTTTGGCCAAGACTGAACACTACAATAAACCCTTTTTATGTCTTTTGAAAATGACATTAATTTTTTGACAACCTGATATTTTTGGATACAACCACACAATCTTTCTTTGTGGTAACATTAAAGGATACATTTTTTGGGGGGTAATATTTCTTTGTCACATTTTTGGATTCAAACATATTTGTTTCTTTGTTGTATCATTTTTGGGATACAAAAAGTTTGATTTTTTTTGTGGAATCATTTTCGGATACAAACACATTTTCTTTTGGTAATATTTTGGGGTACAAACACATATTTCGGGGGGTTACATTTTTGGATGCAAACGTGTGTGTTAGCATTTTCGGATGAACGCATTTCTTACTTTTGGTGACTTTTTCGAATACTAAGAGTAGCGTGTGGGCTTAGCCTCCCGCAATGCCCCACTTCTATTTATTCTAGTGCACCTTTCCCTACTAGTGGTAACCACTCCAAAATGATAAATAGGATCATTTGACATGAATATTTTGTACCACTGAAGTCCTGCAGTCACATGTTAAGACTATAGTTGGTATGTCAAAATACCCTCATTTCGCATGCAGGACCTAAGTTCGCACTTTTGAATAGCATATGTTCGCATGTAGGACTATAGTCTACTTAAAAATACACCGTACGGAAAGAGTACAATTAGCATTTCCGATAACTTATGTCCGTATGTAGGAGTAGTTTGTACTTCTGAATACTACGTGTTTGCATGTAGAGCTTTAGTTCGTACTTTCGACTATGATGCATTCCCATGCCTAAATTACGTTCGTACTTCAGAGTGCTCAGCGCCGGGACTACCCTTCGTTCGTACTTCCGAATACCTTGTAATCGCACGTAGGACCAAAAATCCTTGTTCATTGCGTCTTTTTCCGTAGTGGTATTCAGAAGTGCCTATATATAGGTCTTGGGTCTCGATATTTGCTTTTAGGATGTCGAATGACCTGCCTGCTGTTGTACGCTCACCTCCCTTTCCTTGGTGCTTTCAACCGCGCCTTGGAGACCAACCTCTGCTCTCAAGCCTCTTCATCATTGGCAGACGGGTTCTCTGTGATGGTCCGTAACCTTGGAGAACCTCTGTGTTCGCACTTCTGGCCTTTGTTTGCATGTAGGACACTAGTTCGTCTGGTTTCCCTGATTCCCTCTGCATATATCTCCTCTTATTCTGTCATCTACTTCGTGTACTTTTTTGTGTTATAGTGCTCGTGTTTCCCACCTCGTCACTACACATGAGTATTGTTTTTGTTTTTTATAAGTCACTGCACTCCTGTCTTTTAGTGTTAATGCTTTGTTTACGTAATCTCGTTGTTTTTGCTCGATAATAATCTCTTTAGCCGCTCCATCTCTTCCCTTCTCTATCCCCCAAACAGACCGCCACGCTTTGTTGCTTTGACTTTTCTTTTTGCCTCGGTTCAAATTTTCTCTCCATGTGATTTATCTTTCTCAACATGACTATTTCTTACACTATTTCTCTTATGTATCAGGTGTCAAATTCTTTCCGACTTCATTCAACAAAATAAAGTTCTTTTGATTTATTAAGAAATTGTGTGGAAAGTTAAAGGGGACTTTCTTCTCACAACTACTCTAACCAAACTTATCTGATAGACTCCATGTAGTCCCTCTGGTTTATTGGCCCTTCTTCCCTTTGATCCTTCTCCGTGAGCCTTCTAAACTAACGCTCACTATCTATAAGCAAGGCTGATTTCATGTGCAAACTTTTGTCTATTTAAAAAAAAGAAGTCTCTCTTCAGTATTCGAGAGACCTGTTTCTTTGAGCAACTAAATTTTAATTCAGTGACTGTTTTTTCCTGATTGGTACTCAATCCTTCATGTTCCGAGAACTTGTGGGCAAGATAGCGGCGTTAGCTCTTTTTTACGTTGAAAGCCCCTGGCACGGACCAATGTCCACATCAAAACCTGACCCAAGTTGAAATATGTATAGACCAGACAATGGCTTAGCCACTTTCCCTTACGGGGGAGGGGAGCTTGCGCTTCGCTACTAAGATTAAAATTTAAAATCTAAAAAGCAACCATGGTTAATTTTTTTTATAAATTTTCTGAACTTAGCCAATTATAAAAAAAATTAAAAAGGAACTGTAAATTAAGTTTCCTCCCTTTCAAAAAAATCACGTTGCTAAAATATAGTTATAGATAAAATAAAAAAGCAGCCTTACTTGAATTTTAATAAATTTTCTGAACTTTACCAATTGTAATTCATTTTCTTTTAAAAAAATTATAAAGCATTGGATAATCCTATTTATTTTTTATGAACTAAATTATTTTGTTTTTACAAACTCTAAAGAAATTCTTAGAAATTACCTTGATAAAAATTTAAAATATGCTTAAGTCATAACCAAACTAAGATCAAATTATTATTCCAATACTCCCAAAAATCCCCTTCTTAAATTATAGAGTTAGTGATGATGATGATGAAGATGATGATTTAGGAGACAGAAAAGAGAGACAGTGAAGAGTATCTAAGGATTTTGGGGAAAGTGAAAGAAAGATCTTTGGTTTGAAACGTGACAGATCGTAGTTATGAGGAAAGACATGAGAAGGTAAAGAGTTGCAAAGTTTCCAAGTGTAAGGAAAGAAAACGGCATCAAAAGCGACCCACACAAGTATGCGATTCAGATGTCTGTCGAATATTGCGTGGTCTGGATAGTGGTGGAGGTATACAGGCGGCAAGATGACGGGAACATTGACCAAAGTAATACCTGTAGAAGTGGAAAAGTGAACCGACATCACGGCGAAGGGCAAGGGAGTCAAATTTCGAGGTTAGTCTTGGACAGTTTAGAAAACGGACAGCTTTGTATTCAACTTTATGAACTAAGTTTACAGAGCTAGAAACACCCTAAATGTGAGAGCAGTACTCCAGATAGAAGCGCAAGAGTCTTTCGTATAATCGAAGTACCTGTTCCGGAGAAAAGAATTTCGACATCTGAACAGGACACCCAGTTTCTTAGAGGCAGACTTAACTATTCCTGAGATGTGGGGTTTCCAAGAAAGATTGGATGTTACAGTAACACCCAGTAAGTACAATGAGTCAACGGGTGTAATTAGCTATTCCACCCTCTCTAATTCCGTGAACTCTCCTAACACATTGGAAGTTCTTGAATCCTTGACGATGAAGGCTTTTCTCATAATAGTGGCTGTATACTGACTGCCTGATCATGTGTCAAACAGCTTATCTGACGTTTCTAAACCAAATCTTTTCTACTTAAAATTGCTTATACATAAACATACTCCATCATAATACCTGCTATCTTGTAGGGTAAACCTTTTCGGGTAAAGACTAGAAGGAAAACTCCAAATAATAAACCAAACCCAAGACCACCAACGGCGAATCTATCTGGTACCGGGGGGGGAAGGCTGCGTCTGGTGGGCAGACGTGACAAAGGCAGGCCTTGACATACTAAGAACCCAGCAGCTCGCTGCAGCCAGCATCACTGAAACTGCACGTCTCAGCCTCATTGAGCCGCGGTGGACATGCTACTGGTTAAGTGAGTGCGCGTGGCTGTCGATCACCCGAAACGAGATACTTGGCTACTGGCTTCTCGTCACCATTTCCCTCCTTCACTGCCCTTCTACAGAGAAGATAGGATAACAGATGACGGAACCAATGCTCGGACACGAGCTGGTGCCGACGACGACTCCCTCATATCTCGGACTTCTCTACATATTCGAGCTTTTCTCCCCGAACTTGAATGGGTAATATAGTTATATACTTGTTATTTTCGTCTGCACATTCACAATTCATAGCCGCATTATAACTAACAGCTCGACAGCAATTTATGGCCTTTTCCTTATCTAACTCTGTATCTCCCTTCACTTTCATCCAGCTTTCTCTTACCACCTACCAACCCATCTTGGCAACGCCGGCTATACCCTTCAGACCAGGGCTCGACAACCTAGTTCTGCATAGGGTCCATGCTGGTGTCTCTGAGTGGTTAAAGGGCCACATCTATCGCCATTGTAAATAAATAGAACTAATATTTATACATACTAAAAAGTAACTCATAATTATACATATATTTAAGCAATATTGTCTACTGAACATAATTTAATTTGAGACAATGGTATTGAACCTACCCTCACTTCTCGCTGTCTGTCTGTTAGTGTCTCATAACAGTTAGAGTGACACTTGGTGTTGTTGACAGGCTATCAATATCAGGTGAGAGGCTGGAAGAGGGAAGAGGCAAGATGTCATCTATGTAGGCATCAATCACTCAGTTTCTTAATTTACTCTTCGTGTATTTCATTTATGAAAAGAGTTACTTACACATGTAAGTTCTGCCGAACAGTGACTCACTTTTTTCGTGTTCTCTACCAAGTTGGTATACAAACCAGTTTCAAAAAGATATTCATGCAGAACTCTAGTAGAGGTACGCCCCTTGCATTAATTATTATAATCTTAAATACATCGCTGAACTGCATCTCAATAAGTTCCATTTGCAGATTTTGGGATGTGATGTCGATATCTACGTCAAATGATGTAGCAAACAGCCTGAAATCAGTTAAAACAATGTCGCATACAGACATGAGATAATAAAACACAAATAATTACTAATATAAATATACTAGTATTCTAAATATTTCTTTGTTTTGAATTTGTAAACACATATTTAGACATATACAGACTTGTAACACCGTGGATAAAAAAAAAAACGTGAGTCGCTTCCGGGCACAGGTGATTGTAGTTTCGGCGGACCTCATAAGGTGCGCTTGTTCTAGAATTTTAGATGACGAAACCCTCGTCCCACGGGTCTGGTTGATATAATATTTCTATTAAGAACTGCAGGTCGGATGATTTCGGGCTACGGGCCGGATCTGTCCCGCAAGTTGTCAATCCCAGTTATAGACCATTAAAAAAATGACCCTATGTCACTCAATCCTCTTTCCTCCAATGGAAACAACCTTTCCTAAAATTAACTTAATGACTCCATCCGCTCTCTTTTTCCGGATCCTTCCCTCTTTCTGATATCTATGTTCCTTGACTTTCATTTCCTCTTCGTCATCGGCGTTCCCCTTAATTCTCTGATTCATTCGAAGTTATAGAGTACAGGCGAGCCTGCGAGAGGCGTCTAGGCCAAATCATGATTGTGCTACCGAGACAGCTGCTGCCTCTCTCGTCATCACGCTGCGTACTTCTGAAATCTGTCCGTGTAGTCCACAGTTGCAGTATCCTCCGATAATAAAAGCACTCCGTACATACCATTCAAGCTCCTTATGCGTTTTTCTTCCCTTGTGATGCCCTAGTCTATTTACTATATCAGTAGAGCAAAACTCTGCGTTCTTCGCCGACAAGGTTGTTTATATTTGATTTGCTATTCCATATGCCACTGAAACTCCATGTGGTGATACTTTCCCTTACCTCCCCACTCAACACTCTCTCTCCCCCGTGTTTCCTAAAGGAAAAATACCCTCCTTCATTATCTCCTCAAAGAAGACCTGTTCCTCTCTTGACTAGTCCTATCAAGCATTAATCATTAATTCTTGCCTGTTCTCCTCCCTCAGCTTATCAGTATCTTTAAGGTCTCACTCTCATCTGGTGTGGTACTATCCAATTACAAACACGCTGATATTTGCCAAATTCTAAAGAACCCCTGCCTAGAGCCAAACGACTAATCTATAAACTACTGTTCCTTTTGAAATCCTTGAAAGGCTGTTGTCAGCGTAGGGTATCTTTATCGCGTGTACTGCCCAGACAGTGACAAGTTCATCTAGTCTGGTTTCGAGGATGTTTAAGTGTTACATTTACAGCACTGCATTCCCCGAGCAGTTGATGCTAGTCAGCCTTCAATTTTAGACTGTCCATTACTCAGCAGTTTGTAATACTGTATATCGCACGGTTCTTTTCTATCGTCTTCATGAATTTATAGGGATGTGTAGAACCTTAACTAGTTCCACTTTTTCCCGTAAGGGGCGCGGCGATTTGCCTTCCTGGCCGCCGTGCTAACGGGACTCAGCACCCCGTTCAGCCCCAGCTTAGCCTCTTTTCCTTCTTTCAGACAGCCTGTATTTCTCCCCTACTTCCTCTCTCACAACTTTCTCCGTTCGGCCTCTATTTTCTCGGTGTAGATGCTGACCTTCTTCACAGCCAACTATTTCGGATCGGGGCTGAGGGGGGAGAGGACAATGTTCTCTAACCCCTGAGCTCCGGTTTGGGATAGTGGGTTTTTAACAACCTGCTTCATCTCCACCTATACCTTCCTCACATCCCTTTTCCTTCTCTCTTCACACTCTATCAATTTTACGCCATGCCTAAGGTTGAGCTGACATGCCGAAGGGCTGCCAGGCCACTAGGCGGGAAGGGTGGCCCTGAATAGCGGCAGCTGGCTCTGCAGGCCTCGTACGCACCCCTTGCAGGGCGGGCTACAGCGAGGGGTGATGAGCGTCTGCGTCCCGTAGAAAAATTAGGGTCCCCATGCCCGATGATGCAAATAAAAAAAACCTTCCCTTTTTCCCCTCACAACCAACGGAGCCGCCTTCGGGCAGTTCCAGAGTAAAATGGAGGTCCCCCTCCCCACTGTGCTCTGGTAGGGGACCCTCCAAATCTCTCTAACCGGAGAGGAGGCAAACTCCTCTCCTTCGCCTACGGATGCAGGGGACTCCCGCTCACCCCTTGTCTGGAGGTGCCTTCGGGCACCTCCCTCTTTCCAGCGGCAGTCTTCCCTTTACTTTCCAAGATGACTGTCCTAAATCCAGCAGGCAGCCCATAGCCGACCGCTCCCCATTGAAGCCTTGACCCCCGCTAGGTTTAATATTCCAGCCAGCAGCTCTTTTAAAGGAAGCGACCGATGGGTCCTGGCTTCCCTCTCCCCGCTAAGGGGGTTTGCCCTACCGAGCCACTTCAATGGAGAGGGGTTGGCTATGGGTTGCCTGCTGGCTTTTTGGCAGTCCCCTTGGAAAGTAAAGGGGAGACTGCCGCTGGAAAGAGGGAGGTGCCCGAAGGTACTTCCAGACAAAGGGGTGAGGGGAAGTCCCCTACACCCGTAGGCGAAGGAAAGGAGTAAGCCTCCTCTCCGTTTAAAGAAATTTGGAGGGTCCCCTGCGAGATCAAAGGGGAGGGCGGGGGGAATCTCCATTTTTTTTCTGTGGAGCTGCCCGAAGGCGGTTCCGTCGATCTTGAGGGGGAAAGGGCAAGATGTTTTTTTTGTTGGGTTTAAATCATCGGGCATGGGGACCCCATTCTTTCTACGGGAAGCAAACGCTAATCACCCCTTGCATTGGCCCGCTCTGCGAAGGGTGCGTATGGGGCTGGCAGAGCCAGGTGCCGCCATTTAAGGCCACCTCTCCCGCCTGGTGACCTGGCAGCCCTTCGGCATGGCAGCTCAACCTTAGGCACGGAGTAAAAAAAATAGATAGTGAAGTGAGAACGAAAAGGGATGTGATGAAGGTATTGGTGGAGATGAAGCAGTTTGGTAAAAACCCACGATCCCAAAACGGAGCTCAGGGGTTAGGGAACATTGTCCCCTCCCTCCCCCTCAGCCCCGATCCGGGATAGTTGGCTGAGAAGAAGGTCAGTATCTACCCTGTGAAAATAGAGGCCGACCAGAGAAAGTTGTGGGACAGGTTGTAGGGGAAGTGAGGAAGTATGGGAGAAATACAGGCTGTCTGAAAGGAGAAGAGGCTAAGCTGGAGCTGGACGGGGGGCTGAGTCCCCTTAGCACGGCGGCCAGGAAGGCAAATCGCCGCGCCCCTTACGGAGCCCTACAATAATAAAGTTAATCTATCAATTGTAGTAATTGGCCGGATGAAGGCGTTTTGAACGACTTCATGGCAGCTGTTATACGCTGTAGATGGCTGTGGTCCGGATTCCACGTAAAATGGTAGGTCCCCACAGAAATAAAAGATATTTTAAATGAGTGCAGATCGGGAACAAAATCTATACTAATTATTTGTTACCAGCATCGAGCACTAAATCTATTTATATCAGGAATGATATATTTAAGTCGACGGGGATGCGTTTTGGTGTTCCACAAGGGTCAGTTCTTGGTTCACTCTTTTTTTTCGTCTATCTTCTTGACCAGGGTATTCTTTTGCGTAGCCTCGACCTATCATTATATTCCTATGCTGATGAACGACGTGTCTATATATATATATATATATATATATATTTCTCCCCAGTCTCATTTTCTGGGTCTTAGAAATCTTTTATCCTGATACGACATCATTACTGAATGGCCTTCCGACAAGTCTGAAAACCATGACCAAAATAAGGTGATGGTGGTGGGTACTCTTTAGATTGTCGATCACTGTAAAGATATTGAACCCTTTCTTGTCTCATGTGGTCCACAAATTCCCTTTGCGTCACATTCGACAGTAAATTCTCTCTCAAAGCCCACGTTGGCAAGTCTTCTCTCTTCTTCCTCCGTGATCCTAGCCATACCCGCTTTTACTTTCACCACAATGCCTCAAGATCGCCATCCTACTGCATCTATCTTGTTAACAATGGATTTAAATTAATAATGCAGGATTGTATACAAGGGTTTGTCCGACAATGAACATGTATTCAAGAAACCAAACACAATTCATTTCAGTGGTAGAAAGATGTTCAAAATAATTGCCATTATTTTCGATGCACTTTTGCCATTTTCCTGATAGAATACTGTAAAACCGATATCACCATTTCTGAACAGTTTTAGTAGCTTTATGAGACCTCTTGTTATCATGGAGTTAGCGAATATGTGGTAATCCACAATTAAGTAGTCACCTATGTTTTGGCTGAATTGCTACCTTAGTGAGATCTAAATGCTGACAGTAATTCTCGGCATTCATTATTTGTCGATTCGGCAAAAGAATAACTGTGTTTATTCGCCCGTTAATAATATTAATAACAATTTACGGGTCTTGTGGAAAGTCCACAGAATGAAAAAAATATTTAAATAAATTATAATTACCATTATTATTGTTATTATGATTAAGTTTCCCTACAAAACTATTTATTTCTAAATCGACATCTCTTTAGTCAAAGCGTAACGTACGTACGTACGAACCAATAATATAAGATGGAACATGCAGAATTATAATCATAAGATAATAATAATAATAGGGTTGCGGAAGGATTAAATTGATCACCTTAGTGTTGTTTAACGCTGGGGAGGGGAAAGTCTGGTCCCAACATAGACAAGGACCACAACCAGGAGAGGGTAGCCCTAACATAACCCCCTCCCCCTTTTCTCTCGGTCCATAGGGGGCGGGGTGTTACTATCACTCGGAGAGTTGGTTTGAATAGTTACCTCGTGGGTCGTCCAACCTAAATTACGGAGGATGGGTAACTTCGGGAGGGTTGCGCGCACTTTCGGGCCTGAACGATCCAACATTCAGAGTACTCGTACTTTCTCACAAATGTTCACTTTCCCTTTTTTGCAAACATTTTCTCATGAACTTTTTGGCGGAGATTCCCTCGTTGGGTTTCACTTTTTCGTTAATTTTAAAATTAGTTTAAAGTAAATAATAATTTGGTTAGGGTTTTACTCCGATTAAATGTACACAACACCAGAAGGCTGCTCATGGTAAACCCCAGTCTTGTCAGTTTCCGCCTTTAGGCGGCAGGGCCTTCTCTTGCGCATCGCCTTCACCAATGATATCTGGATGGACCCTCTCGTTAAGATACCAGGTCATCTAATCCAACTTGCCTCTCAAGTGCGGTCTACAATTTTTTTCATATACTACAAATTTCCACCCATTAGTTACCTCACATGGATGAACACCCAGAGCAGATAGAATTTATATCCATGCCACAATTATTACAGAACCATAAAGTTAACATGATTTCGGTTCTATAAACAAGAAGATCGGGTCAGAAACCGAGGTTTTACAAGGCGATCATTGGCTGGCGTCCTAAATTATCTCTCACTGAAAGAAACAGGATCTACCATCAGTTTTTTATACATTGCCCTTCTAAATTCCTTAAAAGAATTGGCAAGATGCCCAACCAGCCTTGCGCTGAGTTAACTAAATTGTATTACTTCGATATGTATATGCTTGAAATTAATATTAAAAATTCAATACATTTGTTTTTCGTTGCTGTTCCAACGGCATCGTTAAAAAACAGAGAAAATTGGAGGTGAAGTCTTTTAGTTGTTGCACTCTATAAATCATGTGAAAAGTTACTTAAACATCATTATATTTGTAAATCCGGGTTTAAACAATACAGATGTCTTTTTTGTTTATCGTATGTGAAGAAACAAGGGTTATGTGAACATTTATCTCTGTATGCAGACATGTGTATTTCACGTCTGGCAAGAAAGGGAAGAAGAGAAGATAGGTATGTTGTATATATAATTCCCCCCCCCCAAAAAAAAATCGCTTGTTGTCAAGCTCTGCAATTTAATCTAAATCTTTATAATCTTTGTTGTCTCAAGTACTATCAACCATCTCAAGAAAGTGGCTTTTTTTTAATCTGTTAAGCAACTAAATTTATATAAAAACAACAGAAAAAAAACGTGATTAAAATGTAAATAATGGCAATAACTGGCAGCTCTTTGGACGTTTGACTTGGGGAGTGGAGGGAAGGGGCTGAGTGGGGAAATTGTGAGTAAAGAAGGGGGTCGGGTGCGAGGGATCGTGCAGGGGAAGAGGGGTTTATGAAGAGGGAGGGCTGGCCTTGAACTTGACTGTGTTTTAACTCTCCGTCTCTTCAAAAAGACTTGAATAATAGGAGATTTTCCTGCTTATCCCAAGTTAAAAATAACCCTGAAAATGATTCAAGATATAGAGGTTCACAGTTTCATCTTTACCAAACAAAGAAACTATAAAAGGACGCAATCTCGGAAACAGTTTCAAGTTCGTTGTTGCCATTCGAACGCCCGGCTTAAGTCATAATCGACCTCACTGCTAGTTTTCGAAACAGCACAACCAACCAGCTACCACTTTTAACACTGATTACAATATAATGACGGGTCAACTGGTGACCATGAACATGAAAATTACTCCAGACTGATGCATTTTTACACCCAAAACTAAAGAAAGCATTAGGCTTTGAATAGACTGGAAAAACTTAACGAGAAAATAGTATTTTGCTTGCTTGGCGGGCATTAACGATCGGAGAGTTTAAAAAAAGGTAATAATTTGAAATTACTGAAGCTTAACGTTCCAACCGTCGTAAGCAAAATACGAGTTGGGCAACGAAGAGGAAATCATTTTGATTTTTTTGGCAGATAGATAGTGGCTATGTTTTGAGAGGGTAAACGAAGGGGGGGGGGGCTGGTAAATACACTTAAATTTCATACACAACCAATTTCGCCGAAATTTAATTCCTGCCCTCCCAAAAGTTCAAAGTTTGACACTTTTGGTGAGATTAATTTTCCCTGGATTTCTGCCATTAAATTCCACTTAGCGCTGGAACTCTCCATCTCTGTTTATTTACCCTATTTTATCCTTGTTATTTAGTCCCTATTTATGTCACATGACTGAGCACCAACAACAAAACTATACAGTGTTAAACTCGAACCCTAGGGCTACAGGGTTTGGGTTTAAACCACCTTAACAACTGGTTACACGCTTCGACCCACTTTTCACCCTCTAGACTATTCAATATTTTTTTTACCACTTGTTTCTGTTCCCCTTATTATCTGTCTTAACCCGCCCCCCTTCTTTCTTAGTCAAAGTGTCCTTGTTAAAAAAAAACAGTTGAAAAAAACCCCTTTCAATTCTGGACGCTGACATTATTGGCTACCAATAATCCAATTTATAAATACTCCCAATAATAAAAATAATAAGTCCCCGTGTGAAATTTGAACTAGGAAGTAGTGGTACAGCTGAAGTCGACTGCGACTACAAAGTTTTAAATGGTACGTACCAGAACGCTGCGTGTAAGCGTGCGCTAACTTTATGTATGGGAGTGAAGGAAAAGGGGACACTTTGTGATGGATGCTTGGTGTGTGAGAGATACAGTGAGAAAGTACTGGCCAGCCGCACGTGACGGACCAGCCTTTTACACTCGAGGAGCTGGCCAGGGCGAAGCGTGGGCGTGACACAGCAGCGGGGGCCGACGGAGTACGGTACTCCATGCTGGCACACGCTGGGCCCGCCGGGGACGCCGCGCTGCTGGCCCATTTCAACGCGTCGTGCCTGGCAGGCCGCCTGCCGCCCTCCTGGAAGGATGCGGACATCCAGCCCATCCCCAAGCCGAATGATCCCACCACCTCCAGGCCAACCTCCCTCCTGAGCTGCACTCGGAAAACAGCGGATAGGATGGTGCTGAGTCGCCTTCACCCCCACGTGTTCGGCTACACCAAGGGGGTGAGCACGGCGGACTGCCTCATTACCCTCCTGGCTCACGCCAACAACCAGCCCACCATCGTAGTCTTCTTCGACCTCGAGAAGGCTTTCGAGCTGGCCAACCCATCCCCCCCCCCTGCCATCCTTGTGAGGAAGGGCATCCGAGGGAGACTGCTGGGCTAGCTGGAGGACTACCTTCAGCAGCACCTGGCTCGTGTGAAGTTCCAGGGTCACAAGTCTCCATACCTGACTTTCGAGAACGCGACGCCCCAGGGTGGCATCCTCAGCCCGCTCCTCTTCAACGTGCTGATGGAGCAGTTGGTGGCGCTTCCCTATCAGGAAAGAACCATCGTGCTCAGCTACGCCGACGATCTGGCCCTCGTCGTTACCGGGCGTGGCAACAAGCTCGCGATGGCTCAAGAGGCGCTGCACCTCATCACTGCAAAGTGCGAAGAGCTGGGGCTCAAGATCTCAGCAGAGAAATCCCGTGCCATGGCCATCAAAACTACCACGCCAGCTGGCCAGCAGCTGCACGTCCAGGGAGTCGGGCTGGCCTGGACCGACTCCTACCAGTACCTCGGGGTGTGGGTGGACAGGCAGTTGTCCTTCACGCAGCATGTCACGCACCTGAGGAAACGGACGCAGGCCTGGCTGAACGTGATGAGGGCCATGACGCGGCCGAGTGCTGGTGCAACTTTCCCCGTCCTCCGCCTCTACTACCTGCAGGCAGTGCGCTTCCTGGTGGACTACAATGCACCGATCCTTGTAGCGCTTATACGGCAGCAGCAGCAGCGGCTGGAGGTGGTGGAGAACACAGCCATGAGGACCATGTTAGGGCCACCGAGGTGGTGCAGTGCCTGTGTCATGAAAAGCGAGACCCGCCTGGTGCCCCTCACCACCAGGGTGGACTGCATTGTAGCCTGTTGGGTGGCCAGAGTGCTGCAGCGTGACGTGGAGGGTGTGGCGCAGAGGAGGCTCCGGGTGGCTGTGGCGCAGGGCATCGAGTGCCTGCGTGACAACAGGTGGCTCATAAATGTCACCTTAGCAGCCTCCACCCTCAGGCAGGCAGGGAACTGGTTGTGGCGTGACCCCGAACCCCCCCCCCGCATACTCTCCACTACCACCATTGGATCCCCTCGCCGCCGACATCACAGCTGCCCGCCAGCAAAGCTCACTGCCTCACCGAGGAGCTGCGCCAGCACGCCCTTAGAGCCATGTCTGAGGTCACAGAACCGGACAGCGCAGTCTACTTCACTGAAGGATCCGTCGACCCAGACAGTGGAAGGTCTGGTACCGCCTTCATCACGAACGGGCTGACGCGGGCGTGGAGAACGTCAGGCCACTGCTCCACTCTCCAGACATAGCTGGTAGCAATCCTGAACGCCCTCTAGCGCGCTCTGCTCCGCAGGGAGCCCACTGTAGTGATAAGCACGGACTCCCGGTCGGGGCTGCAGGCGCTGCGGCACGCCCATGCCCACACCAGGGACAACATTCGCCTCACCACCACCATCCTGAGCACCCTGCAGGACCTGGCAGGGCAAGGCAGGCGGGTCCGGCTGCACTGGATTCCAAGATACGTGGGCGTGCGCGGCAAGAGGCCACCAAGCGAGCCGCCCACGGCCCCACCATCACCTGGACCGTGCGCTCCAGCCTGCAGCAGCTCAAGACGCAGGCCAAACGCAAGGCCGCCCACAAATTCCACCAGCAGCACCAATAATGGGAGGCAACCAAGAGGTAAGCGGCGTGGTATGCTGCAGGCACAGCCTATCTCACACTGGACGCAGCCTACCAGCAGCCCAGAGCGAACGGCGTGCTGCTGCAGCGTGTCAGGCTGGGCTACTCCACGCGGGAAGAGCTACACACCGACTTTGTAGCAGGGAGGTGCGAATACTGCGGTGGCCGCTCCCGGCGCCCACTGGTGCACTACCTCCTCTCCTGCCTCAGGCCAGAGCCATCACCAGCCCCTCACCCTGTAAGAGGCGCCCTACTGAGGGCGCGAGAGGCAAGAGCCACCCAGTTGGTCCGCCACACACCGACAATCGAGCTGCTGGAGGTGCTGAGAACAGCACCCCCGCCCCGCTGATCGCCGCCCATGCCCAGCCGGGCGACGGGTGATGAGGACCACCGCCAAACACTAGTAGCAGACAAGCCACGCGTGGGACACTCCGCCGCGTCTTGCTGCACGCCAACACTGGCAGGCCCCCCGCTTTGTGTAATGTATTTGGGCGTATTTGTATATTCTGTTATATATTATATTATATTTACGTACTATATATAAATGTATTGCACAATAAACCTATACAACAACAAAGATATTTGTAGTGTGAAGAAGTGTGAACGAGGTTCTGACAGTGTGTTCTTGGGCGGTAGGGAAGTGTAAAAAGAATAGATGAAAATAGACTTGTGAAGAGGATGGTATGAGAAGATCGTTTAAAAGGTGGGTGGATTAGGTGGAGTGAGAAAAGACTGACTGAGAGGAAGTGGATGATATTGTATCGGATAGTTGTGCATGGTGAGGGGGTTGTAGGCTATTTCTGGATATGATACAGCACATAGAACCCTATTGATATGTAGGCCCAATTTGACGTGTAGGAAACCCTCATTTCTAAGAAAAACTTCATTAGCTCCTAACGCAACTCCACTAAACTAATTTTGGCTCCTTCATCCTTCCTATTTGGTGCTTTAGCATGATCCATAACAATAGGCTTTTACTCATAGGTTGGCGCGATAACCGATAATCGATAAATCCAAAATTCTAATACAATATTGATTATTGACTATATATAGCGTTATTTTATAATACAATAGTAAGAATTTTTGAATACTGTTTCTTAGTTTCTTACCTGGTGAGGCTCTCCTTCATCTCCTCATAGGTTTTGAGGATCCTCCTCACAGCTCGGACCTACATATTTCTGCCTCCAAGGCACGCGCGGCTCGCCCCTGTGCTAAGCTGGAACCAAAAACTGAACTGAAATTATCGCTAGTTTGGAACCAAAACTATCAGTGATACCGATTAATCGATAACGCGGAAAAAAATATCGGATAACCCAATATCGTTATCGCAATTACGCCCATCTATGCTTTTACTGTAGTATAATTTCTACCGTATAAGAATAATAATAATAATAATAATACCTACTAATAGTAATATTTTTTTTAATCGAACCATACTCTTTTGTAGTCTTGTTAAACAGTAGCTTCACCATTCCAAATTTATTTACTTCTTAAATTTTAAAATTTAATTTTTAACTTATTAGCTTTTAAAAAAAAACTGATTATTTTCTTTTTAATTAAACAAGAGGAGGGCTTCGCAACTCCTCCTTACAGAAGGAGCTTGCGCTTTGCTGGCAGACTTTCGGTGTGTGGCCTACGGTGTCGTGGTATTCGTGAGCGGATACCTTCGCTGCAGAGAATGCAGTCTACTTACGTTGCAGGCGGCCAGATAGATAGACCAGCTGCACAGGGCTAATAAGAGGTGAGTGAGTGAATAGATTAATGGTTGGCCAAAGGGAAGATTTAAATACCAGGTTTCATTCAAGGTTATTGAAAGATTAAAAACAAAATTAAACTTTAATTACACTAATAATGCTAATTATGGAAATGTCTACAAAGGCAAATGAATGAGAGAATAATGTCGCTCCCAATGAAATAATAAATCTAATACTAATCAGTTTAACGGGGATCAAAATATGGGACTTGGTCAGACAGGAAAAATGTTGGTAAACACTGGGGAGTCCAATTAAAGGGTCGAGAGGAGGATATCAGGTGGCCAGGACAAAAGGGGGGATTATCCTCGAAAAGGGGTAAAAGAATTTTACTTTGACGGCTTGACTATTGGTGAGAGGAGCGATTCTTACGAGGCGAGCTAGTCTTGCGGCTCGAGGGGCGTTGTACTCTTGGCGGAGGGGCCGGAATTACCTGGGGCACGAATAAGGTAATTTCCAGGCTGGGGGAGGCAATCTTGAATTGGGATGAGTAATCTCAGACGAGGGGCCAGGTTTCCCTGGAGGGATGAGAAGAGTGGTTCGCGCAATTCTCCAAAGAAAAAGTCGTTTCACGAATTTGTCGATTGACTGTGGCTAAACTCACGACAATCTGTCTAGCCGTCGAGACCTAACTCCGAGGTTCGATTCGAGACGAGGGGCTGTATCTTCGCTAAAGGGCGGGTGGTACTCTCTGACGAGTAACGGTTGACCTTAGGTTAAATACCCTGCTGGCTTCCTCGCTAGAAAGCCTAGAGGTATGGCAGTCTCTTGGGAGTAACCATTGGCACCAGTCTCTTTAGGCCCAGACGAGATAAGGCGATCGAGGAAGCTTCTTCTCGGGTCGACCCTGGCCTCCAAGCGGGGGAGGATCAGGTAAATGCCTCTCAGCGAGGGGGTAAGCCGACTCACTGATCAAACACAGGGGTTACCAGCCGCTTTGCAGTTTTCCTACCCGAGAATACTTCTCTCCTCGCGTTTAGAGATCTAGCTTAGGCCTACGCGGTCTCTGCTTGAAGGTGGAACAGGGGGTTCAAAGTGGACCTTAGGGTTCGTTCTCTCACATACGGCCTATCATGATTCTTTTTTAATCTTCATCTACATTTGCTCTAATAATTTCTATGCCAAAATTTTAAGAAATTTTCTAAACTTCACCATTTGTAATTCTTTTAGTTTTCAAAAATTCACAGAAGTTCGATACTTATATTTATTTCTGAATATAAAAGAACAACCTCTGACCTCCTCACGTTATTTGGAGACCACGTGTGATTGTATTTCGCCATGGAAAACGTCACTTCCTGTTCGAGATCATTCGAAAAGTTTCGATTCCTGGGCGTATTGGGGAATTATCCCCCAATCCTGCGAATTTGTCCAGAGCCCTCCCCCCGGCGACGAGGAGAGAATGAGCCGCTTATTTTTTTCGCGCCTTGCCGCTAAAAGCTGAATTTTCGTCTGCCTCACGGATTAAGATGTCTGAAGCTTCCTCACCCCCTGTTCCGAATCCCCCTTCCGGATCACTCGTACAAATACCCGGTTTTAACTTGAGCTCGACAAGTCCCGCACGCACCTCAAAGTCGTCATCATCGTCTCGAGTCGAAGTCCCGTGAGCGTTCATCCATGATTCATAACATAACATAACATAACATAACATAATTACACGGATGACAAAAGCCACAAGGGCCTATCAATTGGTAGCTTCTGTGAACGGCAATCCTTTGAAGTTGCGCGACAGTATCCCTTCGTTTAATCGATCCGAAGAAAACCTCGATTGATTACCTCTGAGATAAAAGAAGTTTCCTCTTCCAGCCGAATTACGAGTAATCCCACATTATCCCGTAGAACGTCATCCTTGAAGATTGGCTATCTTCATCGCTATTCCTCGGAAGGTTGGTTCGGATCGTGCCCCACTCGCTTCATCCCAAGCAGGACCTTCCTCGAAGTCACCGACTCGTAAGATTGAAACCCCCTCAATTGTCAAGTTCCTCCTTTTGATCTGAGCATAGTAACGCTAATTAATTAATTTTATTTGAGAATCCATCCTTATCAAAATTATCAAGAGACTATTTCATTTTAAATAATTCCCCTTTGCCTATTTGTATTCTTATTTTGATATTTGTAAATAAAATTATATTTTTGTTGTTTCATCTTTAACTAACCTCGAGACCTATTCAAGAAAATCTCGCCAACCCTTTTTGCACTGATTTGTTAAGAATTTGAAACCCAACGCCTCGAGTCTGACCTCCCGGTCGATCGTTAATCCCTGCGAACATTCCTCAAACGGTTCGCGTTGCAGTAGATGATTAAGTTACCCTCCACATAATATAGCAGTAGTGTATGGTATAGAGTGGGTTACCACGACACTGAACTTCATCATATTACTTTTTTGATATTATAAAGGAATTATTATAAATAACTTTGAAAAAAAATTAAATATACTCGTACTTAGGTGACAACCAAACTAAAAGAAAAAAATTTATCCAAATCTTCAAAAAATCTCGTTCTTAAAATATAGGGTTATTTATGGAGGATAATTATGCTAGGAATTATTGATAGAAAACATGCTACAGTAGCACCCCCTATTTTCTATAGTCGAAAAAGGAATTTTGGCTCATCTGAGCTAATATTGTAAAATACAGATTTAATTTCGGATTTTTTCGCCTCCATTTTTTCCAACTTTGGCTATATTTTTTTGCCCAGAAGACAAACTGGAACTTGTTAAAGGTCAAGTGGGAATATTTATCAGGACTATTTTTATGGCATTGGACAAAAATAAACATTATGTTTGACAGTTCGATTGTTTGCTTTTATCTTGTAAAATGTCAATGTGGAATATTCAAGCAATTATGCCACCAATCAAAACCGGACAATTGTTGCTTAAATTTGACAAACTTTTCGATTGTTTGGTTTAATCTTGCATTCAACACGCATTGTGAATTCTCGAATAATATAAATGCATTGACTCTGTTCTCTTACTGAGATTTGGAAAGGAAATTCAGTTTAGCTATGGAGGTTCTGTAGTTTTCTAAGGAGACAGTCAGATTTTGACTCCATTCTTCTTTTATTTAACGGAGAGAATCAATTCTCTCTCATTTCTCGCTTTCCATTTATGTGTTAATGTTTTCTTCGTATTGGGTGTAACTCATTGTGCAATTACAAAGGATTTGCTGTCTTTCCTTTATTATAAGAGGAGAGTAAAAAAATTCTTGGAAAATGTTAACAAAAAGTTTGAATCATTTCTTTACATGTTTTTCAGTTTGGTTTAGGAGGGTTTTTTCATCGCTCTAACCCTTTCATATAGAATTGTGAGAGGATTTCTTTGAACAACGCTTAACCACCTATTTTGCATCAAAGACGCGAATCGAACTACTTTTAAATGTCTACTTTTTTTTTCGTGTGCGAAACAAGAAAATCTTGACGGAGTGAGGCAAAAGATGTTGAGAGGACGTGGAAGGATTTACCAGTGAAATTTTTGAAGAAGAGTTTTTCTAATTCTTAAGAATTAGCAGGAGCGTTATCGGGATTCAATAGAATTCGGTGACCAAACTTCGTCCGTCGTTTTCTTGCCAATGTCTTTAAAGCCCCTCGTAATAGTTCTCGTTGATTGTTTTCTCCCTTTAAAAGAAAGCAATCAAAATTAATTGTCTAAATGCCAGGAAATACCAGGCATACCTTATCAGGCTTTGAACTTTATCCATCCAACTGATCCTATCCTAAGCCAAACTTTAGATTGAATTTTACATTCTGAATCCAACTGATAAATCTAAGTCCCGTCTACGGTAAATATTTGCTAAAAGATATCTTCATCATTAACTTAAATTGCCATTGTAAGAGGAGAAAATTCAGCTCTTTCACACATTAAATGCCGAACAAAGCGTGCTTCGAATCATTTTAGCCATCACCATCGCTAGTAGTTTTGTCGTCTGCTTCCAACAGATTCTGGAATGGAGTCACAGTTTATTTGTTGAAGTCGACGCTCTCTTCTCTCTTGGGTTATCCGAGAGATCTTCCCTATTTTCCTTAAAACGATTAATCCAGGCGTAAACGACTGTTTTAGAGGAAGAACATTCGAATAAACTTGTTGCAAAAGCGGTTTCCGTTCGAACATTGTCAAGAGCTTGAAGTTGGCTCGCATTTCGAAATTGGTCCGAAAAAAGGAATTGTTTTTAAATTCAGCGCAACAATACAATGGCTAGAGCAAGGATGAGAGAACTTATCAACATACATGTACCGACAGATCTCAAAGATATGTTTAAAGTAGTAGTAGGATTAGGTGTTAGCCAACCTTCCTTTATCCAGGAGGATCCCCGACCGGATAATGAAATAGACATAAAGGTCAGTATGACAATCGCTGGTGAGCCCGAGGGCATCAGGGGGCGGTCCTCTTTGGGAAGAGGTGCCAGGAAGCAATTTATGATTGTTGGCACCAAACAGACTTCGGGTGGAACCTTCGTTGCCCCGGGGCAGAGGGACCTGTTCCGCGTCAGAGGTTTGTGGATATAGATACCCATCGGCAGGATTCCTTGGAACAGAGAGTGTGTGTGTGTTGTGCTGCGAAGACGGGAGAGGAAAGAAAGCAGTGTTGTAATTGGCTATGCGTGTGATGAGAAGTGTATGATCTACCCACCCGAATACAGGGGTGAGCACAGCGTCTCCACCAAATTGTAGCCAAATCTCTACGAGCGCTGACGTTTGTCCCCGCTCATGCCGGGATCGAACCCCGGTACCATCACGTTGGGAGACCAACGCCGTATCCACTCAGCTAGCAAGTTTCGGTTGGTAACAACCCATGCTAGTACAAATTGGGGTGTGTCCTGGATTTTTTCGATTTGCCCCGATATTTCAAACTAAAACCATTTGATTTTTAAAAGACGGATTCATTCTGATATCAGATATTCATAATGGTGAACGAGACTGGGAATAAGTTATCGGCTCTTAATCAATCATTTCGATCTTTTTACCTGCGGCGAAGCGCCAGGTCAAGGCGTCGCTTTTTTTAAAAAGTATAAAGTTCAATTGTTCCCATTTAGAGCCATGAAATGATCCATATGACCATGGGACATAAGGTTTTCACCCTGAAGATTTCAAATCTGCCATCGGATTGGGCGCTGGGTAGCGTCATCTAGTGGCAGAAGCCTCTTTTAGCCCTTCAAAGACACTTGTAAGTGATTTGTACCATGGCAAACCATCAATGCAATAACCATTTATCATCTTATCTTAAAACGGGGCAGGTCATTGGAGGGACTTTCCATCTTGTTCTACGTAAAAGTAGGTAAAACTATTTGGAGCTAAAGTAATTTCTGCTGTCCTTTTGTTTTTCTTAATTATTTTATTTAGCTCATTCCTACTCAACCTATGATGATTCAGATTTTCAGCAGTACCTACCCCTGTAATCTCTGGTATGCCCTTTTCTTTCTCAGAAATTTTCCTAGCTATATCTTGATTCCACCACAATGGCTTCCTACATTTATTCCTAAAGGCCTTCATTGAGATACACTGCTCCTGGACTATGTTTAATATAGTCTTAAAAGTGTCTCACATGTATTCTTACCACTAAATTCTACATCCCAGTTAACATGATTAAGCAATTACTAAGTGTTTCATAATCTCCTCTATGAAAAGTTGGAGTTTTAGTAGTGTTTGTTGATATTCTACCTTTCCCTATTCTCAAGTTAAACGAACTACGAGTATCTTATGATCACTATTTTCCAATGATTACCCGGAAGTCATTTCGTGAAGTAAATTATCATCATTTGAAAGCACCAGATCAAATATATTGGTTCCACTTGTTGGTATATTCACAAATTAACTAAACAAATTATCCTCAAATTCTATAAACTTAAAACTTTCTCTAATCCTTCCTATCCTATTTTTCCAATCCACAAAACTTAAATTAAAGTCACATAGAATAACTGTATCGGCTTCACATCCTTTACTTATCTTCCTTATAATTAGCTCGTCTATATCACTAGTCTGTCCAAGTGGTCTGTAAAAGGCTGCCAAGTATGGTATCCTATTTTTACTGACCCTAATATCAGTGTCTCGACATTTTCCTGCTTTATCGAATTATTTAGATTTGTAGCAATGCTATTTCTAATATAAATATTGCACGACCAGCCCTATCTCTCCTTTGACTAATGTAAAAATCATAACCCTGAAGATCAAATTCACCCACATTGTCATTAAATTTAAATTAACTAAACCATTATTCTGTTACACATATGTACTATGTCCATATTTTCATCAAATACATGACTAAATATCTCATCCTTCTCTTTTAAAGACTGCGGTGATCGGATTATGTAATAGATAGGCTACTGGCACCAAGTTGCAGGATTCAATAGGCCCAGCGAAAACCTCGACAAAATGGACGCGCTCCCAGCATATTCCACACATATAAAATAATATGTAAATGTGATATCTCGATAGAAGATTTCAAAATTTTAAATTCACATAAATGACCAATTACACCTCGAATCTTGGAAACATTATATATAAAACAACTCAACCCAGACTTAAATAGTGATTTGTCGTCGGTTCCCCTTTTACTTAATTAAATGAAAAAGTCAATAGTGCTTAGTATATCATTTAATAATATATATATTTTTTAAATAGTTCGATATAAATATTAAACTCATAATCATACTTATGAAATTTAAGTAACTTTGTTAGTTACTAACTAATTACCCCCCCCCCCCCCAAAAAAAAAAAAAAAAAAAACACCTGTCTGTTTACTATAAATCTAAACTCTAATTTTAGAAATTGTTTAAACTCTATTTTTTTCCTATTCAAAGTTAAAATTACCAATGTTATATTTGTACCTTTAGAATTGTGCTTTAGTATATATTTTATAGGCCAAGAAGATGACCTTATTATGGTCGAAACGTCGCCACTAAATAAACAAAAAAATGTCAGCAGCAATTTTCCTTGCCTTGGAATTTTGGTTAAAAATTAAATTCAGGCTCTCGAGAAGCAATACTCATCATTATATATATATATATATATATATATATATATATATATATATATATATATATAAGCGGCCGTTAGAAGTGCGCGCGGGACACACGAATCTACGAACGCGCGAAAGGTCAGAGACACATGTGTCAATAAGACAACGCATAAACAAACAATTCGGGTCTCAGAATAGCTTTATCAAAAGACGAGTCTAGGAAGCACCTGGGTAAATAGACCCGTTGACCTAAAAGAATTTTATCACAAAGCTGAGGCAGGCGTATCCTGTTATATAGATAAAACTTGAGATATGTAAGTAATTCGACATACACAACTTTCAGTAGCGCCGCCTTAGGGGTGGAGAAGAATGAACTCGACAACTGAAGCTCATCCCACGGACGATTCTAGGCCATGCCATCTAGAAATTAGGTATGTATATGGTCGGAGCAGCTCGGTTAGAATGATTATTGCATTAAAATTATTAGATTACTGTCGTTAAGGAGATTATCTCGTTCACGTTCCCCCTTTTAAATTCAAAAAGTTTTGTCGCTCCAGAATTTAATACTTTGCGTTGAATATACATATATAGACTGCTAGTCATCCGCAAATAAAATCGTGACGTGCCGTTTGCCTCATCTGGCCGCCGGAAGTGGTCAGCCAGTCGTCTGAGTCTGCCAACGAGGAGAAACCAAAAAAATGGCTGTCGTATAAATTTCCTGGGTTTTCGAATATCAGCAGATTGAGTCTGAGAACCCGTCGCCTACGGTTCAGATCGTGTGTCTGTTTCCCCATATCCCTGGTATTCGCTTATATCATCGAGGTTGGATCTCACCAGGCAGATCCATCTCTCTTGTGAAGGCTTACTCTGTTCAGAGCAAGCCTCGAATCGTTTCGTCCCTGAAGGATTGGCCGGGATTCCTTTCGTCTCATCTGGAACCTACCCTCAGGGATCTCCAGTTTTCCGTGTGAGATTTGGCGCTGAGCCACGTCAGAGTCTCAATTTTTGGAGGTTGCACTTCTCTGGACTAGAGGTGCCATCGTCCGTCTTCAAAGAGGATTGTGAACTCGTCGTGTGGTCCCCCTTTCCCCTTCATCCTCGTCACCATCAGGATATTTGGCCGAGAATCACGTCCATTGTCCGTCTCCATTTCCATGCGCCGACTCGCTAAAGGATTCCCCTTCCTCGATGTGACCCCATTAAGGTAAAATGACCCTTGATTCTATCTCCCGTTAATCGATCCACTTTCCGACATATAAAATATTCCCTCTGTATAACTGATTTATAGATTCCATTTAAAAGCTGATTAACGAGTAATTAACGTTAACCGATTGACAATTAATCTATATTTTGTCAGAATTGTCCTTATTACATTACCTATATTTCCTGTATGTATATATATATATATGTTAACTAGTGACTTATTAAAATTATATTTTTGGTTTTCACTCTTTAAATATATCTTGAGCTGCAACTTGGTAAACTCATTAAACGCTATCGGCCCCTGTAGTAAATCGCACTCTTATACCTCGTAACCAACGGATTACTCTTACGAAGTGAACGTACTTGTACGCACTGAAGGACGCGTACGTACATTAGAGGATATATTTATATATACATATTCTCGTATTTTTTATCTCTTTCTTCCCAACCAATATATATATATATATATATATATATATATATATATATATATATATATATATATATATATATATATATATATATATATATATATATATATATATATATACGTATTGTCTGGGGAGGTGACCTATTCCTCTACAATTAGAATAAAGTATATTGTTGCAACGTCCTTCTTTACCTCGATTTGCCCCGAAACCTTCGGTAAGCCCAGCCAAAATAAGACGACAGTGAAGAAATCATCTTCGGATTCGGATACTTAATTCACCTTCATATTAGTTGGGTACCCCCCTATAATTGGTGCCGCTATTTAAATGGACCCCTCCAAAGACTACGAGCATTGTTATAGAGTAAACTCATTACTCATATCCATGAAGCATCTCTTTTAGCTTGAATACCTTCATTTCTATCGCCTCCATATCTCTTACCTTTCCCTACTCCACCCTATCTATCTTTGATACAATTTTGTCCTCTTATATTACCCTGACCACTATAACACAATCTAACTCCTTTCACGACAAATCTACCCTATCCCTACTCAAATGCAGTCCACCCATTGCAAACATTTATTTCTTACCATCCACAAATATCCACAAATATCACACCTCTCTCGAAACCTTTAACCAGAACCAATGCCATAAAGTAATAAGCTCGTGTTAATTACGGGATCCATTTAAGAAGGAAGCGTAGGCGACTCTCCCAAATCCCAAGGCCATCCATACTCTCGGTTCCGTGACCCGCCTTATTACTTACTTTCTGGTTTTACCGTGACTCTCCCTTCTTAAGAAGCAGGCCAATCAATCTTCGAAGGTTGTCATGGCAACCGACGAAAACACGAAGAAATGCCGAAACGCTTCGAAATCGTCGATGGATTGGGAAGAGATTTATTTGGCCGTTTAATGGCGTATATATCGGGAATTATTGATTGAGTGGGAATGGTTCGATTCATGGCAAGGAGTTGATTGAGCGATTACAAGTGATTCAATTGATTGGTTAGAAGTGATTCGATTATCCCTTTGAACGAATGGAAATGTTTTGATGTTTTGTTTTATTGATCGAGTGGAAATAGTTTGATTGATTGAAATATCATAATTTATTGATGGGAAATAGATTGACTGATAGATTATAAATAGCTTAATTTATGACAATGTTGAGTGGCTGATTGGGAAATGGTTTGACTCAGTGATTGGAAGTAACTTGTGATTCAAGTGAAGATAGAGGAAGTGAAAATGATGGGAACATAATACAGGGTGAGTCAAAATTATGTTAACACTTCTATAAGTTTTATGATTTATTTTTTATTATTATGATTAATGATTTATTTATATTTATTTTACAGATTTACATTACCCATGGCTGACAGACTAACACTGGAACACAGAAGGGTGGTTGCAAGCTTGATGGAAGTCTTTGGATCGGCAACAACAGTGCGTCGAAAGTTTGCTGAACAATTTCCAAATCGTAGCCCACCAAGCCGTTTAACAATTTATCGCAACTATGACGAATTTGTATCCACTGGAGCAGTAGCAGACAACTATCAAGGAAATGCTGGGCGGCCCAGGACAAGAAGAAGTAACTTGAACATTGATATCGTGCGGCAAGCCCTACAACAGAGTCCATCCAAATCGACGAGACGTTACAGTCTGAAAACAGGGATTTCACATAGCACAGTGTGCCGAATTCTATCCAAAGACCTTGGCATGCGACCATATCACCTACAAATTGCCCAAGCTTTGACAGCTCGGCAAAAACAGGTTCGAGTAGAATGCTGTGAGATTCTGGCTGAAATGACAAGGATCCAACCGGACATTGCTAATCGTATCGTATTTAGTGATGAAGCCACCTTTCATACAAGTGGTCATGTTAACCGACATAACACTATTTTCTCGGGTACTGAAAATCCACGTGTCATTCGAGAGCATGAACGGGCCTCCCCAAAGGTAAATGTGTGGTGTGCCGTGCCACTACTGGTGTAATTGGCCCATATTTCTTTACAACTTTAACGGTAACTGCAGATAGCTACCTACAAATGCTGCAAACGTTTGCCATTGATAACACCCCCCTACATATCAGACGAACAGGGTATTTCCAACATGATGGTGCACCACCTCATTTTAGCCGCACTGTTTACGCTTATCTTGATCAAACTTTCCCAAATCGTTAGATAGGTCGCAGCGGACCGTTGGCATGGCCACCATACTCCCCTGATCTCACACCCTGTGACTTCTGGTTATGGGGTATGATCAATGATCGCGTGTATAGCAAAAGCGTTACTGACATCGAAGAACTCAAGGACAGAATAAAAGGTGTAATATCAAATATTCCCCGTGAAATGTGTGTCAAGGCAATAAATTGTACTGTTGATCGCTGGTTTGTGTGCATCAATTGTGCTGGTGGACAGGTGGAGACTGTTAAGTGAACTCTGAATAAATAATTCCTCTCATTCTAGTGTTAAAATTTGACTAAAATAAAACTTATAGAAGTGTTAACATAATTTTGACTCACCCTGTATATAACTACAAATCCAACCGTAGGCATTGGGGTTGGGAGTGCACGGAACATTCTAGATATCAGCTGCAGGATGGTTGCCAAGCGGCGCCTCAAAAACTCGGGCTTGGTATTAATTTCACTGAATAAAACGTTTTGGTAACCTTTAAAAGTTCGGGACTTTTGGGATGTATTTTGGGAAATTTGAGCTAAGAAAATAGTTTTTAAATACGGGTATTTTGAAAAGTAATTTTAGTTATGTTTAGCCATTATGAAATATAATATCGAACTTCTCGAAGTTTGAACCTTCTCGATTTCCCTGAAATCCGTGAACTACATCTAAATTGCCCATTTTTACTTCGCGCAATAACGGAAACATGTTTCTTTCGTGCATTTCCGAATTTAATGCCAAATTTACTGTTTGCTTAAAATTGTCCATCGGCTCGACGACGACCTCTCCCATTTCTTCTCTTGAGTGCTCTAAGGTGGCTCAGCAATCCTGTCCTGGTCCGGAAAGCCTTCTGGCAGACGTCGCAGTTATGGGGTGTGTCGTCATTGTTGACAGGGTGTCGATGCTGTCGGTGCCTCTCTGCAAGAACTCGATATCTCCTGTCACGTCTTGAACTTTCTAGTTCCTGGACATCTTGTTTAACAGTTTGTCGCCAAGTTGCCCGGTCTTCAGCTAGTTCTTCCAGTTGGCGATGGTCGATATTGCAAGATTTAATGGTGCCTTTTATGTGATCCTTGTACAGCTTTTTCTGACCACCTGCTGGTCTGGTGCCTTGCTCGAGTTCAGAAAATAATACTCTCTTTAGGAGACGGTTATCTGGCATTCTGATCACATGCCCCATCCCCCTGAGTGATCTTTGTGCGATGTGAGCCTCTATACAGTCGCAGTTTGTTCTTTGTAGGATCTCATTGTGAGTGATTTTATCCCTCCATGTGATTATTATTTATTGTGGTCGAACGAGGATCCCCACTTTGCCATCGGAAAGCTTTGGACACAGGAGAAGAGCCACTACCCCATTAAAGAATTGTAGTGTGAATGTTGCGTACACACGGTAAACCAGGGGCATTAAAATCTCTCCACAAAGGGCCATTTAACATTCGCACAATTAATTTGGCAAGAAGTCGTCCGACATTTGTAGAGTTCTCATTCCCCAAGCAAGAGGGAAAGGAATGAATTGAATTCCAGAGGATTAAGTTGAGAAATCATGGAAGAGTCGCCATCCTTCGAAGGCACACCGTTGTCCAACACCAGGCAAGAGTCGGCGTCCTTCGAAGTCACGCCCTTGTCCAACGCCAGGCAAAGGTCACCGTCCTTCGAAGACACGCCCTTGTCCAACGCCAGGCAAGAGTCTCCGTCCTTCGAAGTCACGCCCTTGGCCAACGCCAGGCAAGAGTTGCTGTCCTTCGAAGTCACGCTCTTTTTCAACGCCAGGACGGAGTTGCCATCCTTCGAAAACACACCATTGTCCAAAACCAGGCAAGAGTCACCATCCTTCGAAGATACACCCTTGTCCAAGGCCAGGCAAGAGTCACATTCCTTCGAAGTCACGCCCTTGGCTAACGCACGGCAAGAGTTGCCGTCCTTCGAAGTCACGCCTTTTTTTAACGTCAGGCAAGAGCCACCGTCCTTCAAAGTTACGCCCTTGCTCAACGCTAGGCAAGAGTCACCTTCCTTCGAAGTCACGCCATTGTCCAACCCCAGGCAAGAGTTGCCGTCCTTCGAAGTCAAGTCCTTGTCCAACGCCAGGCAAGAGTTGCTGTCCTTCGAAGACACGCCCTTGTGCAACGCCAGGCAAGAGTTGCCGTCCTTCGAAGTCACGCCCTTGTCCAACGCCAGGCAAGGGTCACCGTCCTTCGAAATCACGCCCTTGTCCAACGCCAGGCAAGAGTTGCCGTCCTTCCAAGTCACGCCCTTGTCATCTAATGCCAGGCAAGAGTAACCGTCCTTCAAAGTCACGCCCTTGGCAAACGCCAGGTAAGAGTTGCCGTCCTTCGAAGTCACACCCTTGTCCAACGCCAGGCAAGAGTCACCGTCCTTCAAAGTCGCGCCCTTCTCCAACGCCAGGCAAGAGTCACCGTCCTTCGAAGATACGCACTTGTCCAACGCTAATCAAGAGTTGCCGTCCTTCGAAGTCACGCCCTTGTCCAACGCCAGGCAAGAGTCACCCTCCTTCGAAGACAGGCCCTTGTCTAATGCCAGGTAAGAGTAACCGTCCTTCGAAGTCACGCCTTTGTCTAACGCCAGGCAAGAGTTGCCGTCCTTCGAAGTCAAGCCCTTGTCCAACGCCAGGCAAGAGTTGCCGTCCTTCGAAGACACGTCCTTGTCCAACGCCAGGCAAGAGTTGCCGTCCTTCGAAGTCACGCCCTTGTCCAAAGGCAGGCAAGAGTCACCATCCTTCGAAGTCACGCCCTTGGCTAATGCCAGGCAAGATGCACCGTCATTCAAAGTCACGCCCTTGGCTAACGCACGGCAAGAGTTGCCGTCTTTTAAAGTCGCGCCCTTCTCCAACGCCAGCCAAGAGTCACCATCCTTCGAAGTCACGCCCTTGTCCAACGCACGGCAAAAGTTGCCGTCCTTCAAAGTCACGCCCTTGTCCAACGCACGGCAAGAGTTGCCGTCCTTCAAAGTCACGCCCTTGTCCAACGCCAGGCAAGAGTCACCATCCTTCGAAGTAACGCCCTTGTCCAACGCCAGGCAAGAGTCACAGTCCTTCGAAGACACGCCCTTGTCCAACCCCAGGCAAGAGTTGTCGTCCTTCGAAGTCAAGCCCTTGTCCAACGCCAGGCAAGAGTTGCCGTCCTTCGAAGACACGCCCTTGTGCAACGCCAGGCAAGAGTTGCCGTCCTTCGAAGTCACGCCCTTGTCCAACGCCAGGCAAGGGTCACCGTCCTTCGAAGTCACGCCCTTGTCTAACGCCAGGAGAGAGTTGCCGTCCTTCCAAGTCACGCCCTTGTCGTCTAATGCCAGGCAAGAGTAAGCTTCCTTCAAAGTCACGCCCTTGGCAAACGCCAGGTAAGAGTTGCCGTCCTTCGAAGTTACACCCTTGTCCAACGCCAGGCAAGAGTCACCGTCCTTCAAAGTCGCGCCCTTCTCCAACGCCAGGCAAGAGTCACCATCCTTCGAAGTCACGCCCTTGTCTAATGCCAGGCAAGAGTCACCGTCCTTCAAAGTCACGCCCTTTCCAACGCCAGGCAAGAGTCACCGTCCTTCGAAGTCACGCCCTTGTCTAATGCCAGGCAAGAGTCACCGTCCTTCGAAGTTACGCCTTTGTCCAATGCCAGGCAAGAGTTGCCGTCCTTCGAAGCCAAGCCCTTGTCCAACGCCAGGCAAGAGTTGCCGTCCTTCGAAGACACGCCCTTGTCCAACGCCAGGCAAGAGTTGCCGTCCTTCGAAGTCACGCCCTTGTCCAACGGCAGGCAAGAGTCACCGTCCTTCGAAGTCACGCCCTTGTCTAATGCCAGGCAAGAGTCACCGTCCTTCAAAGTCACGCCCTTGGCCAACGCCAGGCAAGAGTTGCCGTCCTTCGAAGTCACGCCCTTGTCCAACGCCAGGCAAGAGTTGCCGTCCTTCAAAGTCGCGCCCTTCTTCAACGCCAGGCAAGAGTCACCATCCTTCGAAGTCACGCCCTTGTCAACGCCAGGCAAGAGTTGCCGTCCTTCGAAGTTACGCCCTTGTCCAACGCTAAGCAAGAGTCACTGTCCTTCGAAGTCATGCCCTTGTCCAACGCCAGGCAAGAGTTGCCGTCCTTCGAAGTAACGCCCTTGTCCAACGCCAGGCAAGAGTCACCGTCCTTCGAAGACATGCCCTTGTCTAATGCAAGGCAAGAGTCACCATCCTTCGAATTCACGCCCTTGTCCAACGCCAGGCAAGAGTTGCTGTCCTTCGAATTCACGCCCTTGTCCAACGCCAGGCAAGGGTCACCGTCCTTCGAAGTCACGCCCTTGTCTAACGCCAGGAGAGAGTTGCCGTCCTTCCAAGTCACGCCCTTGTCGTCTAATGCCAGGCAAGAGTAACCGTCCTTCAAAGTCACGCCCTTGGCAAACGCCAGGTAAGAGTTGCCGTCCTTCGAAGTCACACCCTTGTCCAACGCCAGGCAAGAGTCACCGTCCTTCAAAGTCGCGCCCTTCTCCAACGCCAGGCAAGAGTCACCATCCTTCGAAGTCACGCCCTTGTCTAATGCCAGGCAAGAGTCACCGTCCTTCAAAGTCACGCCCTTTCCAACGCCAGGCAAGAGTCACCGTCCTTCGAAGTCACGCCCTTGTCCAACGCCAGGCAAGAGTCACCGTCCTTCGAAGTCACGCCCTCGTCCAACGCCAGGCAAGAGTTGCCGTCTTTGAAGTCACGCCCTTGTCCAAAGCCAGGCAAGAGTCGGAGGGCTTCTTTCTCAAAGTAAATTTGTAAAATAGTTACAATTAACGACCGACAAATATAAATTGGTGGATTCAAAGCGAACCTTCTTTAGTTTTATTTTTAACCTTTTGAAATTGCTTACCCAGGCAATTGCTGAAACCATTCATATAGTTGTTGTTAAGAACCTCTGCTGAAAGACCATTCCAGGACTTCACGACTTTGAAGGTTAAATTTTTTTCTCTAGATATCGGGTTCGATTCTTGGTGTGTTTAGTTAGATTCAGTTTCTAGTTCTTCCGTTGCTTTCCAAGTGGAAGTAGTTTTCCAATCTAACATGGCTGATGCCTGTTAAAATCCTAAAAAATATTTTAGGAGCCCATCTGGCAACTACATACTTGGGCATAAGTCGCCGTACTCGTCCCAGCCTATTAGTAGGCTATATTAAAAAAAACAAATAACAATGATAAAAATTACACAGGCAAAAAATAAAACAAATTAAAAAAAGGCAAGAACGAAGCGGGCTTCGAGGTCGGGGGTAGGCCAACCTCCTCCTGGCGCAGGAACATGAGACCCACAACAAACAGTCAAATAAAGTGGAGGTGGCCAGCCTCATCCAAAAAGTCGTAAAGTCCACAAGTAAGAAAGGACGAACCAGTCCCTAGTACAGGGGACAAGCGGTAGCGACGCCGCTTGTCCCGGTACTGGAACAGGTAACGTGCGCGAAAATCGCCCAGATTGGGACAATGAACGAGAATGTGCCGAACGGTCTGGGGACAAGGCAGTCTTTACAATACGGCGCAGGCGAGTGCTCCATCAAGGGGCATTGCGTCCCGCGAGTGTGTTCAATTCAGAGATGACATAAAGCAACCTGAAGCTGTCGCAGCATGTATGGGTAGGTCCATGGGAACAGTCGCGGAACAATGCCAATAAACTTTAAGTTCCCCTCGACCGTCTCCCATCTTCTTTGCCAAACAGACCGGAGAGCTGCAATGTAATTGGTGTGAGGAAGAGTGAAACGCTGGTCTGGTCGCCCAGTCCGCGTGGACTATTTAGCACCCTCATCTGCATAAGATGTCCCAGGCAGAGCCGAGTGGGACAGAAATAAGTCTTTAGCCTCGCGAAATGAGATACGATCCTGGGACTGAACGGCCAGGATTTCCTTCTCAAGGAGATACACACCACATTGCTTCGAAGAAACGGGGTGCGGCTCTCCGGAATTGACACATATGGACGCACACGATTTGGACCTATCGTGTGAGGCCTTGGAGCCATTTTCACAGACTTCGGGTAACCCCGACTTTGCGCGTCTACAGGAGCTATTAGTATGGCTGAAGCGGTGACAGTAGTAGCACCACCACGGTGGGGCACGAATGCCTTCACACGGTAGCGATTCCAACCGGCACGCACCGGTTGGTATCGCACCGTAGATCATAATCCCCCCCCCCACACACACATACTTTCCACAATCACTACACCTTATCTGATGTGGAATTCAAGACTTTCTGTGAATTAAATTTGTAATATATAAATTAGAATAAATCAGATTAATAATTTTGTTTACGCAATCCTATGAATGGTATGCTGAATTTGTCGCTCTCTATTCACAATTCTATGTAATATTTATTCCTCCCCAACATGTGGGCCAACATAGCAAAACGTGACGTGAATATACCATCAAGCTGCCATTTCTGTCATTCTCCTTAAGTCTAGGATTTTCAACCCTTTTCAAAGGGATTAGATTCGATAACTAATTTGGTCCGAGTTTTACTTCCGAGTTGCACTTTTCGTAGGGGAATTGCCACCATAGATATGCAGTTTTGGTACGAGTTTGACTACCGATTTTCCCCTTAGTAAGGCTTGTACCACCGATCTGCTATCGTTTTGAGGCATTTATTTTCTTATTAAGGATCTACTGATTAAAGTGGGATCCGAACCACGGTTATCTCTAGCATATTTGAAATAAGAACAGAACAGAATCTGAATTATAAGAGAAACTGTCATGTGTGATGACAGGCAAAAATTAAGGAGAAACTTCAAAAAATTTTCCCCACTAAGTATGGTCGTCGCTCATCAGCGCCACTAAAAATAACCTCCAATTTCCCCACTTTTATTGATAAAAGCTAATGCTATTTATGAGATAAATGCCCCCCAATCACTAATAGTGAAAATCATCATTATTATTATTATTTAATTCCACGTTTGCCTTGTCTCGAACCTAGGTTTGTCAAATTCACTTCTTCTTTCATGGATTATATGTGCCTTTGTTAATGTTGATATGTTCGTTTTAAATGTCATCTAAGTGGAGCGGAATATCACCCACCTCAGCCCTCTTCCGACGCTTCAGGCGAGCTTAAAGCAGCCTCTTACGACCCTCTGGCGACTCCTCGAGGAATAGAGCTGTAGGACTTCCAGGTGTGGCGGAACATCTCGTTCGCCTGACAAATAAGGCGTTGGATTTCAATCCCCTCCGGGTACCGGATTCGACTCCAGGCTAGAGGGGACACGAGAATTTAGGGTGCTTGTAGGGAGCTACGGATACAAAGGCGGTGAGTCGTATCTGCGGTATACGCGCCACTTACATCATTACATAAAGCCAATCGCAATACCGCTGTCTATTCCTACAGCATCTTCGCATACACAGCACATTACTTCCGCCCCGGAACCTGCTGAAGAGGTTAGTATTTTATTGGGTCTTGAATTGTTCCACGTTAGTTGGGGGGAAGGGGGAAGGGGGAAGGGGTAAAAATAGTACTATTACTGCTCTATCTGCACCTTCCTTTCCAACCAGAACAAGTTCCCGCTGCCCATGAGTTTCCCAGCGATTGTCATTCATATCTTTATGCGAATTTCATCATCTGGTCGGTGGATCAATTCCAAGATTTAATATACTGGAGGACCAGTTTTTGTTTTGTTTTTAAATGCACTAATCTGGTGACATCCTCCCTACGAACCAGTGGGTGAGGAGATTCCAATGCCTCGAGGGTACTCAGAGCTCTGTGAGTTGCTCTGCATATATCCCAATCCGGTCTCCGAAAAGGACAGGGCGCGTAATCTCCGTACCTACCGAGGGATGCATTGCAACCAGCTCGGCTGTGAAGACAGACGCAGCGCCCCGTAGAGCCCCTCAAACTTCAAACATTGGGGAGAGGGCGTAAAAGCTGACCCCCTCTTCGGACTTGGACCCATCCGTGTACACTGGCACGGCTCCAGCATAACTCGGCGCATAATCCAAAAAGTTTGAACGCAATACTCCTGGGGCTGTACAAGGTTTGGGAGCAGAGACTCGGAGACAAAGGTTCAAACCTGTTACCCTATTGGGTAGTCATGGGCAGAAACAGAGGTGCCACTGGTCCGAGAGTTATATCGAGCTCTTGGAGGTGCCTTGCACTAAATCCGAAAGCCTTAGGGTATGATTGGCGTTTCAAAGCTGCAGAGGCACCATCAATATCGATATCGGATGAATGCAGAGCCGTTGGCCCCTCAGCAAGACGCTGGGCTCACGTGTACAAGCGCATAAATCACTGTTTAGGACGCAAAGCCATCGACTATCCCTAGCATCGACAAGGAAGCTCTCCGCAGAGGAGGCGCAGGAGGCAGCGGTCGACAAACGTAGACAGTGTGGTTGATCGAGTGTACCTTATGCAGTTCACGGTCGGCTGCGGATGCGTAAAACTCACTTCCGTGGTCAAACTTCGAAAGAAAAAAAGAACTGTAGAATAATGGGAAAGTAGCCCTGTCGGCACCCCCAAGTGTTGAACTTCACGGAACGAAGAATGTCAATGGCGTGGGTACAAGAGTTCCTAAGGATGCGGATATGGGTTTCCTAAGTGAGGCATAGGCCGAAAGAAATACCAAGGATTCAGGGAAGTCCAATTTATTGAACAATCATCGGTGGAGGGATGAAGCCGTGGATGGTATCAGATGTGCGCTTTCTTAGTCTTGAACGAAGACAACCAGAATAGGCATCTGGGACATAGCGAGAGGGATCGAAGGGTCGTTTGCGTAGAGCATAGCGAGAACATCTTCTGACAGCACCGAAGGGCTGCTGGCGTAGCCACCTATGTGCACTGGAAGCGGTGAGGAGAGTCGACACCCCAGTACATCCCGTATCTATTACCCCCATCCCCCCATAACCAATGTGTATTCGGTTCTCGCAGCAGGTAGGGACTTGACGATGTATTCTGCCACTCGGGTAGGTTATGTTAAGAGACCGAAAGATCGCCTACCCACCAGAACCTCTGGATAGTCAGCGGAAATGTTTGAAGGAGGTCGACAAGGGTATATAATTAAGAGGAATAGCGATGCGTGGGTCCTCTAAGGAGAGTGAGTGAGCACCTATTATTATCATACCCCGGCACTGGGACCAGGAGGCCGTGCTTGACCTCCAGGTTTCAGTTACAACAGGGAGTGTTAGTTATCCCCGGCTACATCATAAACCTTCTGGCATCTCAGAGGTCAGTAATGAGATATAAAGGGACAGTAGTGAATGGGGACAAGATCGAAGATAGCGTGAGAAGTAAAGCCGCGGGTCATGCAAACAGTAGGGGCAGTAATAATGTACAGCTGCGAGCAGTGTGACCGGGAAGCCATGCCAGGAGGGACATAACTGCGGGCACCGAGCCCGGGGATCCCTACCGCATATCCCTTGTACATGGGGCAGGTTCTTGCGTGCTAGGACGAGGCGGGCCTTCCCTGAGGCGACATTGGACATATAAAAGTGAGGAATATAGTAGTAGAGGGTTTTAGTACGAGAAATAGTGGGGAAAATGGGGAAATTTAGACGAAAGCGAAAATGAAAAGAAGTGTGAAAGACAGGTCCCTGGTGAAAGGGCATCTCTGGCTTTATTTGCGTTTTGTTATATAATTTGTGATAAATATATATATTATATATATGTAGAAGGCATTCAAGCCTTCGTAACAGCGGGTTTATTTGCTCTCTACTTGTTTTTTTGTGAAGATTTGCATCTTCTTATCTGAGTAGATTACGTCCAGATTTTGAGGGTTACTTTGTATTTTTTTGGTTTTTCTTTTCTTTTATTTTTAATTGCTTTTTGAATTTTTGGCGAGTTTATTGCACAAAATTTGGGGGGAAGTTTCGAAAAAGAAATTAGCACTTGCTAATTTAGTGAATAATATCGTGTGGCTTTGTTTGCGTTTTGTGTTGTGAAAAAAAATCTAAGTGAACCTTGGGTCTACGTCATCGTCAATGAGTAGTCTACTACTTTTAAAGGGTATTGCGCGTCCTATGTCACCAAAGTCCATATACTCGACCACAAACTCAGGAGGGAGGTGCCGGTGCACTTTGTCCCAGATCTTAGTTGCTCTCAGGTGAAGCTCCACGTTTATGGGGGTTATCCCCAGTTCACCATGGAGCTCACTCTGCCTTCTCCGCTCTCTCCTTCGGGTTCCTGTTATGATGTAGATCGCCTTATTTTGGACCTTTTGCAGTTTAGGGACTTGGGTCTTGGAAACCGCTTTAAATAGGGACCGGCGGATACAGGAGTTTTGATCGAATGCATGTATTGTAGATCTTAAGTTTGTTGAAGGTACTCAGGTTTATGAACTTGAAAAGTTCCCCCAAGTCCCTCCGTGCATTCGATGTAGTTTTTGCTACATGACTCCCATACCCACCAGTCGTAATACGGAGTCCCAGAACCATGCCCTCCGTGCGGTATGGGATGCGTACACCCCCCACACGGATGTCTGCGAGGGTCCGTCGGAATAGTGGAATTACACGGAACCTTTGGGCATTGGTACATATCTTCCATCTTCTCTCGAAAGAGTTGATGTTTTCGATTTCTATCGCCGTACTCTGTGCCATGTAATTCGCATTCCGATAGGGCGCCGTACATATCATTGTTATGTCGTCCGAAAATTGGACGTACAAGGAACTTTCAGTCAGAGGTTGGGGAAGGTCGATGGTGTATATATTGTAGAGCAGGGGACTTATGCACCCGCCTTGAGGCACCCCCGCCTCGAGCTCGAACTCGGGGCCATTGTAATCATTGATACTCAGAAACACCTTCCTCTCCATTACGTAATCGCATAGGATCCTTTAAAGTATGTGATTGAGGCCCAGCTGTAGAATTTTATATTGCAGGCATCTCCTCCATACTTTGTCAAAGGCTTTTTTGAAGTCGCGAAGTACTAGATTTGCATGGCGTCTTTCAGCTTTTACTTTTGCCAACTTCTCGGTAATCACGGCTAGCGCCGTGTCCGTTCCTCGCTTCATTCGGAAGCCATGTTGTTGGTTGTTATGAGAATTGTTATCCTCGAGGAACGAATTTACCCTGTTGGCAAATACCTTCTCTAAGATTTTCCCTGCAAATTCTAAGAGATATAGGCCTGAAGTTAGCTGGACTGTCCGGTGGCTTACCGGCTTTGGGAATGAATATCATTTTCGCTACCTTCCAGTGGTCAGAGAAGTAACCCACATTCAGGCACGCATTCATGATATTCATGAGCCCCAATAAGATGTAAGGCGGGGCTCGAATAAAATTTTCCCTCGTCAGTCCTGTACCTGAGCGGGCCTCTTATTAAATGTTAAATTTTCACTTGATATATTATCTCTATTGTTTTGGTGGGTGAGGTTGTGTTTATTATTTTAAATTAGTCTTTTGTCACAGTTTATTCTGTTTTTCTTTCTTTTTGGAGGGTGACCTTGCCCTCATCGGTGGTCGCTAGAAGCGAACGCTTAAATAACAAAACAACACGATAAAAAAAGAGGGTAATCGACTAATTTAGGCTCTGATAAATGCTCAGAAGAATAGTAAATTCTACGGACTTTCCGTTCCAGCTTTGGTAACTCTTTGGACAAAAAGGAAAAAAAGAAGACGTGGTAATAATAAGAGCAGGAATAATAATTATGAGGAAGGGAAGATCGAAGATAAAGAATGGATGGAAGGGAAGGAAGAAATAAAGAATAACCAACTTTATCGCGCATCGGTGAACTTTAAACTTTATACTTTTTAGTCGCGTGCCCACGTAACTATGTCTGTCCGCAGGTCGGTCGGTTAGATGTTAACCATTTGACTTTTCAATGAGTTTTTTGGCAATAACATCGTCACTCTTCGGTCGATTCTAACAAAATTTGAAACCCTTATGTTGTTTTAGATTCTCTCTCCCAAGGTTATTCCAGGAATTATTGAAAGTTTTGAAAATCGTATGATCATAAGTCAGAATAATTGAGAGCACGAGACTTAAATCTGTTGACCTTGTTTTGCGAAGCAAAGGTGTCTACAGTTACACAGTGTAACCTCAATTGTGGGTGAATCTTCATCTTCACAGTCCACTTGTCTCATATTTTAGATAATAAAAAGGTTATGGACCTGAAAAAGCACTTCGGTATGGATCACAAAAGGCATTTGCTTACTCTCCTTGTAACCGGTGATTTATAGAGCGAATGAACGGCATTCTTAGATTTCCATATAATCGAACAATTGAATCGAGGATCGAAGTTATGAACAATTGAATCGAGGATAGAAGTTATGAACAATTGAATCGAGAATAGAAGTTATGAACAATTGAATCGAGGGTTCTTTATCTCCAGAGAACTTAAGATCGTCAGAAATGATAACTTCTAAATCTTATCTAACACAACGAGATCTAAAAAATACTTACCTTGTTATCTGTCAAATCCTCTTTACAATTTTATGAGTACCAATATGAATAACATTGTACTCTGTGTCATTAAATTTTAGTTGGCATTTGAAAAGAACCGGGTAAGCATATCGATGTCGTGTTGATGCTCTTCATTATCCAGTCTCCATCTCACCATGTGCCATCGATATCATTTATGGGGCTCCCTTAAAGAATCTCTGAGGTCAAGGCTAGTAATAAGGGCCATTGAGATTGCTCGCGGTCAATCCTCTTTTCTCTCATCTTTGACCAATTTTGAATCTTTATAATCAAAAACTGAGAAAAACAAATATACCAAATCAAAATCATTAAATCTAGGAGAAAATCAGCATGCGATTCTTCTATTAGGGAAATATAACTTCCTATGTTAAGAGCAGAGCCGTTGCAATGTCTAGTGCCCCCCCCCTCCCCCAATTAAGATTGTGGAGTCCCCATAACAATATATCATAAAGGCACGACAAATACTATTCTCAGCAGTGCCAATGCTGCGGAATACTTACAGAAAATGTGTATTCGAAAATTTTGTATTTTCATTAATAAAATAAAAAAGTTGACCACAATGGGCCCCTCTGCGGGAGGAGTCGGAGGACGGTTGCTACGGCTTTGGTTAAGAGCTCCATCAAGGACCGATTTGAGACCCTTCGCAAACCACATGCTCTACGGTGTGGCCCAGAGTCCATCGCTTTACTAAACTCTCGAAAAACTATGTCAGTTCAGGATTTTGAAGGTTGTAGGCGTCTATCATAAAAAAAGAGATAAAGATCGACCGAGTTAGGCAAATATGAGTGATAATTATCTTTAATAAACGTTTTGTCTTCGAAATATTTACAGCTTTTTTATTAATTGCATTAATTTACTAATAACTGGTGTGCAGCGAATAGGTATAATGTTGCCTAATTTAAATACATCGGAAATGACCAGTTCGTTTAAAGATTACTGAATCTTTAGGTTAGAAGAACAACAATATTTTATTTTAATTATTTATATTGGAAGTGATGAATAGAATGCGGACGGGGCAATTTGGCAAGCTTTCTTTTATCTATAAACAGCATCAAGTAAACCTATGTAGCAACAGGGTCTTCTAAATTCGGAGTTTCGGTAAAATCTTTACGTTATCCCCTGGAATGTAGAATAAGTTTTCGTTAGTAAATGGTTTAGAGAAAGGATTATTCACTATATTGAGCAGAAATGTGTCTTCTGATCTTACTAATTCCATAATTAGCCAATTTTTCTCTCTCTCTGTTTCGAAGAAAAATTATAGAATGCATACCTATAAAGTTCCACTAAAGGCCACCTTGAAGAAGTAATAAATTAGATTTACAGCTTTAACACGAGATTAACGTATTTAGACCTAAATATAAAAATATCCCTAAAATAATTATTTTATTGCAAGTTCTTTAAAGATTTATTGAATTATGTGAATCAAATTGTACATCATCCGAAAGAGAATGTAAAACAACATAAGGGTTTAAAATTTCGTTAGAATCAGCCCAAATGTGACAATGTTATTACAAAAAACAAACCAAAGAAAAGCAAAACTCTCTCTTAATCCACTATCTTGGCGATCTCTCTGTTCCATCACTGTTAGTGTGACCAAGTGCCCGGTTGGGTACCACCACACACCACAACAAAGAGCGTCAAATATCTTCTTGAGATGAAGGGAAATTCTATCTCTCGCTCCTTCACGATCCTAGTCTTGGATCTTTGCAAAGATATTTCTGAGAACCTTGCTGAATGAGAAGGAGCAGCTAGGAGGCGTCGGATTAAGAGATTTATAGTTTCTTATTGAGGATTTATTTCCTTGAATAATACCACAATGGCATTTACCCGCATGGAAGAGTAATGATTACACGCGCTTTTGCCGCCTTTATTTGTACAGTCCTTATTTAAGGAATGACCAACAAGTAAAGGAAACAATGGATAAAACGGAAATGAGCCAGACTCCATCACAAACATATTTTTATTCTGTGAACTTCTATTATCGCCATATTTACTATTTTATAATCTCTTTAGACAACGGCTTCTAGGAATTTAATACATATTAGTGCCTTTCCAATGACAATTTTTGAATTCAATTAGTGTCGTCCATACATCATATAAGGTCCTTAAGATTTACTTATTTCTTACAATATAGAACAAACTCTGTTTTATTATCAGATACGTAGTTCAAGGGAGTTTCTTCGTTGAAAGGCATTGTTTCGGGAGCTTTCGAAAAGTTTTAAAAGTTTTCTAATTAAAACATAAATGTAAAAATAATCGTTTAATATGTTCGTAACACTCTACCTGATCTCCAAATCCAATGCAAATTCCTAAGACTTGATTCGCTTCTGTTTCGCATCTATTTTATTTCCGTTTGCATTCCTATGCTTCGTCTTATTTTGATGATTTAATTTCTATGCTGATGACACGCCACGCAAATCTCCATTCTCTCCTTTTGCCCAGCTTCGTTTGCTGAAACTCTTAGAACATCCACAGAATGGTTCGCAGATAATTTTCTGAAACAACCAGGACAAAACAGAGGTATTACTGGTGGATACTCCTGCGGATGTGGCTCCCTTCAAAATACCTGGGCAACCCCTATTGTCGTAGAATTCTTTCTGATAAGAACCCTACTTACCTGACACCTCTTTTGTTTAGTGTCGTAGAATGCCCCTCCTTTTTGTTCTAGTCTCTAAGAGTGCTAAGAGTGTCTAATATATTGATATTATAAGAATATCTTAAAGCACAGAGCCGTTACCAAACACGTCAGGATATAAAAGAAACGCCCACTAATTCACAAAATAAACTTATATTTTATCTTTAACCATTGAATACACAACCTTTATACTTTAACTACAGCAATACTCTAAATATTATTATAAACAAGAATTAATTAAATTAGTTTCCCCACAAAAATTGGTTAACGTTTTCTCTAGACAAAACAATAATATAAGAATTAGGCTTACGGACTCATGTGGAGTTTAAAGGGCCTCAGAAATATTTACTCTTGACGCGTGTAGATGGGCGGAATTCCACGGTCGTCTTGGCGAGGGTAGCAGCTGGGGGGTACACACGTTCTTCCGGGGGGGGGGTTCTTCCGGACGAGAACAATTTCGGTGCTTTATGCACCACCTAGGCAGTCGTGGTCTCTCTGGCGAGATGAGTCGAACTTGGTTCTTAATTCAAGTTAAATTGGAGTGCGGTGTGATCACCGAGTAACGAGCTCGAGGAGGAGCTTTTCTCCTTCGTTACTAATTTCCTTATGGACGAGGACTGAACTCGGGGAGGGTCTTCTTCAAAGGCGAGGATAACGGAGGGGGGTTTCTCTGGCGAGAATAAGTTACTTAAAGTTTGGTGTGACCACCGAATAACGGGCTCGAGGGGGAGCCTTTTCCTTCTTCTTCTTAATTCCTCAAGGACGAGGAATACCCCTGGTGTTTAAGGTGCACCAGGATATGAGGAGTCTCTCTGGCGAGAGTAAGTCGAACTTACCAAAGTTCACTTATCGTTTGGTTTGATAACCAGGGACTTAGCTCAAGGATGAGCTTTTTCTTAGCCCCTTAAGGTAGGTAGCCCTGCCTCTCTTGCAGGGTGCTTCTTGGTCTGGCGACCCAAGTAAACTACCTCTCCAGTCTCGGTAGCTCGGTTTTGGATCCGAGGACTTCGTCACCTAGAGACTGACGTATACTACCTCCTCTTCTTCTTAATTTCTCAAGGACGAGGAATACCCCTGGTGTTTAAGGTGCACCAGGATATGAGGAGTCTCTCTGGCGAGAGTAAGTCGAACTTACCAAAGTTCACTTATCGTTTGGTTTGATAATAAGGGACTTAGATCAAGGATAAGCTTTTTCTTAGCCCCTTAAGGTAGGTAGCCCTGCCTCTCTTGCAGGGTACTTCTTGGTCTGGCGACCCAAGTAAACTACCTCTCTAGTCTCGGTAGCTCGGTTGTGGATCCGAGGACTTCGTCACCTAGAGACTGACGTATACTACCTCGATTTTCCTCAGAGTTCCTCATTTATACCTCGCACCCCCACTGGGGGAGTGGTAAGGGGGAGAGGGGCTTGAGGACGGCCCCAGGAGAGTTCTTTTTCCTAACGGTCTTTCCCACGAAGTCAAACATCGGCTCCTCGTTAGCCATCGAGATTGGGAGAAACCCGTCTCCAATTTCTTGTTCGACGTGAAACTGGATCTCACTCTCCTGGGGGAGATCTTACCTTTTTGACCTTTAGGGTCTTTCATGGCACTGGGTTGAGCCACGTTGTGGTTACGCTTTCGACTCGCCGATGCCTGGGGCGGATGTCCTTGCGGTAACCGCCTTGGAACTGCACCAAGAGTGGTCGAGGGGGGGTGGGGGAAGTGACCATTCCCTTACACCTATAATAGTCAGTTATCTCTCAAAATTCATGTTGCAAACGTTTGTAAATCTTTTCTCTGCTTTCTCAGTAATCTTAGCCGCACCCGCTCCCAATTGACCATAACAGCTTTGTGATTGCCATTCACGCCTTCGTCACTTCCCACCTTAACTACTGTAAATTCCTTCTCGTTGGATCACAGGTGTCCACACTTCAACCCTGCCAACTGGTTCATAACTTTGCAGCCCAAGGTTTTTTCCGCCAGGTGGGTTTCTATCGTGCTGCTTTCCAGATTGGCGAACTGCACTGGCTGCCCATTCGATGCAGGTTCACCTTTAAGGTCCTTTTTCTTGCATATACAACTTTAAAAGCCACAAATCCCTCCTAAAATCCTCATTCACCTAAACCCAGCCCCAGACAATCTTGCGCCTTGGCTCTGCACCTTCCTTTACTGATTTTTTCATCGTAGTCGTCTGTGCCACATGGGTGGTCCGTGTCGTTGGTTCTGAGCCTTTACAGCTAATTCTCCTTGTTTTTATTCTTTCATCCCTACTTTCATTAGTACATTATGCGTTTATGTGTTAGGATTTTAAATTTACTCTCATTTGCCGTATTTTCTCCGCATTCGTCAATTTCAGAGCCAGTACGATAGATTTGTCTTATCTCGACTCCACACACGCAAAATGTTTGACGAACCAGTGGGGTCGAAGGGGTCTCGGATAACTACCTAATATGATACTCCCGCTATACCATAGCCCAATCCAACGAGGTATCCAACCCCTAGTGCCCTTGAGGTTGCTAGTGGTTGTTTTCATGATAAAAGTGAAATCGTTAATAATGTACAACATAAAATTAGGACAGCACACAAGAATCGGAATGGGTGTATATTTGTGTGTGTATAAAATAGTTTGCGGAGGAAAATACAGATAAATTAGGATAGCATTTATTTGCAATATCCAACGAGGTCTTGCCATAGTACCCTAGAACTTAATAGTGGTTGTTTTCATGATAAACATTAAATCGCTGATAATATACAACAAAAAAAAGGATAGCACATAACAATCAGAATGTGTATATAAGAGAGGGTTTGAAAGATAATACAGAGAAATTAAGGTATTATTATCTTTATTTACTTATAACTATGCAGTCGGTTCTCTAGCCAGAATGGGGTGGAGAGTGTGGCAGAAGTAATGTGTACCCTCCAGCTCCAATACCACTTCCTTTATCTTAACCACTTTCTCTACAGATGCAAACTTTCTGCGGTAGTTACCTACCAAATGAGCAACCCATGGGCAAAAGTCCGGGAGGTCATCAAATTCCGTGAACACACCCACGTGTTTAAAATAACGTTAACTACCACCGACATGGCCAGAAAAGCGACGACGGACGCAATCCTGGTTTTCAATATGAGAATCCCAGAAGATAACATCCAACAAGAGAAATTTAATAGCATACAAATGTGCTTTGTATGCTATAAACTCGAGGACCATACAACGACGACATGCCCGCACAAAAACAAACTGTAGTGCAGTGAATGCGCCACAGAGGGACACCGATTCGATAAGTGCGAGAGCACTAAGAAGAAATGTCTCAATTGTAAAGGCAAACACAGGACCATGGCTCTGAACTGCCCAAAGCGTCGAGACATCATCAAATGGAAGGAGGAAGAAGAGAAGAAAGCAAAGGAGTTGACCTACGCGAACGCCGCCAAGAAGAATGGAGAAATAAAAATTGCACCTGCACCTGCACAGATGAATATCGCAGGAGATCTAAGTGCAAAGTTACTGATCTGAATTACCCACGCAAATGTGCCTAATGCAGTGAAGCCAGGTCGCTAAACCAGGTATCAATGCACTCTTAAAAGCCAACAATCTCAAGACAGTAATTATGCCTGCAGACCCTGAATGCTCCAAGGTATTCAAGGAATCAGTATCAGAAACAACAATGTTAAATCTGGACTGGAGGAGATCATAGAAGCTCCTTCATCGAATGAATTCGAAGAGGACGATGAACAGGAAGATGAAAAGGCTGAAAATGAGGAGGGATCCTCCTCTTCTGACAACGACGAGGGCCCCTGCACCCGTACACGAGCTTAAGAAGAGCAGGTCCAAAACTCCAAGTCCACCTCCCAAGAAGGAAAACCTTGGGCACAGTAAAACCGTCCAGCCAGCCCCAAGAAGAATAAGAAAAAACATAGGTAAAAACAATTCACCATGTTATAGAACGCACTGAAGATACTGGAAATTAATACCAACGGCTGGACAACGAAAAGAACTCTTTACGGAAATGTATTCAGAGAAATTGATGCGTAGTACCGAAATGAAAATCTAGAACTACGAAGTGTTGATCACGAATTATTCGCAGGAGTGGTTCAACGGTGCCGCTATTGCAATAAAGCAACGGATTAAATACAAGTAAATAAGAAAATATAGAAGAATCCTACCTCACGTTTGAGGTCGAACTCTACATAGGAAAGTTAGTCATTGCTACCGGATATCAATCGCTAAGGAGAGACGTGTTACGAATTCACACTCTCACTGGCGCCTATTTGACAGAAGAGCCCCCACTATATTAATGAGGGATCTGAACGCCAGATGCCGAGAATCCGGTTACAGGACCTTCAACGGTATAGGAAGAAGTCTGGATATATTGATGGACAGAAATATTGCCCAGCAATAGGTCCCGACTTCCACCTTTGTCAGAGCAGGAAGTGCCATAAAACCAGACATCTGTCCGGCGAATCGTCAGCTGCCGTTCAATTACTACATGCAATCAGTCCAGGTATCATGTAGTGACTATATATGGATCCTACTCACTATCAACAGGAACCCTATACAAGTTCCAGCTCTCGTCAGAAAGAAATACAGAAGAGCAGACTGGACACGGTACGTACACCGCTGATGTCCCAGCCCCTGAAAGACCCATTTTTTTTTAAGAGCTCATCTCGCGACTGCCTACTTGTACATTATTCGCCGTATTCAGCATTGCCTAAAATTAGGCATCTTTAGAGGAGAATGCTAAAAAAATAAAATAAAAAACCATCAATAAAATAAAACAAAGAAAAAGGTAATAAGCAGGAAGCAAGCTCAGGCGTCAAGGGGAGATCCGACTCTCGCCGGCGCAGGAACATGCGACCTACTAAAATGAGAACAATCCCCCAAACTATTTAAATAAAGGGGAGAAGGCCGGCCTCCTCCAAAAAGTCTAAAAGTCCACAGGTCGGTGTGCACGAACTCGTCTCGAGTACAAGAGACAGGCGGTAGCGACCCCGCCCATCTCGATACCGGGAAAGGTAACGTGCGCAGAGATCGCCCAGACTGGGACATTCAACAAGAATGTGGCGAATAGTCTGGGGGACAACGCAGTCATCACAGTAGGGCGCAGGCGAGTGTGTCCAATTCGGAGACAACAGAAAGAAATTTGAAGCTTTCGCGGCATTGGGGGGTAGGTCCATGGGAACAGTCACGGCGCAATGGCACGCAACTTTAAGTTCCCTTCGACCGTCTCCCATCTTCTTTGCCAAGCAGCCCGAAGAGCTGCCCGTATTCCTGCCATGTAGTCGGTGTGAGGAAGGGCGAAACGCTGGTCCGGTCGCAGAGTCCTCGCATACTCTTTGGCACACTCATCAGCGAGCTCATTCCCCGCAATTCCTACATGTCCAGGAACCCAGCAGAAGATAATCTCGACATCCGCCCGGCTCGCCAAAACCATGTCGTCACGGATATCGCGAACCATACGATGCGGAGATTCCAATGCCCCGAGAGCATTCAAGGCGCTTTGTGAGTCGCTATAGATCACAATCCGGTCTCCGAACCGGGCACGTCGCGTAATCTCCAGTACCGAGTGATGTATTGCCACCAGCTCGGCCGTGAAGACAGACACAGCGCCTGGCAGAGCCCCGCTGAATTCAAACGGAAGGGATACGGCGTGTAAGCCGACTCCCTCTTTGTACTTGGAGCAATCCGTATACACTGGCACGGTTCCAGCGTGACACGAAGTGTGCTCCAAAAAAGGTCGAACGCAATACTCTCGGCGCTGTGCAAGCTTTGGGAGCAGAGGGGTGACGACAAATAGCCAAAGGTGGTACCCTCCAGGGTAGCGTTCTGGACAGAACTAGGGGCGCCACGAGCCCGAGAGTTATACCTAGCTCTCAAAGGAGTTTCCTTGCCCCAAACCCAAAGGGCTTACGGTATGACAGGCGTCTCTCTGCGGCATAGGCACCGTCGAAATCAGCTGCGGATGTAGTGAGAGCTGTTGGCGATTGAGGGAGGCGCCAGGGTCGCGCGTACAGGCGAATAATGCACTGTGCACGGCGTAGAGCGAGTGGCATCTCCCCAGCATCGACTAGTAGGTCTTAATGGGAAAAGTGCGGAAGGCACCGGTCGCCAGGCGAAGGCAGGTGTGGTGGATCGAGTCCACCTTCCGCAATACACGCTCGGCTGTGGATGCATAAAACTCGCATCCGTAGCCGAGCTTCAAACGAACAAAGGATCGATAAAAAAGTAAGGCAGTAGCCCTATCAGCCCCAAACGCTGAACATCACGAATACCATTGATACTCAAGGCAAAGAGTGTAACGCTGAGGACGCTTCCCTGCGGGACACCCTCTTCCTAATCCATTAGGCCAGAGAGGGTTCCCCCCACCCGTCGCAGAATCGGCGATCTCGCAAAAATTCAGATATAAAAACCGGGAGGCGTCCCCTCACCCCCATCGTGTGGAGGGTCTCCATGATACCGTATCGCCATGCGGTATCATAGGCCTTCTCTATATCTAAAAACGCCGTGGCAAAGTGCTGTTTACGAAGGAAGGCCTCGCAGAGAGCATTTTCCAGTCGAAGCAGAGCATCCGAGGTGGAGTGGAACTTGCGGAAGCCGCACTGCGCGGAACACAGATGGCTTCCGCTGTCCATAAAAAAGGATAATCTAACATTTACCAATTTCTCCATCAGCTTGCACATGTAGGAGGTTAGATAAATTGGGCGGAAACCAGCCGGGGTAGAATGATCTCTCCCCGGTTTACGAAAAGATAGCACAGTAGCGATTCGCCAGAAGTCTGGGAGGTTACCCTCTACCCAGATCCTGTTGAACAAATCTAACAGAAAGGCCATGCCTCGCTCACCCAGCTATCAAAGCATGGCGTACAAGAGATCGTCCGCACAATGGGCGTTGCCTGTGCACCAAGCAAGAACGGAACGCAACTCACTCAGAGTAAACCTGTCGTTGTTCTCCGCCTCTGGAGGTAAAGTCAAGCCGGCAGCCTTCCGCGACATTACGACGTGCATTGAATGCTGGCGGAGCAGCATCACGGCTAGAGAATGCGGAGAAAGCGGTCGCGAAGGATTCCGCCACGGACGCGGGGTCCGAGATTGTGGTCCCATTCTCAGGGAGATTATGGGAGGGGGGGGTACTGCGAGAACTTGCCCCGAATCCTTTTGACTCGCTTCCACACCTCTGTTAGAGGGATATTTCGCGTTAAGTGAAGACACGTATGCCCGCCAAGAAGAGCAGGGGTGTGCTTTGAAATATACCGGAACCTAGCCCTGGCCCGACGAAATTCACCGACAGTGAAATCGTTCGGGCCGCGCATATAGCGCATGCATGCATAACGCTTCTGTTTGAGGGCCGTCTCACACTCGGCCGACCACCAGGGGAGTGGTCGGCGTGCAAAACGGCCAGACGTTCTGGGAATAGTAGTCAGGCCCGCGGCGATAATGTTACCGGAGAAGAACTCGACGACCTCATCTACCAACCTAAACTCCTCGACTGAGATAGAGAATTCAGTCATTTCCTGAAATGCAGGCCACCGCGCCCGCGCCAAGCACCACCGAAGTGGGCTTTCAGGCCGCAGCGACCCAGAAAATATTTGAATGGGAAAGTGATCACTACCATGGAAGTCATCGACCACCCCTAATCAAAATCAGGCTGTGCATCCGGAGAGCAGAGAGATAGATCAAGGCAAGAAAATGAAGCGGTTCTCGGGCAGTGATGCGTAAATTCATCCACATTTAGGACACCCATCTCAAACTCTTCGATCAGATCGGCAAGGACTTGTCCCCTGGGATTTATTGAGTAGTCTCCCAGAGAGGATGTCTGCCGTTCAGATCTCCAAACAAGAGATAGGGCTTCGGCAACCGTGCCACGACGCGGCGGAACTCCCCCGCGTCGAAGTCAGCTAACGGAGGAATGTAGGCAGAAATAACAGTATACCTCCTATCTAGGTGAAGCTGAAACAGCCACTGCCTGAAATGAGGTATCTAAAGTGAAAAGAAGAATTGAGACATCATGCCGGGTTTAAACTGTGCATCCCCATCCCGTGGTAGTAGGGTCGCAAAACCCTTATACCCCGGGAGGCTGGGCAAAGGGCACAAAGCTAGCATGGTCTCTTGCAGAAAAATAGCTAACGGACAACTGGACGAGACGAGCCTCTACTGCTCCTCCCAGTTGGCCCGGAGTCCGCGGCAATTCGATGGAAAGAATATGCACTCCAGGCCTGGCTCGGAGGAGACGCGGGGGCCCTCTTCGAACAGAAGACCCTCACGGGAATGGCCGTACGCTTACCAGAGGCAGAACCCCTGGTGCTGTTGGCCGGACAATGCGCTGAAGGCGGTGTCGCCTTCGAGGACTTATTGGGGGAGGTTGTGCTCGCCATGCGAGTCTTTTTCTCCCTCCACCTCGAAACCTTAGGCGGGCGGGGCGGTTTCGGAGGCGGGGGCCTCTTTTTTCGAGGATCCACTGTCTCGAGCCACCCAGCCTACTACTAGGCGTGGGCGAAGGAGCCGAAGCTCTTTTTTTGCTGTCCTCCCTTCGGGAGGCAGCTTTAGGAACCCCGGAAGATTGCCTGGCGACAAAATTCAAGGGTGTAGCCTCCTGTGAGTCTAATGACTGAGTGGAAGCGCGTGGCCGTTTCGCCTTACGGGAAACGGTCACGCTGGGGGAAGGGGGGAGCCCCGGTTTTAGTTGGGTCTGGGTGTGAACCCTTTGTGCTGCCAGCTTTACCAGGGGAACGCCCGGGTTGAGTAGAACCCGTAGAAGAGCTCCGAATTAGCGCAGAAACAACCGTGCTCGTTGGCCTGGATGGGCCAGGAGTAGAGGGTGTCTTTCTAAGCATTGAAGTGTACGACGTCCCAGGCAGAGCCGTGCGCGCAAGAACCAAGTCCTTAGCCTCGCGGAATGAGAGACGATCCTGGGCCTGAACGGCCAGGATTTCTTTCTCAAGGAGATATGCACCACATTGCTTCGAAGAAGCGGGGTGCGGCTCTCCGCAATTGACACACTTGGCCACACACGATTTGGATTTATCGTGTGCGGCCTTGGAGCAATTTACACAAACTTCGGGTGACCCCGACTTTGCATGTCTACATGAGCAATTCGTATGACCGAAGCGGTGACAGTAATAGTACCTCCGCGGCAGTGGCACGAATGCCTTCACGCGTTATTGATACAAACCAGCACCCACCGACTCACGGAGCTTGTCACAGTCGAACGTGACGAAGAGTGTAGGGGTGAGTCTCGAGGCCCCTCCCTGTTTTCTCATCATACGCTCGACCTTGACTGCCCTGTGGTCGGCCAGCTCTAGAGTGATATCTTCTATGGAGTAGTCCACGAGTTCCCTCGCATAAACTAATCCTTTCACAAAGTTCATGGTAGAGTGCAGCGTCATACTCACTGGAATGCCATCAAGTGTCCGAAGAGCACTTATCTTGGCCGCCTCGGAGGGATCCGCCGCATTTGCCAGAAGCCTCCCGTCCGAGAAACGGGTCACCTTCAGCTCTCTATCAATTATACCAGCTAAAGCTCTCCTATGATGGATCATATTGCCCTTGGCCAACATGCTGCCATCAGTGGAGGAAATAACTAAGAAGCGTTTGAATCCAGCGGGCTCGAAAACGTCATGTAACCTCTGAATGAGGGGCCTCGACGTAATCGAGGCTCCGCTCTCCGAACTTTTGTCTTATTTTGGGATTCCCCGCCCAGGCGAGCACCGGGGCCGGACGTGCCGATTTTGGCTTGGTCGCGTTCAACGATGTTAGCGGCCTCGTCCGTACCCGCGGCCCCCGTGGAGGGAGAAGAACCCCGAGTCTTTTTGGTCTTTTTTATTAGTCATTTTCTTTTTAAGAGAGGAGGGCGGGGAGTGGACCAGCTTCTCCCCTCCTCCAGCAGGAGCTGCCAGGCTAGAGAGGCCGGCCTCTGCAAGGTCCTTCGCCGAGATGGTGAAGGTCTCAGCAGGCGTGGCGGTACCGGCCGGAAGAGGAGATCCCTCCACTCCTTGTGATGTCTTAGCAGCCCGACCTTTCTGGCGAGGGTCCCGCACATGAGCAGAATCGGGCTCGGTGTTTGATGCCGAGCCCGAATCTGCCCCCATCCAAGGCCCCAACTTCTGAGGCTGGGCTGCGCCAGGAAGCATGTCTATCTCAGTGGGGGCCTCCATTTGGCAATCCCCCCCATGACATTACGGGTTATGTCAGTTTCGTCTTTGTTCTTTTTGGGGGGTGGGGGGCATAGACCTTCACCCCCGCTAGATTTAATATTTGAGCCAGCAGGTCTTTAGAGGGAAGCGGCCGATGGGGCCTTTCTTCCCTCTCCTCCCAAAAGGGGTTTGCTCTACCGAGCCGCTTCAATGGGGAGCGGCCGGTTATTGGCTGCCTGCTGGCTTTCCTTTCCTTTCCTCGCTTTCCCTGTGAAAACAAAGACGGGAATGGCAGATTTGAGATGGAGTCACGTGGTGACTCCAACGAAGTGGGTGAAGAGGAGTCCCCTGCCCCCGTAGCCACTGGAGAGGAGTAAGCCTCCTATCCGGTTGAAGAGTTATGGAGGGTCCCCTGGGAAACAACAGGGAGGGACCACCATTTTTTTGTGGAGCTGCCTGAGGGCGGCTCCGTTGTTCTTAAAGGGGAAATGGAGAGAGATTTTGTGTGAAAGTTTTAATCATTGGGCATGGTGACCCTTTTTTTTTATTACGGGATGCAAACGCTAATCACCCCTCGCAATGACCCGCTCTGCGAAGGGTGAGTATAGGCCTGGCAGAGCCAGATGCCGCCATTTCGGAACCCCCTTCCCGCCTGGTGGCCTAAAAGTCCCTCAGCATGGCGGCTCCACCTTGGGCACGGCGTAAAATGAATAGTGTTTGAAAATAAAAAGGAAGAGGAGGTGAGGAAGATGTGGGTGGGGATAAAGCAGGTTATTTAAAAACCCACCATCCAAAACCAGAGCTCAGGGGTGATGTATCATTGTCCTCTCCACACTCAGCCCCGATCCGGGATAGTTGGCTGAGAAGGTTGGCATGTACCCTGAGAAAATAGAGTATGTCCAGAGAAAGTTGTGGGAGAGGTTGTAGGGAAAGTGAGGAAGTAAGGAAAAATACAGGCTGTCTGAAAGAAAGAGAAAAGGCTAATCTGGGGCGGACAGGGTGCTGAGTCTCGTCAACACGGCGGCCAGGAAGGCAAATCGCCGCGCCCCTTTGGACACACTGAACATTGGAACCCGTTACGTCTTGGTCACATAATGAGAACTACAAAAAAAGAAAAAAGCGTTGGACAATGTTAAGAATCTGAAAGCGGTGAATGACTTTGCAAATGTCAATATACAACATATGCCAAGTAATGGGACTATCTCCTTCAAGTTGTGGAGTTCAACAGACGCCACTTGAACAGCTTCACCAATCAAACTCTCAACAACTAACTGTGTAAATGCAATTATGAAATTAATCTTCATGTAATGCTTTCACTTATTGATGTATTTGACTTGCAGCAAAATGTTACTCAAAAATTTGTACCGTGAATAAGGCGCCTTGTCTGCGTTGAGTGTGAGAAAACGAATTTTGTGATATTTGTGAAATCTTTGCATTCGTACCAATGTATCATTTCTTTTCCCTAGACTATCATGAAGCTAGAAAGAGAATTCAAAACCCTTTAATTTGGTACTTATTTTGTTATTCTATTCCCCGTATGGGGTGCGGCGATTTGCCTTCTTGGCCGCCGTGCTGAGGGAACTCAGCACCCCGTCCGGCCCCAGCTTAGCCTCTTCTCCTTATTTCAGACAGCCTGTATTTCTCCCCTACTTCCTCACATCCCTTTTCCTTCTCACTTTACTACATTTTTTTACGCCGTGCCTAAGGTGGAGCCGCCATGCTGAAGGGCCGCCAGGTAACCAGGCCGGAGGGGTGGCCATAAATGGCGGCACCTGGCTCTACCAGCCCCATACGCACCCTTCGCAGTCAAAGCTCGACTACGGATGCAAGATTTATGCATCCGCAGCCGAGCATGTATTGGGAAGGTGGACTCGATCCACCACACCGGCCTTCGCTTGGCGACCGGTGCCTTCCGCACTTCCTCCATTGAAAGCCTACTAGTCGATGCTGGGGAGATGCCACTCGCTCTACGCCGTTCACAGTGCATTATTCGCCTGTACGCGAGACCCCGGCGCCTCCCTCAGTCGCCAACAGCTCTCACTGCATCCGCAGCTGATCTCGACGGTGCTTATGCCGCCGAGAGACGCCAGTTATACCCTAAGCCCTTTGGGTTTAGGGCTAGGAAACTCCTTCGAGAGCTAGGTATAGCTCTCGGGCCGGTGGCACTCCTAGTTCTGCCCAGGACGCCACCCTGGAGGGTACCACCTTTGGCTATTTGTCGCCACGCCCCTGCTCCCAAAGCTTGTACAGCGCCGGGAGTATTGCGTTCGACCTTTTTGGAGCACACCTCGTGTCACGTGGGAACCGTGCCAGTGTATACGGATGGCTCCAAGTCCCAAGAGGGGGTCGGCGTCCACGCCGTATCCCTTCCGTTTGAAGTCAGCGGGGCTCTGCCAGGCGCTGTGTCTGTCTTTACGGCCGAGCTGGTAGCAATACACCACTCTGTACGGGAGATTACGCGACTTGTCGGGTTCGGAGACCGGATTGTGATCTATAACGACTCACAAAGCGCCCTGAATGCTCTCGGGGCCTTGGAATTTCCGCATCCCCTGGTTCGTGATTTCGTGACGACACAGTTTTGGCGAGCCGAGCGGATGTCGAGATTATCTTCTGCTGTGTTCCTGGACATGTAGGAATTGCGGGGAATGAGAGCTCCGATGAGGGCGCCAAAGAGTCCGCGAGGACTCTGCGACCGGACCAGCGTTCCGCTCTTCCTCACACCTACTACATGACAGGAATACGGGCAACGGTCGAAGGGAACTTAAAGTTGCATGTCATTGCGCCGTGACTGTTCCCATGGACCTAACCCCAAATGCCGCGAAGGCTTCAGGTGTCTTTCTGTCGTCTCCGAATTGGACACACTCACGGGAGACGCACCGCCATTGGATGGAGCGCTCGCCAGCGCCCTACTGTGAAGACTGGGTTGTCCCCCAGACGGTTCGGCACATTCTTGACGAATATCCCAGTCTGGGTGATCTCCGCGCACGTTACCTGTCCCGGTGCCGGGATGGGCGGCATCGCTACCGCCTATCCCTTGTATTCGGGACGAGTTCGTACACATTGACTGCTGGACTTATAGACTTTGGGGGGGGAGGCTGGCCTTCTACCCTTTTTTTAACTAATTTGGTTTTTTTTTCTTTGGAGGTCACACGTTCCTACGCAAGGGGACCTCCCCCCAACGCCGGAGCTTGCTTCCTCCTTGTTACTAATTCCCTTTTTATTGTTGTTGTTCTTCATATTCAGATTTTAAAGTAGCGTAGTGCTAGGCTGTCGTGAGTGCGGCGACTTGTGCCCAAGTGGGTAGTCGCCAGATAGGCTCCTAAAAAAAATGTTATTCTATTTTGTTTAGATCAAAAGTTATAGTGCAAAATATGATTCAAGAGACCCCCGTCCCGTAACTGATGCTTTTGGACGATTTCGAGGCTTAACATTTAGAGCTCTATACAGCAATGCTTCCCAGAATCCTATGTCAAAATAGTTCTGATTCTCGGCTTTGACAGGTCAAAAAACTTAGGGAAATGTACAAGAACATATGAAGATAAGGAAATCTTGATTTTTGAACAGGGCTACAGTTGCGTATCTTCGAAGGTACAATTTCGTCAGTAGGTTAAATCACTGCAAGTGATACCAACATATCATTTGTACCAACAACACAGCTGTAATATGAAGTCTAAAGACAGCTGTCAAATCTCTCAGAATTGTCTGGACGACCTGATAATGTTCTATTACATACATTGTAGTGAAAGTCTGTGTAGACTTCCACGCCTATTTATCTGGTTCACTCCCAGCCACGGGGCACTCAAAATATTTCAGCGTTCGTAGGGAGCAAGTTTCCTAATGGCGGCGAACCAATGGTAAAAAAAAATATATACTACTAGTGGTCTACGTTAGTAGTTTATTACACAAGGAGACAACTATGCGTCTAATTCTGAGCACCTTTAAAGTATTAATTTTAAAACTAAAATAAATGAAAATACTAGAAAGTGTTAATTCTATAGTTTTATTAAGCTATTTTTTTAGAGAATCTACATTGCTTTCTATATATTTATGGTGCTTCTTCACACAACACCTGTGCATTCATATGTCAAAGATCGCCGGAGAACAACCTCATTAATCAACGTTTGGTGTGCCAGACTTTCGACCTCCTCACTTCTTTCTCGGGAAATGAGATAAGAAGTCTTTCGAGACGATCTTGCGTTTCACAGCTGTTTGACGCAGCTTGAGAAGCCATCACTTCCTCTCAGACACACACTTTCAATTTTTTTCTCTCTCACACACAGATGCACTCTTTCCTTTTCTCTCTTTCTTTTACCATCGATTGCCAAGTTAGTAGACATTTAAATAATGATTTACAGATGCGTGAATAGGTATAGGTAACACCTATGCTGATTCCCATTTTAAAATAATATTTGGGGGTTTAGACTTCACATCATAATATTGTAGTGTATAAGCTTTGAGCTGTTGCGATTAAATATCAATACAAAGAGAGAAAAACATAAATAATGGCAATATGAAATTAATATCTGGTATGACTACCTTTAGCCCAAATGACAGTATCAAGGCGTTTCTTATAAGAATGTACAAGATTCGTGCATTTTTCTGATGGATTTTATTCAACTCTTCTTCAGCAAAATTCCTAATTCAAAAATGTTGCTCGGGCCTCTCTTGTTCACACGCTTCTTCAGTTCTTTCCGCAGTTGTTTGATGGATTTCAAATCTGGGCTTTAAAAAGGATACTTAAGTACAGTAATGGGGTGTAGTGTTAGGTATTTTTGAATAAATTTGCTGGTATGTTTGGGGTCGTTGTCTTGTTGAAAGGTGAAATGCCTGCCGAGTCTCAGTTTCCTTGCAGGTTGGTTCACGTTTTCATCAAGTATGCGCCGATATTTTTTTTTTTTAGTCATGATCCCATCTATTAATTTTAATGCACCAGTACAGCAGCAGCGAAACATAGCCACATCATAATCAAACCTCCTCCATATTTGACAATATGCACGGTGCCCGTTTCTATGAGGTCTTAGCCAGATCGCCACTAAACGCACTGTTCGTTGTTTCTACAAAAAACTCAATTTTCGTTTCATCTGACGACAGTTTTTAGGTAATTTAGTTTTTTTACCTCCCAGATGCTCTTTATTGAACACTAAAGAGACCTCTTTATAAGTTCTCTTTGACAGCGGCTTCTTTCTAGGGACACGTACATTGAATTCCTTCCCGGTGTAAATAACATTCTAATGTTAAATCGTGTTCATCTGAGTCGCGTGCTGCAAGATTTGCTTGTAACCATTTGATGAAGTCTTGGGATTGTTTCTGTCTTTATCATATACCGAGCATCTCTATGGCTTAGTTTCTTTGATCCACCTTCACGTGGACGATCATACTTCACAATAAAATTGAATCTTAACAATGGCGGAATTTTTCTATATCCATGAACTTCCTTGTGCACCTTAACAATATGGTTTATTGCACATTATCAATGCTTAGCGCCCTTGGAAATGTTTCCTAGGCGAAGTCGTGACAATGAATGACAATTCTCGCACATAAATTAGCATCTAACCTCTCCTCGAACGTTCTTGTTACTTTTATAATCGTTTCGAAAATGTTTTTAAACTTCCGAACTGTCGGTTAATAGCAAAGAAATACCTATGTAATCATTAGAACACAAGAGCTAGCCATGTTCCCTATACTTTTGCACACATAATATTGACTCATATACGAAATCAACATTTATTTACTATCATATCCTTCTCTAAATATACTATACAATGGATGTAATGTTCTTTCTACAATACAAGCACGAAAAACGGATTCAAACAACGAAGACACAAACTGGGGTCCTATATTCGACTTCGTGTCTGACATTGCTCATACTTAAGAACGTACTTCCTCCATTTCTACGCCGTGGGATAATACTAATGGCCATAATATTAATTTCTATTCCAGCCTTGTAATTCACCTCCCTCGAATGAGTTATATTGAGTCCTAATTCTGGAACAATGATTCAAAGTCATTCAAATTCAGATCCCTCAAGTAGTCAACCCCGTTACTGAGTAAATTTAGATGAGAGGTGATGAATACATATAAGTGAAATAGATATGTAAAACATAGTATGTATGAGCGTGAATGTGCGTAAGTATGAGAGAAAATATGTTTGAACGAAAGGTTGTGTATATAAATGTACTTGTAAATGGGAATGTAAGGAATACAACTGCGTGTACATATGTATTATTATAGTTTTAAAAAATATGTAACAAAAACCAACAGTGGCATCCCGGCAATAAGCATGTGAGGGGAGATTCGTAAATGAAGTTAGGTGAGGCGAAAAAGTGCTGAAGGCACATAACCCGAGTAGTTAGGGGCGGGTGGCCGCGCAATTCTTCCATACAAAACCGAACTTCCACTCTTAGGGCAAATCTCCCGTGCCCTGCGGGCGATTGGCTCATCTACCTGCGACCACGGCCAACCCGGACACGAGCCGCCGCAGCGTCATCCGTCATCCTCCGCCGCTCCTTGAAATTGTCATCACCGGCGGCAAGCAACGAGCAACGGCTGGGAGTGGCGTTGGCTGGGCAGGGTGGGGCGTAAATGTGTGAGAGGGCCTCCCACCCGTACACAGCCAACCATTATAAACACTTTCAAACAATCATAACAAAATCGATATACACCATTTCACGCATAATCCACTCCACACACACACTTCACATATGTATACACATACGGGCGGGTGCACACGAAGAAATCCGACGAAGAAGGGTTTGATCAATAAATAGTAATCATTGAAAAAAGAACGAACGCAGATGTAACCAACGAGGGCATTTGCATTCTCTGTGAAATGAGGTTAGAGACGGACGGATAAAGAAAGGGATTAGAAAAAATAAAATTGGAATAGCGAACCTTATCAGGCCATAATTTGTGGGCGCGTAGGGCCTATTACACTGGTCAACAAAAAAATATTTCTCATGGTTCTGGATCAAAATAGTCTCATTCTAGGGTAATTGCATGTGCTGAATTCAATAATGGCATTCGTATAGCTGTATCGTGATTCAGTTTTCCAGAACCAGCATATCTATATATTTGGTGCACCATGATATTCATACACTAATTTATATGTTCATTGGTTCCACTTATGCAATAATTCTTTCCTAATTTGTGCTTTTTTGTTTGTTTCAGATTGCTGGTTCATGATAGTGCAGATCTCTAACTGCCTAATTTCTAATTACTCTGAACTTAACAAAACATGGAACGTGGCAAGTGCGTGAACGATGCTGATCGTTTTTGTTACATATGTGGCGTCTTCACTCCCTGTAGCCTCAAGAAACCAATCACCAAAGTTGTTCGACTGAACTACAAAAGTTACTTCCAAATGTCCTTTGGGTGACCAAGAGAAAAAATGGGCATCTCATATAGCTTGTAAGTCTTGTGTCAACCACCTGAGCCAGTGGATGTGTGGTAAGCGAAGCTCAGGAATGTTGTTTTATGTACTAATAATATGGCGTGAACTCAAAGACTACAGCAGTGATTGCTACTTCTGCTTCACAAACATCCTGGGAATAACTATCAAAACATGAAGCAAGGTGCAGTACCCAAATATTGCTTCTGCAATCCGACCAGTTCCGCACAGCGCTGAACTCCCAGTCCCAAATCAACCAACTGAACAAGAATTGATGCGATTCCAATTCTAATTCTACCTAAAATGAAGATGACTACCAGGATGGCTCTGAAAATACCAGGCTTAAACTCTTTACTCTAGAAGCGCTTCATGATCTCATCAGGGACCTAGATTTGTCCAAAGAAAGGCCGAAATTCAGGAATCCAGACTAAAGCATCGTAACCTGCTGGAAGCTGGAGTACGTATCACTATAGTTCGTTACCGACATATAGAGCTGTCTGCACTTTTCAAGATGGCAAACATACTTTGTTACTGTGAGGACGCAGTATCTCTCATGCAACAATTCTGCAAGTCTTAACCATACAAGTCAGATGATTGGAGGCTGTTTATAGACCCTGGAAAAGACTCGCTGAATGCTGTTCTTTTACACAATGGCAATCGGTTTTCATCTGTCCCAATAGCACATGCAGAAAAGATGGCTGAGAGCTATGAAAAAATTAAGATTTTCACCAAGGCTCTGGGATCAATCTGGTGCTGGGTTTGGATACTTATGTAAAAAAACTAGGTGGTGTGGTTTCCGAAGTCAAGTTGAAAGCAGGTGTCTTGAATGGACCACATATTTGCATACTAGTTCATGAAAGTGAATTAACCAAGGCCTTGAACGCACATAAGAAAAACTCGGGAATCATTTGGCAATGTGTCAAAGCTTTTTCAAGGAAACTATCGTGCTGACAACTACAAAGAAGTCGTTGAAACCATGAGGCAGAATTATCATGCATTGGGAGCAAGGATGTCCTTGAAATTTCATTTTGTCCACTCTCATATTGATTTTTTCCCAAATAACCTTGGTGACATTAGTAATGAACACGGTGAAAAATTTCATCATTACATCGCCATAATGGAGAGCACATATCAGGGACAATTTAGTCCTAACATGATGGGCGATTATTGCTGGACGCTAGCGGCAACGAGAAGAGAGCGAGCTGTACACACGAAAGGGCAAAGTTCAGAATCACTTTTAGAACTTCATATTTTGTCAATTATAAAGGATTTGAACTTATACTTTCTGGTACATTTGGTATGAGGTGTTCTTGCAGGTCAATTTAGTACCATTCTGTGTTCATTGCGCTATTTCGGAGGAAAATATGAGGGGATTAGTTCCCTTGGAGGCGAGGCATCCCTAAAGAAGAAGGACCTGAGGATGCTTTAGTATCGGAAAGATGCAGGACTCCTGGTAGTGTTCTTCTTCTCTTCTCCGGACAGCCGATCACCCAGATGTCCCAAACAGTGAAAAAGGAGCTTCGTCAGATAAAATTACCATCATCCCATCATTGTATAATCTGCTAAACGACAATCTGACTTTGATGGGTTTTTTCAAGTGAACAGTGGCTTGTTTGCTGCCCTCCTTGTCACGAGACCCTTGTCCAGAATTCTTTCTGTCGCTGTACGCGCAGACGCAGGCACACCCGCATGTTGTCACTCTTGAGCAAGTTCTACACTAATAGCCAACGATTTTGAAGCTGACTCCGTCCGAGGGGGTGAGGCTTAGCGGATAGATACCCTTGGTCGTCCCTAGGCCTTCTTTGGAGCACTTGCACCTGTCTCTTTGAACATATTGGTGGTCCCAAAGAGGGTTCTTACAGGCGTATTACCCCTAGTAGTAATTTATGCACACGAGAGGCTACTCTGGTGCAAAGCAATGATGACTCCTCGAGTTTCCTTTGGGGTAACCATTGTTGGCAAATGAGATAATGTCGAAATTTACGTTCCACGTCCACAGTTGCGATGGTTTCTGTGAGAATAGATATTGTACCGTCTACTAACACACGCTTATCACTATGGTAACAATTAGGTGGTTAAATATGATTGGTTGGCCGATTAATTTTGTGCTAGAGTACAGAAGTCAGATACCATATGGAACCAAACGCATATTCATGTTGTATCAAATTGATGCCTCTGCAAAAATATTTGCCCATGATTGTGCGTGTCTGCATTTCTGCCTGTCAGTATGCATAAATGTCATCACGCTACCATTTCAGCGTGTTTACATATGTATGTACATGTAAATATTTCAGCGTGTCTGCTTTCAGCATTTCAGTATATTTGCCAGGCAGTCATGTATGACTGCGTGCATTATGCACGCCACGCATAAATCAAGGCAGCCCCGGTGCGTGAATACCGGTTGTAAAGCGCTAATAGTAATGTCACGGAAACTCGAGAATGGCTGCCAAATGTTATGGTTGCTCTTTCACTGACATGAGACCTTTTTTGTTGGGGGGTGGGGTCGAATTTAAGCGCAATAGCAACGAGACCGTATCAGATAGTTTTATGAGGAGAGAGAGATCTGTGAAGGAAGTGGTGAAGATGAAAGAAGTGAAAATGAGTGGAAGTTATTAGGTGCGAGTCTTCCTGCAGGCATTGGGACGAGGAGGGTAAAATGCGGGTGCTGGGTCAGGGAGCAGGCCCGTGGCCAGGCCGTGTTTTTTGGGAGGGCTATTTCTAGTTTAGGGTGGGGGCTAATTTTTTTACAAAGATTTTTGACAAATACCATCTTGATATTTAAGTTTTCGGTTCGCCGGGATTACATATATGGGTCACCCCCGAAAAACGGGCCTGCACACACTTTTTGTGATATATCCTTCATTCATTCACTAATCACTCTTACTTTGCAGGACATGAAGGAGGCAACACCTTTTAACACAACTAGATCTCAATGGTAGCTCCAGCAAAGAATATACTGCGTCAAATATTACTAAAAGACAAGCTCGTTTAAGAAAGTGCAGGTCACTTTCGTGCATCAGTTCGAATGTGAAAAAGCCCCCTCCAAGAGCATAATTCAGGACTGGGTGGACCACTTCGAGAGCTATGGAACAGTGGAGAACCTCAATGCAGCCAGTGACAACCATCCAAGCCATTCAGGACGCCCAGAAAGCGTACAGCTGAGCTGGTCGAGAGCGTGAGAGAGTCAGGTCAGCAGAGTCCAAAACGCTCAGTGCGTAAGCCAAGTCAATCCCTCGGTATATCCCGTGAGACTTGCAGGAGAGTACTAGTAATTGATGTAAAAGCCTACCCATACAGAATGCAGACGAAGCAGACCCTTATAGCCTCAGACAAGGAGCAGAGAAAGGCTATGGAAGTCAAGATACTAGAGAAGATTAAGGAGACCCCAACTTTCCTTAACCACATTTGGACCTCAGATAAAGCTCATTTCCATCTTGAAGGAAATATAAACTCGAAGAAAATGTCTGCTGGGGGACCTACAGACCAAATAAGGTAGCCGCCAAGCCCCTACACTCCCCTAAGTGTCCGGTATGGACTGCAATCTCAGCCAGAGGCATCATCGGACCATTCTTCTTCGAGGAATCTAACGCGACAGTGATAGTCACCGAGGAGCGGTATGTTGAGGTCCTCAAAACCTTCAAGAGGGAGCTGCAGACCCTGTTTTCGTCGCTTAAGGGGGGTTCTGGTTCCAGAAAGATGGAGCAAGCTCTCACACCTCAAACCTGTCCCGAGATTGGATGAAAGAGAACTTTGGTGGCCATGTGATTAGTCTCAAGACTGATTTTGAGTGGGCACCTTACAGCCCAGACCTTAGCCCACATATTTCTTTCTCTGGGGCTACCTTAAAGACAGTGTACGCAGGAAGACCCAGGACCATCTCGGAAGTCAAGGAAGCCATCAGAAAGGAGATCAGAGTTATTTGTAAGGACGTCATGGACAACTTTGTGCTGCGCCTCAAGAAATGCACATGGCTAAATGGAGGTCATCTCGAACACGTGCTCTAGAATAAAGAAGAAAGTCCAAAGACTCATTTTTTGATATGATGTTTTTAAACACAATAAACTAGTTATAAAAAGAGTTTCATTCAATCTTTGCAGAAAATTAAGAAATGAGGCCTATCGAAAGTTGAAGCCCGTTTTTTTTCGGTGACCCTGTATCTAACGTTAGGAATGAACTGATAAGAAAAAGCTACTTACCAGCCAGTTCCTTATTGACTACCGCGAATACCAAGCCAACAAAAGTTCAGAGTCCATAAGTAGCATTATTGTTGTAGATTTTTGAGTTGAGATTATAGGATTTTGTTATGATAATAAATACAAAGACTTGTATTTTTATCATAAAATTGATTTATAAAATGATATTTAATATTATCAGTTTGGGAAATAGAATTGCAAATGGGCAACCGTGATTTGAGGATTGTGAATAGGGTGTTTGCTACAAAATTATTGGAATGAAGTTCCAGAATTGGCGATGAATTATTAGAAAGTTTGAATGTATTCTAACTTATGGAATTTCTAGGGGCAAAATACAATTACAGAGCTTTACTATGCAGTCAGTTCTTCAAACTAGTAAGCCAACCAGACAGTTCTCAAAACCAAAGTGGTAATATGAAGCTGGAGCCACAGACAAAATAACCTCATCCAAAAGATATCACTATACATGCTTGCTGTGTAATGTTTCACACAACGGAGAACTTCTCCGTTGTGGGTAGCTGAAATCATATTATTATTTTAGGCTAAATAATTTTGGGGGCTAATCAGATTTTAGGGAGGCTAAGCCCCTCCATGGCTAGGGGCCTGTCAGGGGGCCACCATGAAATTCAGTTGTCAGAGCAACCAGCTGGGATCCTTCTGTTTCTCATTAGCTAGAAAGAGCGCCTCGATGATGGCCCTGACTTAGCGGCAACAGATTTAGGAGAGTTGCGCTCTTTCTAGGTCCTTAAGTAGTCTCCCCCCTTTTGGGGGTGTCATTAGGGAGATGTATCAGTCACACATTTTCACTTCTCCTAACTTCACTACTTTCATTTTTTCATTGATGTCTAGGTGGGTTTCGTCCTTTTTAATAAAATATATTAAAAAACCCCCTAAAAATTGAGAAACGAAATACCTTTGGTAGATAAAAAGATACAAAATAGACAATCATCAATTTATATGAAATGATACTTGTGCAGCGCATATCTCAGTGTAGAAATGCTTACGAAGACGAGTCACCAGGTCAATGGCCTCTATATGGATGATTTGTTAAGAAGAAAAAAAGCGAACTACATAAGGCCAGAGGTGATTAGCCAACAACGCGACCCCTGACTTGCAACAAGAATAAACGCCAAAAACCGACGAAAAATAAGTTTCTTTCAAACAAAGATTGCAAGGAGAATGTTTGAAGTTTATTCTTTAACTTAAAAAAATGTCTCTTATTACGAATCTCTGAAAGAATCAAGGAGAAAATAAATGTATAAAAATAGAACGATTTAAGCTTGCAAAACTAGTTGAGTGCTGGCAAGCTTCGCCCATTTGAGAGTTTTTTTAGCATCTTGCAAGGATGAGGTTCAGGCGGTGATGAGCTAAACCGGCCATGGACATTATTTCAAAATCAGAAGCTGATAAATATTAAAGATTATCTTGTAAGGGATGTAAATTTGCAGTAATAAACAAAATACAGGATGTTTATAAAAATTTGCTATAATTAGACAAATGAAACTAAAGAGGCTTAATGTTGAGAATATAAGAGTTAGTCATCATAATTTGAATGAGAAATTCCAAGGTCTGTGGATTTCATGAACGATTTCACAAATTTTCAATATACGCACCACCGGACTGAGACGGTACTTTGTCAAGTCGGTAGTCTAGCTCTTGTAAAGTGTCATCGCTAACAGTCTCCAGTGCGGCAGCGGTTTTATGCTTGAGTTCCTCTAGGTTTGCAGAAAGTGTGTCGGAGGATGGGGGGGGGGGTGCATAATTCAATTTAAAAAAATGTGTGCACACAACAAAACAAGGCCAAAATTCCCCAATCGAAAAAAACAATATACAAAAAAAAACCTACGATGGGCGAAGAGGAAAAATTTGTACAATAACACCGATCGGTACTGGGTCAAAAACGATGTGCGCGCAAAAAAATGAAAAGAAAAACTGAACGGTACGAGATACTCCAATCAACACCGTACGATGCTTTTAAAACAAAAGGGGGGTACGGGGGTCTCACTCGCGAGTTAGGGCAAGGCTAGCCAAGGCCGTATAGTTCTCGGTTCAAGATGAGAGGTGGGTAAACCAGGTGAGGTCGTGGTTTCCAATGAGAGGTCGTGTAAACCCTCATATCAGGGCGAGGGTAGAAGCACTCTCAGTCTCTATCCGATTTCCGCTAGAAGTTCGTTGTCCCACGGTTGCGTCCACACGGTCTCCACTCTATATTCGAACTCGGTAAATCTTCTGGACAACCAATGCTCAAAATTTAAAAATTGTACATAAATATTTGGCTTTCAACCTATTATTAACTTTGACTCTTTTCTCTGAAAAGAGAAAACAAACATCAATAAAAAATTGAGAAAAAAACAAAACAAAAATTAAATGCCTGTTATTCACACACACACACGCTCGCTCGCACAGAGGGAGGGAGAGGGTATTGGAAAATGGGTGGGAGAATGGCCCTGCAAACACTCTCACATTCGCTCCACCACAAGGTGTCATCGTCTTAATCACCAACAAACCCGATCCATCTTCCCGGTAGATTCTTATTGAGATAAACCCGCACAGTGAGCCTCCAGTGAGGTGGAACCCCGTCTATTTGAAAATGAAGTCGACATGGAATATCATATTAATCAACAAATACATGTTATATAAAACCATTTTTGACTAACACACCGCATACTGATACCAGGATTCCATACATATTGGACACATGCATGCACCCTACACCAACATATTCAGAGACATACCGAAGGAATAAGAAAAATTCCGTGTCCGAAAAACTTTTGGCCGCGGCTGTATTTCCCTCGGAGAAAAACGGGCCATACAAATGATTCGTTGATATGGCGCAAAACACATTGGCTTTTGGCCATTCCTTTCCTACGGAACTGTAGCATCGGGATTTTCTTCGCCTCAAATGCGAACATTATGCTTGTTGATTTTGTTATTCGTATGAAATGTAGCCTCATCACTAAAAACAATGAGTTACTCGAGCTCATCTCCTTGAAGTTTCTATTACATATCGACACAGAATGGGTTTCGCTTTCGCTCGTCATCTGCTTTTAAGACTTTAACAAGCAGCAGTTTGTAGGGCTTTATTCGCAAGAGCTTCTTCAGGACACTTCAAGCTGTCTTTGGAGGAATCAGGGTTTCCAGACTTGCTCTTCTCGCGGACTTCTTGGAGCTTCGCAAGAGCTTTATACGAACCAGCTCGACCGTCTCTTTTGCAAAATGCTGGTGGTCGTCCAGATCCTTTTGTCCTGCACATACAGCCTTCCTCTTTAAACTTCTTGTGCCATGTGCAAATCTGCATTGCTGTTGGCGCATTTTTAGGGAATTTTCCCACAAATGCAAGATGCAGTCTTTTCGACAGTGCCGATTAACACGCAGACCTCTCTTCTTTTCCACGGAATGGCATTTCTATACCTGAAAAATAATAATAAAAAATAATTTAAGGCCAATTGAACGAGTTATTAGATGGCGAAATGTAATATAGAAAAAAACAGGTAGTATAGTTCAAACTACAGTCTGGGGTGCATTATTATGCATTTTGAGAACGCTTTATAAGGAACGTTAAAGAGTGCTTAGATTCATTCCCCCTATTCTTCTTATCATATATCTTCAAGTATGCAATGCTACACCAGGAATTTGCATTTTTATGTAACCATTTGTCAATAATTCCTGTCCTACAAACCTCTTTGATACATTTATTTAATAAATTTCTAAACTAACTCTATGAACTTAAGTGGCCAATTAGTACAGCCAAAAGAAACTTCCATTTTGGGTATTACCACAGGGGTTGGAAAATTCTGGTATTCGTGCCAAATTTGGCACGTGAGACATCTATCATTGGCACGGGAAAAGATTTTTTCCTCTCCTTTAATTTTAGGCCATTTTAGCTAAATTCTAAAAATTATGCTAAAAATACGAAATCCTGAGCAGTGTTAAGATCTCGAATCGTATCCTACGCCTGGAAGCGTTTTCTGCGTGGTGCTTGGGTAAAATATAAGATTTCATTTCAATAGTTATCGGGAATTATGTAGCACGTGCACACGTGTAGCGGTGAATTCATTTTAACATCATATTTTCTTCAAATTATAGTTCTTTTTGAATACTGGTTAAAACAGATATATGAGCATTTAAAGACTCAAATCTAACATTAAATGTAAAATTGATAAGGAAAGCGCATTGTACAACTTAAAGGCAGCAACCGAGAGGACCCGGCCATCAGAAGGGGTAGACGTGTGTGAGGCACTACCAGGAGTGTGATGCTGTTGAATGTCTCGAGAGAAAAATAAAGTACTCATTAAGATGATATGATATGCAACGATAGATGTGAGGGGTTATATAAAACTAGCCAAATTTAAAGTTGAACTAGAATCTTCACAGAAGATAATGAAGTTCACGCAATAATGACATCGCGTGACAGAATCTACTCTACTATATTTTGATACTGGATATCCCTCCCCATAATTATGGATCAGTTGGAGGGGATAGATTAAAGTGGTTGAGGACATGGGAGGAAAACCATTACACTAATTAATACCAGAAATAATGAAAGCGTGTGTGATGTATTTATATCCAACTCAATCGATAATTGAGTGCTAGAAGGGCACATATTTACAAGCTTGCTTCAATAAGGAATACAACAAAATACGTAATTTTATGGGTAATAAGGTAATGTGTTCAGTGGTAATTTTGTACGTGCAAGTATAAATAACCACCGATGAGGATAATGGATAATCAAAATTCGCTCCGTTTTCATTCGAGGGGTCGAAGAATCGAATTGAAGGGTAGACAATTAATATATATTTACGTTACATACGGTGTGGTTAGCAACTGTATGAATTCTCGATTTGGGGGTCGAGTTTGAAGCGTTTGCTCATCTAGGGTTTGATAAACTAAAATACCTGGACTACATTCTTTCAAAATTAACATTTATTCTAAAGTGAGAGTGTGTTTACAAAATAGTCCCCAGTAGTAGGTCCACCGATTTCACCTATCGAATTTGCTTCAGTCTTGGACAACCCTGACTTATTCTATTGGGGTGATTGTCGCTTTGTTTCCATATCATAGCCGTCAATCCAACATTTTCCTCTAGTTACGAATTTATTTAAGGTGTTAGCGTCAGTTTCTCACTTTTCCAAAGGCTCTTCGGCGAAAGGGCAGGGCTTTATAAAAAGAAGGTATACTGACCAAAAATCGCCTGTTCTCACTTAATTTGATTTATGACCTTACGACCTTCAAAACTTTCAATAATTTCTGGACGAACCTTGGTAAGACCTTGGCAGTTATATCAATCGAAAGAGATTGTAAAACAACATAAGGGGTTTAAATTTCGTTAGAATCGGCCGAATAGTTATGATGCTATTGCCGCGACTTAAAATTAAATTCAATCGAGATATTTAAATGTAATGAACGACATACATTCACAAATGATTCCTAAGTAATTTCATGTATATATTTTTAACTTTTTCTGACTAGATTTTGAGCCACACACACAGTCCGTTTTTTTTTTTATCAAACCTCATATGCTGTAGCGGCCTGTAGTTCTGATCCCTGTTTAAAATGTAGGTTCTCACTGAGAAACGCTTCAAAAAACAAAAGCAAATCGGTTGCAAATAACAAAATGTATACCTCAATTTTTGTGTTCTTTTTGTTTCTTTTTTATAATTCGTAACACACTTGGTCTCGGTGATATTCCCATATGGGAATTAGTTCCCAATAAAAGAGAGTATTTCCTTATCGAGTACCAAACATTACGATCTAAATTTAAAAAAAACTGACATCTGAGGGTATAAATGTCCAAAAATGCTCAGATTTTCATAACGCTGCATTAAATCACTGCATTAAATCAGCAACCACGGACCCAGCTTGTACAGATCAGCAGCAGAGGACTAATAAACAATACGAGCAAAACGCGCAGGCGCACCGTCCTGTTCAAAATACCCCGTTGTGTACTATAATCATTAAGTTCATCGATGCTGTGGGACTTAAAAATATATTAGTAGTTTTCTGAATTCCTCTGAGATGTGAAAAGATTAACGTTCAATTACACGTTGTGTCGGTTCCCATACATACTAGTGTGAAAGGCGTCTTCATGGGTGAACGCCTTCAGATTCACATGTCAGGTTGGATGCTTGCCATTTCTGCTAAACTCTGGCAGCTTTCCACAGGAACGCGTTTTTGACCTTGTGGCAATGCTTGCATAACTTGGATATGGGGCGGAAGCAAGACGAGTTTCTGCGTTAAAAATTCCAGTTTTCTGTGAAATCTGTTTCCAAACTGCATTGTTTAGGGATCTTTCCTGGACTATTAAGAATTGGTAGTGCTGAACAACACATATATTCTTCAATTCTACCAATTCTAGAATGTCCAGTATTACCGTTGTACTTCTCTATTAAAAATTGATGGTGCTAAACAACACCGATATTCTTCAGTTGTAGCAGTTCTGGAATGTTCAGTATTACCGTTGTAGTTCTCTGCAACTGAGCCAGTCTTAACCACCTTATATCACAGAATAAATCGATGAAATTGTTCTTGGAGAACGAAACACTCCCATCGAGATTGCTGCAACTCTTTCTGTAGATATATACAAGCGATTTCGTGTTTTATAAGACCAAAGAAGGATCAAACATAGATTAAGAAATAAGGAAGAAGAGATAAAAAAAATAATAGGTGCGGTTCGAACCGCAACTATCCGCTAGGGTGCCGTCCCCCCCAAGATACTTTAATTCAGCTTATAAACAGAGTAGTGGAGGTAAGTCGCAAAAGGTGCAGACGAAAGCGTTAGTAAGAGAGACAAAGGGGCTTCGTAAATGAAAGAGAAAGCGCAATAACACGTGACGCAGTAGATGCTCATTAACCCATAGGAAATAAGGAAAGATGATACACAAGCGATTTCGTCTTTTTATAAGACAAAAACATAGATTAAGAAAGAAGGAAGATAGAGAGAGATAGCAAACGGAATAGAATAATAAAAACTCTTGCTCGTTAAAGAAAGTGAAAAGCACTCTGCTTATAAGCTACCATTTCAAGTTGCTCGTCATTGGTCTAGCACGTCGACTTCTGGCTGGTTCGTCATGAATCGTTTTTCGCAGGATTCATTTTTAGGACGACCGTTTTACTTTCATGTTTAAATTCTTGAATTATTGTGTGAATCTTTTCTAGATTATCAGCTATGAGTACAATATCCTCTGCGAATCTCAGGTGAATGCGGCAATCACCATCGATCTTAATGCCTTCGTTTTGCCAGTTTAGCCTTTTAAAGAAGACGAAAACAATTTCGAGGAGAATCACCTTGTACAGGGTCACCACGCCCAAAACGGGCCCCATCTTTGGATAGGCCTCATTTCTTAATTTTCTGCAAGGATTGAATGAAACTTTGGTGATAACTAGTTTATTGTGTTTAAAAATATCATATCAAAACATGAGTCTTTGGACTTTTCTTCTTTATTCTAGAGCACATGTTCAAGATGACCTACATTTAGCTCTGTGCATTTCTTGAGCCGCAGCACAAAGTTGTCCATGACGTCCTTACAAACCGACTGACTAATCGCTCTGATCTCCTCTCTGATGGCTTCCTTGACTTCCGAGATGGTCCTGGGTCTCCCTGCATACACTGTCTGTAAGGTAGCGCCAAGAAAAAGAAATCTGTGGGCTGAGGTCTGGGCTGTAAGGTGCCCACTCAAAATCAGTCTTGAGACTGATCACATGGCCACCAAAGTTCTCTTTCATCCAATCTCGGGACAGGTTTGAGGTGTGAGAGCTTGCTCCATCTTGCTGGAACCAGAACCCCCCTTAAGCGACGAAAACAGGGTATGCAGCTCCCTCTTGAAGGTTTTGAGGACCTCAACATACCGCTCCTCGGTGACTATCACTGTCGCGTTAGATTCCTCGAAGAAGAATGGTCCGATGATGCCTCTGGCTGAGATTGCAGTCCATAATGTGCACTTAGGGGAGTGTAGGGGCTTGGTGGCTACCTTATTTGGTCTGGAGGCCTCCCAACAGACATTTTCTTCGAGTTTATATTTCCTTCAAGATGGAAATGAGCTTTATCTGAGGTCCAAATGTGGTTAAGGAAAGTTGGGGTCTCTTTAATCTCTCCAGTATCTTTACTACCATAGCCTTCCTCTGCTCCTTGTCTGAGGCTATAAGGGTTTGCTTCATCTGTATTATGTATGGTAGGCTTTTACATCCATTACTAGCACTCTCCTGTAAATCTCACGGGATATACCGAGGGATTGACTTCGCTTGCGCACAGAGTGTTTTGGACTCTGCTGAACTGACTCTCTCAGGCTCTCGAACAGCTCGGGTGTACGCTTTCTGGGCGTCCTGAATGGCCTGGATGGTTGTCACTGGCTGCATTGAGGTTCTCCACTGTTCCATAGCTCTCGAAGTGGTCCACCCAGTCCTGAATCCTGCTCTTGGAGGGGGCTTTTTCACATTCGAACTGATGCACGAAAGTGTCCTGCACTTTCTTCAACGAGCCTGTCTTGTAGTAATGTTTGATGCAGTATATTCTTTGCGGGAGCTCCCATTGAAATCTAGTTGTGTTTACAGGCGTTGCCTCTGTCATGTCCTGCAAAGTAAAGGTGATTAGTGAATGAATGAAGGATATATCACAAAAAGTGTGTGCAGGCCCGTTTTTTGGGGGGGAGTGACCCCTTTCTGCAATTGAATGATGTCTGAATCGTTATGAAATCTAATGTAAGATCTGCAAGTTTGGTATATGTGTTTAATGATATTATTTAGACCGGAGCTATACCTTGATTTTTCAAGGCTGTTATGATTGCTGGTGTTTTTATTGAATCAAATACTTTCTGGTACCCTACAGGGTGGAGCAGAGCAACTTGCTTATTTAGAAATTCAATTAAAACAAAAGTAATGCAGATATATATTCAATTCTTTGAACAGCATCAAGTACAACATTTAAATTTTATGCTTTCTGTTTTGAAGATGATATCAGGCAGATGGCGTCCATTATTCTCAATACACTGCGTTAATCGAACTCGGAAGTTTCGTTCAACTCTTTCCAGCATATCGACGGTTATGTTGGCGACAGCTTAACGAATGTTGTTCTTCAGGTGAGCCAGGGCCCTAGGAAGATCGTTGTAAACAATAGATTTTAGATAGCCCCATAAAAAATAGTCGCAGGGTGCTAAATCAGGCGACCGTATTGGCCACTGCAAATCGCCCCTCAAGAAGATGAGGCGTCCTGGGAAGTGTTGCCGCAAAACAGTCATTGACACACGCGCTGTGTGCGCCGTAGCACCGTTCTGCTGGAGCCATACATCTCCCACATCCATCTGGTTGAGCGTTCGCAGGGAAAACTCCTGAATCTTGTCGGCATAACTGTCAGAAGTCACCGAAACTGCCCGTTCGTTTTCTTAAAAAAAAACATGGACCAATTATTCCAACTCGCGATAGTGCACACCGAACAGTTACACGTTGTGAATGTAGGGAACGCTGATAAAGTTGTCTGGGGTTATCAGGGTTCCAATAGCGCATGTTCTGCTTATTTACACATCCCGAAAGATGGAAGTGAGCCTCATCACTGAATAAAACAAGTGAATCGTGAGGCATGCCAAGAAGCGCCTCACATGCATTTTCTCGAGCAACCAAATCGCGTGGATTAAGTTTTTTTTCACATCACCAGTTTCCCTGAAGTTGTTTACCCATGAAACAATCGACTACCGGCCAGGAACACGACTACGGGGCGCAATATTGAAATGTGTACGGAATGCACGTTGCGTGGCGATGATTGAGCGATGGGTAGAAAAGTATGCCTCGACATCGAACGCGCACTTCACCTTCGTCCACTCCATGATGCTAACTGAAAAAAGCGCCGCAGAGCTACAGTACAACTTTACGCGCCGCCCTCTCGAATGTGCCTACCCCCACCCTCCTCGGAGCAACCATTGCTTCAGGGCGCCAAATTAAAATAAGCAAGTTGCTCTGTCCCACCCTGTACAATACCACATATAACTTTTAAATTTTCTCAAAGAGTTGGTTGAGAGTATGCATGCGGTCAATCGTTGACAAGCCTTTTCTGAAGACAGCTTGTGCTCTCAGTGTTTGGTCATGTAGCTGGATTTGCAGTCTGTTTGTAATGACTCTTGTGAAAAGTTTATAGACAACGAGGGAAGGTTGATTAGTTTGTAATTTTTAAGATCCATTTGATCACCTTTTTTTGCGTAGAAGAATTATTGTGGTATTGTACCAGTCTTCCGGAATGTTGCCTTATTTTAGACATTCATTGAAGTTTGTCCACAATGATATTTCCTGAATCTTCCAGTAAGTCCGATCTGATACTTTTGTGGCTCTTCATTTGTTCGATTGTAATCTTAATTTCTGATTTGAAAACGACTGGGACATTATTGGGTGTTGTTGGTTGGTTGTGGTGCTGAATGTTGTTGCTTGACTACAACTTTCCATAGTACTTCTTAATTCTTTTAACTATTTTCTCGATCCTTGATTCTACCATCTTCTTTTATAGCGTATATGTAAGATTTTTTTATTTTTTAGAAGTCTCTTTTTAACCATTTTATGCCCTTCGCTTTCTTTGATGTTGTCTTCAACAATAGTTGTATAATATTTTCTGATGTCAGCTCTCTGTTTCTTTTTAATGAACTTCTTTAATTCTGCTAAATCAATTCGTTCTTCGGTGCTTTTTTGCTTTAAGGTCTTTGCGCTTCTTCATTAGGTTTAGGATTTTTTCTGTTTGTTGCTGTTCTTAATTTGTGTCCCCGTGGATTTTTAAACAGTGATCGACATGTGTTTCATCAAGTTGTTTTTCGTGTCTTGTATAATGCTAGTGCTGTTGGAATCAATTGGATTTTCGTGGTATGCTCTCTGAAGATGGTACTGTAATTCAGTAACGAGACTTTTCTGGATCTTAAGGGGCTTATTTTTTAATAGAATAACTTTATTCTCTCTTCATGAATGTTAATTTTTATCCTATATCTTATCATCTTTTGGTCACTGATTTTGATTTTCTTGATGAGTTGGAAATTAGTGGTGATTTTTTAGGAAGACAAGCATGTAATCAATTTCATTGTATATCTCATAGTTTGGGCTTTCCCAAGTCTATCTTTGCCGCTGCTTCTTTTTTAACACGATGCTATCAATTTCGAAGTGTTGGCCAGAGTAAAGTCAACTAGTTATTGTCCCCTTTCATTCATTCCCCCATTAAGAACTTTCCAATGCATGACTCATTTCCTTGTCCAACGTTTGCATTAAAATCGTCTATGGCGGGGTTGAAATGGGCTTCGTTTTGTTTAAGCTTCTCCTGATGTCATCATAGAATCTAACTAATTATTTTTCCGTACTAGCAGACATCGGTGGGTACACTTGGACAATTTTGAAGTTGTAATTTTTAAGAGACTCATAGGATTACGTAAGCTACTCTTCCTGGATGCCATGAAACTCTACTACCATTTCTTTGGTCTCTCTATGTATCAGGAATCCAATTCCATGCTGCTTTTGGTCTTATTTTCCTTTGTGGTACAGTAGGTGATGGCCAAATGTTTCAGTCATAGCTTCTCCATATCGTCAGGTTTCACACAGACCAACTATATCCCATTTACTATTATTTATGTAAGTTTCATATAGGTTTTGAAATGTATTAAAAACTTCTATTAAGAATTTAATAAACTATATATCAGGTTGGAACGAAATTTCCGATTTTCAAATACAATTTTAGATAGTAGTTATTAAATTAGTGCCTATTATTATCATTGAGAAATGTTACAATGAGTAATTCATACCTTTTCTTTCATATTATAAAAATATTGTTCATAATCTTCATCGGTATTCACCCCTATGTTCGTCCCATCTAAAGATCACATTACACATGTTTTGCTCTATGAGATTCATAAAGGTGGCAATGCAACTACAGCAGTCAAATCCACTTAGAACACTTAGTGGGGTTGATGCAGTAAATGAAAGCGGTTGCAGGAGGTGGTTTTCCCGTTTCCGAAGTGGGAATTTCAGTCTAAAAGACGGACTAAAAGAAGGTCGTCCAAAAGAACACGATTCCGAAGAATCGGAAGCTGTTGTTACAGTAAATCCTGGTACAACTTCTAGGGAACTACCGGAATAACTTAACGTAGCTCATACGACTATCCTAGTCTAACTAAAAAGGATTGGAAAGGTTCCAGTAATTGGGAAATGGGACCTACACGAACTGTCCACGGAGAATTTGCAACAGCGTGTTGCGTGATGTGAGTCATTGCTTTCACGATAACTTTAGGCACCCATTTTGGGCAGGTTTGTTACTGGTAATGAGAAGTGGATCCTTCATCTTACCGTTAAACGCCGCCGTTCGTGGATAGGTTGAGGAAGCAGAATTTCTCAACAACGAGAGGAGGACTTCATCCTCAAAAGATCATGTTGAGTGTATGGGGGGATATGAAGGAATTGTCCATTGCAAACTGATAGACAACAATACAAAAAATAATGTTAATCTCAACTGCAATCAACTACGTCGTTTGAAAACCGCTTTGGGCAAAAGCGACTGTCATTAGTCAATAGAAGGGGTGCCATCGTCCATCACGATAATGCCCCTCCTCACACAGCTCGAATGACCAAAGATATCTTGGAGAAGCTCGGTTGGGAACTATTGCTTCCTCCTCCATATTCTCCTAACATTACGCCTACTCATTATAACTGCGGAGACTGCGGAGGACACTAGTCTTTTTGAAAATGCGGCTACTCTAAGTTTCCACGTTGGATGATCTGCTCAGGCTGGAGAATGGCTTGCTGGGCTTTCCTTCGCATCAAGTATGTGGCGATGGTATGTTTCTATTTTGAAAATGCCGCGTGGCGAACGGTAACATAGAGAACCTCCATCTAGTATGGCAAGAAGAGGGGGTGCCGCAAGTAAGTTTCGTGAGCATCATTGATATCATCTTGGTCGTGTCATGAGATGTTCTCGCCATGCTGACATAGACAACTCTTTTTTATCTCTCTCGATACCGTTCAAATATCTACCTTGTATCGCCTATTATAACATGCATGGCCCGTGTCTCTCGCTATGCCGAAAAGCAAGAGCTTCAGTTTTTCTTAGGCTAATACCAAGGTCGTGTAATTTTGCCGCTGTCACAGGCACCACCCTCATCTGGATCTATTCACAAATGGGGCTCCAATAAACGTGGTGGACTCTTATCCATTCCTTGGTCCTGTATTCAACCGCCGCTTCAGCTGGGATCAGTGGCGGATCCAGGATAAAAATTGAGGGGGGAGGCTAATTTGAATTCATCCCTCTAAGTAGTCTGAGAAAAGGGCATTGATCATTCATAATGTTTATCTTACACAGCATTGATAAATAAATAACAGTATCTGAGACAGGAGTGAGCACTGACCTTCTCAGATCCGAATTTTTTTCTACACATCAGGAAATTATGAATTGTGGTTTATTGTAGTTTTTGGACGTCAGCTAAGGTATAATACTGAATTTAATAATTATTTTTGAGATTTACCTGTATTTTAGACAGGTATCCTACATCTAGGGTAAATTCGATCGCATCAGTTAAAAAGCTGTTTTATATATATTCTATATTATTAAATAACTCTTTCTGAAGAGCAGAATACAAGTATGACTTAAAAAAGAAATATAACATAAATGGGTTTGAAAGGGTTAATGACAGCATCTAACACACATTAATGACTCATTGGTCACGGTATTCTAAATGAACATAAACCTCCTGTTTATTTGGGCAAATGCATCGATTACTATGTCTATTCTAATATCAATTTCGTTATGAACATCGTTCAGCGCCAGGCCGTTGATGCATTCTTGACCCATGCTATTCCTTAAGTACGTTTTCAGTCGTTGCAGGTGCGGAAATGAACCCATGCTATTCCTTAAGTACGTTTTCAGTCGTTTCAGGTGCGGAAATGAACGGTCGGCCTCCGTGTTAGAGACTGAGAGTGATCAGAACTTTAGAAGAGCCTGACCAGGTTCGAATACATTCGGGTCTGAGCGTGGGCAAGAGCATCTCCAACGGAGTCAAACTTGATTGTTGACGAAAACCAGCGCTCTGCTTCCGCCTTGACGAGGCTCATGGCCTTAATAACAGCTTCGTAAACATTTATCACCTCTAGTAAAACAGCAAAATCTCCGTGAAAGGGACATGACAGATCGGCGCTAATATTCCTCCGATGTCTGGTAGGGTACGGTCGGTCGCTGCGTTTGCCGCTTACAAATTCGAGGCACATGAACGGTGTTACGAGAAGAGAAGTTGTTCAGTGCACCTTCCCGGGTCTTGTTGAGATACGTGTCCACTTCAACGATCGTAGCGTATGCTGAGACGATATTGACTGTAAGAGACTACAGGGTTCGGTTCGGCTCCACGGTGTGAGCCAAAACTGACTCAATCCACTCTCGAATTACGATCAGTATGAGTCACACCGTCGCTTCCGAGTTGCTGTCATCCTCGAGGAAGATGGTAATAACCGGCAGGAAATTGATAAACACAATGGATAAATCGTATCATTGTGGGGGACGATTAATGAAATCGCCTCGTTTTTTACTATGAGGGTAATGAAACAATATATTTTGAGGGGTTTCAGCCCCCTCAGCACCCCTTCCCTTGGATCCGCGCACCTTTTGTCTTGATCTCATGTATCCGTGCCATAGGGATTTTCCGCTCTTTGGCGATCAGTACGTGGAGTGTTGCTAGGAATAGCCGACTTGTTTTTTTACTGCTAATTTCTTCGTCTAAATTCTAACTTGGGGTGCGCATTATTCTTAATGGTGGATTCGATCCACCACTCTAATCTCTGGTGGCGACTGGCACCTTGTACGTACAAAATAACCACTGAACACAGTATCCTAGATAATTTAATGTCACACACGCTTTCATTATCTCTGGTATTAATTAGTTTAATGGTTTACCTCCTAATCCCCCTCCTTCATCCGCCCTTTGCAACTGGTTCATAATTATGTTGTCGCTTTTTTTCAGATCACAGCAGAGTTGATTCAGTCACGCGATGTCATTATTGCGTGAACTTCATCAGCTTCTTAATGATTTCTTCGCCGTTTTCTCGAGACCATCGACACCAAGATTCTACTCGAAATGTCTCGTACTTGTCTACCCCCTCTGGTCGGCCGGGTCTTCTCGGTTGCTGGTTTAAGATGCAGAACGCATTTTCCTAAAAAAAAATTCTTTGATGCCAAAATTAAGTCTTTAAAAGCCCCTATATTGGTTTTAAATCGGTGTTCTTAATCGATTGGAAATTTCCCGCTAGTGGAAAATTCAATTTTCCAAGGAAAGGTTGTGGTGGAGCGAATGTGAGTGTGTGAAGGGGCCATTCTCCCACCCTTTTTCCCAATACACTCGCCCTCCTTCTGTAAGAATGTGTGTGTGAGTGGGAATGGGTTTTTTATTATATTTTCTTTTGTACATATGTATTTGATTTCATGTTGTATGAATAAGGTTATTTAACATCTCATGTTTTTTTTATTAGATACTAAATGTTAAAGATTTTATGAAACAGCGTTCAAGTACCAGAATAAAAAAAGAAAAAGAAAAAAAGAACAAAACAAACAAAAACATTGCCTGCATTTTGCAAGAGCGACTTTAACGAAAATATTTTGAAGATATTTAAAGAACATATAAGAAGTCTTCTAATAGTACTTGACTGGATCTTAAAGAAAACTGAGCTCCGAGGTGGCAGGCACCATAAGCCCCGCACACCCAATTTTGTCACAAGAGTGACTGCCGACAAGATTTTTCCCCGGGGAGGCCGGCAAATCGTAAACCGTGGTACCACGTAAGAAAACTCCTCTTTTTGTTGTCTCTTGTTTTGGTTGTCCCCTTTTGTATATGCTGACTCTTAGTATTAATATATATTTTTTTTGATTGATTGGGTTCCAAGATAGGATTGTTTTAGTATATATATAAATAGGCTCATTGGGTGCATATTTACCCATATTTTTTGTAAATATTGTATTTTTTTTGTTAGTAAAGGACTGTACATACAATCCGTTTCATTCTCCTTCGATTTCTCACGTCCGGATTAGTGTAGGAAGCGGGTTGGATCGATTGGGGTTAGTCTAAATTTTTCGGCCCGCTACAAGGTGACGAATGTTAGACTCGTTAGGAATTCAGCAATTTTAAGTTCTTAGTTTTAAACGCAATTATTTTCACTGTAGAATGCAGTGTCTGTCCTTTTTCTTTTATAGTTTATGTGTAATATATTTAACAATTTTGTAATGTATTTGTTAACTTGGCATTTATAAAAATTGTATAAACTTAACCACAAAATCGTCCAAATAGTAGGAAATAGAAACTATTTAGACGGTAGTGGGAAATGAAGGTAAGGCTGCTTTAAACAGAACGACTCTTGTGGATTGCTTATTCTCTCACTCGCCTTCATTTATCTGCTCGTTTTGGTGTAAATAGAGCGCTACGTGAGTCCCTTGGCTCTATAGAGCTTTTGAAAAGCGGTTTTGGTAGAAAATTTTTGACGTTTGTAGAAGTAAGAATCTCTGGAAGGGGCATCACACAAGTAGCTGAAAAAGCAGTTTAATTGAGGTGCTAAGAAGGGTGAGAGTGTTAGAGTAGTCAAGGTGGAAAGTAACGAAAGCGTGGATAACATTCTCGAAACTATTGTGGTCATAGTGTGAGCGGATACGGCTAAGATACGGTGGAAGCAACGGGAGCACTTGAAGACATGAGCTTTGAGAGATTTTTGACCGTTCAAAGGTGACGCCCAGATTTTTAACAGTATCGAAAAGGGAAAACGAGGCCATCGAGATTAAGAATGGGAACAATAGTTTCATAGGGATGCAATATCCAAAGGGGTATCGACCAACAAAACAACCTCAGTTTTGTCATCATTGAGTTGGGGAAAGTTATCCGAGAACCACTCAGTAATGATATACGTCATAGGAATAGCAAGGGGAAGAAGATAAGTGCAAAAAAGAGCGGACTGAGCTTTCCAGAACAACAAAACGCACTTCCGCTAATCTAGATATATCACTCCCAATATGAACAAACTGCAAGAAAAGTACAAGCAGAACCAGTCAGGGGCGGTTCCATACGCCAAGGAATATTATGAGGCTGAAGAACAGTTTAATCGACAGGATCAAAGATTGACCAGCATCAGCAGCTTGGATAAAACGCTGTTACATTTAATAGAGAGGAAGTCCTGTGTCTAGTCTTGAAGCTAGATTGAAAGATCTCATCAATTTTGGAAGAGGATATGTGATCAAGGATCTGAGCTGATACCAATCTTTCAAGAACTTTAGAAGAAAGGAATGGAAGTTGAAATTGGGAGGGAGCTTGCTGAGTTTCTTTAGAATTGGGTGCACGACCTCCTGTTTGAAACTGGGTGGCACGACAATAAATTAAAAAGGAGTTAATGATATCTCGCAGGTAAGAGAGAAGAACCGATGAACTGACGATAGAGACTTGATGGTAACGAGTTAAGAGGACAAGAGTTGTTTTTTTTTACGAGAGTTGGCTGGAGGCAACTTCCTCAGGAGACCCATATGCGAGAGAGAAGTTAGGATGGTCAGGTTTGGGAAGTACCAAAGAGCGAGGTTTGAGAGACAGAGTGTATACTTGATCGGATATGAACTATTTTGTCAGACAAATACGCAGATAAATTGAAAAGACCGATGAGGAAAAGAGACTGGGGTGTCGTAGGAGAAGTGAGGCGAGTAAGAAGCTGGAGCATTATATGTGGATTGTTTTTGTTATAGGGGGATACACTGAGTGTGAACTTCCTGACAGATTTCAGAAGTACGATGTAGGAGTGAGTGGGAACGGAGTGTGCGGGAGAGGCAGCAGTTTTCTCAGTACCACGAATACGAGCAGTTCTAAGAAGTCTCACGCAGGCTCGTCTGTGCTGCTTTTCTCTCAGTATAGCATCGGAGAAGAAATAAGCTCACCCCCGGCGAGACGAAGGGCAAAAATAGGTATAAGAACATTAAGGCAGGAGGGATGGATCAAAGGAAAGAGGTAAGGGAGTGAATGAGGTCAATTTTAGAAGTGGGAACGAGATCCAGGGGGGATATTTCCGTGTCGATGAAGTTTCGAAAGTCGACGACTGCCCGATATTTTGTCAGGTTGTAAGCAAAGGTTTGGGTACAAGATCGAGTATCTACCATTTACATGTGTGTGAGTAGGGGAGGAGACATGTTGAGAGAGGGAGTAGAATGCGAATATGTCCAGAGGGTGGGAGAAATGAAGGATTACAGTCAAGGATGTTGAAGACATCAAGGATAAGCAGAGTGTAGCAAATATGGAATAAATTTCGCCCTTACAAACTCGAAAATGCGATGGTATAGGAAACGTTGCCTGCATATTTACTTCTTTATAGACGGTACACAACTAAAAAATAACCTAACCTAACCTATGGGCGACATAATTATTGAGAATATAAATTAAACAGCCGTGTCACCCTTCGTTCATTTTCACTGTTCAATCAATTCATTTAATTCTGTGTTCTGTGTGTTCATAGTGAGTGTTTGCTTTTATGAGTTACCGCACTAAATAACTTGTTTCAAAAGGTTTAGCTATAATAATCCCCAGAGCCTCCCCCCCCCCTTCCATTCCCTCCCAATTTATTGATTCTTGAACATATTTCGATTCTTTATCTTTATTTTTTCTGTCAGTTTTATCTCGCTTATGGGATTACGCGAGTTAAATCAAGTCAACAAACTATTAAGTTCAAATATCAAAATAGGTCCTATTTTGATATTTGAACTTAATAGTTTGTTGACTTGATTCAACTTAGTGGAGGGACACTCGCGTAATCCCATAAGCGGGAGAGTGGACCGTGACCTTAAAGACGGTGCACCCAAAAGATTATTGGAAAGATTAAAATAATCGCCTTTCATTGATTAGGGGATGATTTTATCACGCGAACAAAGAGACCCACGATATCAGCATTTTTGCACTCCGCCCCAATTTTTATGGCGATTTTTTTTGTGACATTTCAGAACCGATAATCTGGCGGCTTCTCTCAGGGATTTAGTAAGAATTAAACAAAAATAGGGAAAATCCTTATTGTAAATGCTATGGATACACTTTCGGGAGATAAATAGACATACACTGAATAATTATAGAAATGTATGGATAAAAATAATCCTGAATAAATATCACCATTCTTGGAGGCTATGAAGACCGAGGGTGTGCTCCCTTCTGCAGGCAACTTACCCAGTTGTATAAAAGTAAGAAAAGAAAAGCTACATGAAAAAATCCATTCACTTGGAACTTTTCGATCTCAAATATTCTCTCTTTATGATTTAGCTTTTACAACAATACTATTACAAGAGAAACGGCTTCGCCACTGCTTACAAGAGGAGCTTACACTTTATAGGTAGACCTTCGGTCTGTGGTCTAAAGTCTATCTCCCTCTAGTAAAAGGGTTTTGGTCTAAAAAAGATGAAAAGGTTTCCAGTACATATCACTTGATAATTTACTCTTGGTCTAGAGTTTTCGGATCCATGTTTTTTTATATGCCTAAAGAAAAGACAAAACTTTGATTGAAATGTTTTTGATATACGGGGGAAAAAAAATCCTCAGTTTTTTTTTTCCCCCAACTAAATTTGTTTTAATATACGAAGAAAAAACAAACAAAAAAAACAACTATGCCTTAATATTAATACATTTTCTGAATTTCGCAATTTGTAATTACTATTGTTTTCAAAAAATTCCAAAACATTCGAGAAGCATATTTATATTTTTCTGAACTCTTAGAAAGAACTTTGATAAAAGCTTCAAAAATACGAACAAAATTGCATTCCTAAAATATGGATAAGTAATTTTCTTGGTAATTCTACAGATTAACGATTCCATCCTAATTTTAGGCGCTTTGTTATGAATATTTGTCCTTTGAAAAAGTACGTAAATGCTATATAATAACTCGTAAAAAGAGCGCTTAGGTGCAGGCAATTCAGATAGACATATAGAAATAGATTGAAACTATTTATCTCTGCACAAACGGTGGTCTTTAATCCCTCGAATTATCTTCTTTTTTCAACTTTCTATACCAGCAAGCACGCGATTGATATTCTGTACATAAGTAAATATAATAAAAACTACTGATAACACTACTACTACTGCTAATACTGCTAGTACTAGGTTTCATATGGCGCCTTTCAAGACTTTGAAGCCCTGGCCGGGAGCCCGTCCATCGACTAGGAAAAGGCCTGACAGAAGAGGTAGGTTTCCAGAGACGCTGGAAAGCGCCGGGCGAGGAAGAGGAAGCGAATGCCAGAAGGTAGAGCAGTACACTGCTTAGCGGCAATTTCAGACAATGCACGATTACCCAAGTATAAGGAAAAGACAAGGCAAGGAACCGAAAGTAGGAGAGCTCTTTCTTGTCTGGACACAGCCAGTGAAGTAAGTTAGAAGTTGCTGTGTTTAGGATTTTAAATGTGGGAAGGATTTTAAAAGTAATTCGAAATTCAATGGGCAGTTAGTGCAGTTCGCGGAGAAGAGTGTGGCGCGAGAGAACAGTCTTCGACGGTGTAAAACTCGAGCCGTAATGCTCTGGACAAGTTGAAGGGGACGAATTATAGTGTTGTGGGCTCTGGTGAGTTGGTAGTTAAAGTAATAAAGGCGAGAGGTAGCAAAAGCATGAATGGCTATCTCGAAACTGTTTCGGTCAAAGTGGGACCATATACGACTGTTAGGGAGAAAGCAGAGAGACGATTTGCTGATATTAGCAACATGTTATTTTAAATAGAATTGACTGTCAAATAAAACACCCAGGTTTCCAACGTTGCCAGAGAACGCGGTCGGAGAGCCATCTAGATTGAGAGAAGGACGCTACATTTTTACAACGAATGACATCAGCTGAGGTCCCATCAAAACAAGCTCAGTTTTGTCATGGTTGAGTTTGTGGACTATTAGATAGCCATTCAGTAATCATGTCAAATGCGGATAAAAGATTGGCGACGGTCACGGCGAACGAGTCATCAGGCGATCCGGGAGAAGGCTAAGAGGAAGGAGATAGATACGAAAAAAGAGTGGGCTAAGGACAGAACCCAGAGGAACAACACCATTGGGCACAGCAGCTGGCCGGGAGACCTCAACTCCGATGTGCAGAAAATGAGTACACGATGACAGATAAGAGCGAAACCAGTTTAGAGCAGTTCCAAAGACACCTAGGAAGTTAAGAAGGCGGTGGAGGTGGAGAAGAACGAAGTGGTCAACCGTGCCGAAAAATCGAGAAGCAAGAGAATTGAACCCCTCAAAGCTTCGGCTTCGCGGTGGATCGGTCAGTCACATGTATGAGATCCGATTCAGATCTTTGGCCTACCTTGAAGCCGGGCTGGAAGATTTGGTTGATGCTGGAGAAGAAGATGTGTTCAGTGATGCGGGAAGCTAGCTACTGTCACCTCAAGAGCCTTGGATAGGAACGGAAGTTGAGAATTAGGGTGATAGTTTGGAAGATTATTTGGGTCAAGACATTGTTTAAAGTTAAAGGCACCTCGCCTAGCGACAAGGAGGTGTTGGAAATACCCAGTAGGTGTGATAGGAACTAAACATAGAGACGTTGAGAAAGTTTAAGCGGAGAGAAGGGTTTTTGTCGATGATCGTAGTATTGTAGACAAGCTCTTCAGAGAAGATTGAATAAGGGAAGTGAGATTGGGGTTGAAGTAAGGGAGGGGATTATAGTGTGGCGGAGTCCAGAAAAAAACAGGATCCTAGAGCGAATATTTACTACCTTTTCAGAGTAAAGGTACAGAAGGCGGAAGGGAAGATGGCGGAGGAGGTTTAAGGTAGCCTGAGAGACGAGGAGGAGCTTAAAAAGTGCGCGAATGTTTTATTTGTTTTCGTCCAGAATTTTGAGGTATGAGCGTCGGGAGAGGCTCGCAGGAGGGCCGCGTACGCATGAGTTGCAAGATAATAGGCGAGAGAAGCTTGTTCTGTCGCCATGCCTCGAGTGCGGGTGGAACGAAAGCGCTACTTACATGCTCTTCTGTTTTTTGGCCTCAAGGAGAGTGTTGGATTACCAAGAAACGCGGGATCTGCGAGGAGGAAGGACGGAGAGGAACATGAGTGTCTGCGGAAAGAATTGGAGGGATAGGTTGAGGTCAGAATAGGCGAGAGTGGGGACAGTAGAGTTATCTGGAACAAGTGAGGCGACATCAGCCCAAGGTTAATGGAGGAGAGTCTGCGGCGATGCTACTGCGCGACAGGACCATTTGAGAGGTTAGTTTAAGAAGGTAGAGTTAAGCCCAATTGAATTGTAGTAATTAGAAATAGCATTTGAGAGGTCGTGGCAGAGTTGGTAAATTGGGTATTGGGAGAAAACGTGATCAAGTATGTTGCCGTAGGTGTGGGTGGTGGAAGTGACGAAGTGGGAGAGAGCAAAAGTTCGAAGACTTCTATGAGTTGTTGATGTGAGGTGAGGTTTTGGAAGATATTGAAGTCACCGAATACCAGCACGATGGCGGAGGAGTTTAAGATTGCGTCATCGAGGAGATCACCAGTAACGAGTTTTAACCCGCGCAAGGGGTGGATAGTGTGACAAGGTTAATATCAGTGCTACAGCTGAAACCTGGAGGAACGACATACCCTCTCGACCCCAGTACCTAACGAGAAATTGTTGCTCTCTCTCTCTCTGGTCGTCTTTTCTACCACTTTTGAATATCTCAGTATATTTTCTAATCCTAGATAGACCCAACAAAAGGAGAACAATGGCGCTAAACATTATTAAATAAAAAAATAGCTTTAAAATTAGAAGAAAGACGCAATTTTTAGGAAAGTCTTTTACAAATATGTATAATTTTTATTTAGGAAACGTTTCGGAAATAACTTGCTTCCATCATCAGTCCAGGAATAATAACAGAAAGGGTAAAAGTGCTACACGTTATATACTGTATGTGAGGATATGGAACGTACATACTCGCATGCCGCCAGACAATCGTGGGAACAAAAGAAATTTGTCGTTTGAGTTGACCTTCGTCTCCTCCCCCCCCACCCTCCCCCAACATTCTACCACCCTCCTCCGCCTTCCCCTTGACCTAAGTCGTTATCCGTGCAAACTTCCCCAACAGGCGACAGGAACACTGACGAAAGAAGGCCTATCTCTCAGAGAAGCCTAAATTCTATCTGCCTTCTTTATGATACCATGGAGATTGTCCAGAAGGCTCTACGATAAGCGAATTGTCGTAAATGAAATCTCTCTCTCGATTTCACACAGTCCGCGGTATAAATGACAACGCCGTTCATCCCTCTTCAGGAGTGTCCCAAACCTACTCGCGTAACCCTCACGTTGAACGAGAGTCGCGGCCATAACATATCGACTGCCAACGGGCCGCTGAGTTAACTTGGTCGCTGTCTCAAAGTGTTCCTAAGGCAAATCCCGCCCCGCAGAGTCTGTGACTAGAAGAATACGCTCTGTTGCTCAACGTAACTTGAGAAAGAAAAGGAACATCCAAATAGTTACCGGAAGTTACTATTTGTTAGTGTCACATCCAGTTAGGACTGAACTAACCGGAACTGCAGTCAGCAGCCCCGAACCCGTCGTCTTATCCCCCCTCTCCCCGAGAACTCATGTTAACGCCACCCGAACCACCCAGTCTGGACCTGAGTAGTTGTCTCTCCAATCCATCACAATTAATGGTAATCTGTAAACCCAGTGTCCCTCTATTCTTAAATTACCTATTTAATTAAGAGTGATTGATACTCCCATTGAGTCATTATAAATCTAGATGCTTAATGTCAGTGTTATCCTCCCCTCCTTTTTTAAAGAGATTCAAGTGAGTCATTCCCTGATATTATTATTTATAATTGCTGTCAACCCGGACTAATCCGTGTTTAATATTTAATCCTTATTTACCTGAATGCCCGTTTAACTAATGCTTCTAATTATTATTTTGGTGTAAAGTGAAGTTTATTTTTGTACGTGTGTTTATTTATGGCTCCTCCTTTTTGACGTACCCTTGGCAAGACTTTAATTAAGAATCCCTTCGGCTAATTTATTCAACCTGTATTATGCACTCTTAGAATTTAACAATCACAAACCTCCCCCCCAGTAACAAGTTGGACTTTTATAGTGAGAATCCTGGCCGCGGCACAACTCGCCTCTAACCAGCTTTCGCACGTTCAGTAGGAATTAAAGCCTATATATACATATATGATCGTAGATTGAGTCATAGGTTCTCAATACCATCGACTCAAACAAAAGCGGTGTGTCCAGATCAAGGACTAGAATAATTATTGGACCAGACTATGAGCAATTCTACGACACTGTATTAGCCCGTAATTTTTTTTTTTACAAAAAATAGGGAGAAAAGTACAAACAATGTATAAAGCAAAAAACAAATGACTTTTGATAAGCTTTAATAAAATGTCACGTTATAAATATACGTACATACATACAAAAGTTTTCGGACACCTGAATTTTTTATTATTCCTTGGCTATGTGCATGAATATGTTGGTGTGGGTTTGCATGTATGGGTCCAATACATTTGGAAATCAAAATAAAAGTACAAGCTCCCTTATAATTTATTTTCTAAATATGCAAAATGGTGATATTATTGAAATGTATAAAATCCTGGTATCAGTATGCGGTATGTAACAATCAAAATTGATTCATATAACGCATCATGTTTGCTGATTAATATGGTATTCCCTGTCAACATGATCTGATAACGGCATAACGCGTAACAATGGCGTGAAAAATCGGCAGATCACATTCCGGTGATGCAGAAAGGTTAATGAGGATCAGAGAAATGTTGGGCATCCAAGACTGACCTGGTTTGGGGCGACCCAGGGTCAATAAGCAACGTGACGACAGGTCTCTGCGTCGCATGAACCTTCGGGATCGTAAAAAACTGTAATAATAATAAGTATTTATAATGCGCCCTTCAGGGCTGTTAGCCCTCCCAGAGCGCAGGCAATGTAGCGAGTGTAGAGAAAGTTTACAGGGAAGAGAAGGCAATTCTGAAGAGATGAGTCTTCAGGAGACGTTTAGAAGTAGCAAGGGAGGGAAAGGATCGGACTTCGGCAGGAAGAGCATTCCAGAGTCTAGGAGCACAAACTAAGAAGGAACGGTCACCCATCGAGCAGAAGACAGAACGAGGAGTGTTCAAGAGGGAAGCGAGGTTAGATCGGAGTGCCCGAGGAGTTTGACGACGAGAGAGGGCAGACGAGAGAGGGCAGACGAGAGATAAGGTGGAGCCTCGAGGTTTAGGGCCTTGGAGGTGATGAGAACCAACTGCAACATGAATGGACACACGACGGCCAAGTTAATGCATCCATCAGATAGTTCGTCGCAAACTGCTTTGCACAAGGCATGAAGTCATAAAGTCCGGCAGAAGTCGCTGATACCTTCAGCAGAAACGTCGTCGAATGGCTTGAACACGTGCTCAACGCAACTGGGCCATACTTCAGTGGATCTTGTAGTCCGATGAGTCCACGTTCCAGTTGTTCTCGACCCCATGGAACGTTAGAGTCCGCAGTAGACCAGGGGAGCACTGGAATCAAGAGAGTATAGTGCCAACAGTAAACATGGTGGCCACTCTGTAAGGGTATGGGGATACATGTCAAGTTTAGCGGTGTGTCGTCTCACCGTTTGTAATGGAACGCTAAATTTAGAGAAGTATCAAGCTGTCGTGAGAAAATAAACGATGCACTCAGCCCAAGACCTCTGCAGAAATGCTCGGAATGTGATTTTCCAGCAAGAAAATGTCCCAAGTCTGCGTCCACCATATAGTGGTTCCGGGACAAAAATAGCACGGTGATACGAGGGGCGGTCAATAAGTTTTGCAATTCAGGTATAAGGAAACAAGATATGAGGAAAAGTGTTTTATTATTTTTCAATATAACTATCCTCGACTTCAATGCACTTGCGCCACTTGACCCTGAGACTTCGAATTCCCGACCACCAGAAATCTCCCGACTGCTGTTCAATCCACTCCTGGACGGCGAGCTGGACATCTTCATCGTCCCAAAACCGGCGTCCACGCAGTGCAGCCTTGAGCTGGCGGAATAAAAAGTAGTCGCTGGGGATCAGATCTGGACTGTAAGGGGAATGGTTGAGCTCCTCGAATCCGCACTCGCGCAGGGCAGCTTGTGCAACTCTGGTCTTGTGGACTTTGACGAAGTTGAAGTCGATTATGGAGCGTGAGGTTTCTAGTGACCCAACGGGCAGAGACCTTGGTCATGGCCAAATTGTCGTGGATGATGTTGATAACACTTCCATGTGATATTCCAAGTTCTCGCTAGATTTCTTCGACCTTCACCCGTCGATTTTCGAGGATCATCCTCTCCATACGGGCCACATTGCCCTCGTTGGTCACGTCTGATGGGCGTCCTGGAGGGGGTCATCTTCAAGGGACTCACGACCATGGCGAAACTCCCTATTCCAGCGAGCAATGGTTGCATAGCAAGGAGCGGTGTCGGTGTACACTGCAACCATGCGTTCATGGATCTCTTTTGCATTCTTGCCTTCTTTGACAAAAAATTTGATCACTGCGCGGTGCTCAACCTTCTCAATTGCTGAAAAACTTGTGACTGACGATCTGCGATCAGCTACTGCTTCTTAAATGGACGAGGCAGGAGCGTGCGGCTACAGGTCCTGACTTGTCATAACTTGTCCTAACACCCCCACAAACAGCCATCCCCCTTCCTCTGTTTTGCCCTACCGATTCGCAAAACTTATTGACCACCCCTCGTAAATTGGCCACCTCAATCTGGGGTTGTGAATCCACTGGAAAACCTGTGGCAGGAGCTGAAAGAGACCGTAAGACGCTGTCAGTCAGCCAACAATGAGCGACTGAAGGTAGTCATCACTAATGAGTGGGCCAGCATCCAGCCTTCTATGGAGAGCATGTTGAGAAGAATAAATGCTCTCATCACTGCTAAGGGACTGTCGGCACGCTACTGAACTTCCTGGATTAGTTTGGTATTAGTGCTATTTTCACATAACTTTATCTGTTTATTCATTATATGCTGCTGATGTTACATGTTTGGCCAAATTTTGTATTTTGTTAATTCTTGTTCAATGTTTGGGGCATATTTAATTTATTACTATTTATCCCTCCTTATTTTATCGCTATATTCATATTGATACGCAAATAAAAAGTTTACGACCCTGCAATTATCAAATTTCCTAAAATTTGCGAGGTGTCCTAAAGGTTTTGGCCCCGGAACCCAGTCTCAACAAAAACTGTTCGCCGGGTTACATAAAGCCGGATTCCACGGGGAGGGCCGCAATCCGAAAACCACTACTCTCAGAAACAAACGTTCGAAAGCGTTTAGAGTGGCGTAAAAGCATCGGAATTGGACAGAAGAACTGTGGAGAAGGGTCATATTCTCTGAAGAGTCCTCCTTTACCTTATTTCCCACCTCAGACCGTGTATACGTTTGGAGACAGCCAAAAGAGGCTAAAATAAAGGGGTAAGTTTGAAACCAGTTTTTGGGACTGGTGGATTAGCTATCCTATAAATGTAGTCTTCCAGTTCGAGGACGAAATGATGTCACGCTGGACCTGAAGTAGAGCAGTTGTCTAATAATGCCACTACATTAACCATATATATATATATATATATATATATATATATATATATATATATATATATATATATATAAACAGGATGACCAGGACAGAGCCGTAGTGACTCGTAACATTTATTTCAAACGTTTCAGGATTATAACTGTGGAGAAATGGCTACATTAAGCCTCCTGGAGGAGTATAGGTACATTCAAGCCCCCCTCCCTTCATGAGGAGAAGCGTGGGAAAATAGCCGGCGAAAATGCTTACCATGTGTGATCTCCTCGCCGCTGTGGGCAGTTGGAGCTAACATATGTTTGAAGGCGACCACCTAAGGTCCTTAAACGACGCTCTAACGATCGTATTACCTACGAGACCCATAAACCCGTGGTTAGGAAAAAAAAACGGTGCGATTCAGAAAGCACGCCAAGTAGCGGTGCGGTTGCGAGCCTATAATTTGCGAGCTGACTTGGGCACCCCAGTGCCACCTCAGGAATTCTCGCTCTCCCCAGATGCTAACTCTCCATTCGCCCCCCCCCCCTTTTGCATCTGTGGCCTGGTCACTTCCCCCTTTAGATGGGGCGGCAATCCGCCTATATATAAGCCCCGCAAAGAAAGAGAAGAGGATTATCAGAAGTCGATACGCTAGAGGTGGATTAGTTCGTGAAGATCGATCCATCGGCTAGACAAGAAGATTATTAGAAGTCGATTCGCCAGAAGAAAGATTAGTTCGTAAAGATCGATCCTTCAGCCATACAAGACTATTTCCGTGAGAAACGATAGGATCAGATTGAGAAAATCGATCCCCCCTTTCAGGGCCGTATTAACCTAGTTAGTCAAGTTTATATCGGTGCCATACCGAAGAAGCCTTTTCCGTCTGCAAAGAAGTCCGACTGAAGAAAAGCAAAGCCGCTCACACTCGAGTGATTCTCACATCTCAAGCACCGTAAGAGTGAGAGGAGAAGAACCCTGCCCCAACGAGCTCCCGTTCTTTAATTACGTTTAATAATCAGCCCCCGTCACAGGTGACGAAAATTTCAACCAGTGACCACCACACTTCAAAGCGAGAGATAAGTCCTCCAGCGACATCCGGCAATCCCTAATACCTACCTGTAAGTTAACAATAACATTTATATCTCTATTGCGATAGTAGAAGTTTAGTACGTCCCACGTGTTAAAGGAGAGTAGAAACCATTATTCTTGAACCTAGGTCATATGTGTTTGTAGATGACAGTACATTAATTTAATGTTTTATGCTAAACAAATAGAGTCGTGATAAAAATACTAATTGGCAATTGGTTTGTTTATTGGAAGCCTACTTGTTTATATGTTGTCATTGTAAAATCTTTGAGGCCAAATATAGAAATGCTTTTACTGTTGGTTTGTAATATTTAATTTAAAATACATGTTTATTTTTGGTAGATTCTGGTGTTTCCTCTTATCCTTATGTGTTTAAAAATAGCTCTTCCTTAAGGACTAAACCACTAAAATAGCACTCTTAGAACAAAGCCTACTTCATCATAGAAGTAACTCACGCCCCTTAAAGCATACCGCTACTAAAAGGGTGTCAAAGCGTAGAGTGATCAAAGCCAAGGGTCTTTCTACGACAATAACTAATCCAATTATCAGTGGTAAAAAAAAGAATACAAAATACAGACAAATATATACATTAAAAGTTAACACATGCAATAAAATTGTGAAACATAAATATAGTGATTCATTAAAAAAAATGCTAATTTGTTAAATTTCACATTGTGTTTTTTTAGGGGTGGGTGGGTGCAAGAATAAATTCCACTGTCAATTATTTTCCTTCCTATTTTTTTAGAAATTCCCTTGTTGTTTTTTTTCTCCCTATTTCCAACACAATCAATTCGTCTCAAATTTAATATTCATGTTTTACAATACTATTGCATGTGTTAACTTTTTATGTATATATTTAAGTCTGTATTTTGTATTCTTTCTTAAACACTGATGATGGGATTAGTTATAATCCTGAAACGTTTGAAGTAAATGTTACGGGGCATCTACGGCTCTGTCCTGGTCATCCTGCTTATACTTCGCCTGAAGTTTGCGTCCATTAATTCGTTTGCCACTTATATATACATACATAATTTCACGGCGAAGGTCAGGACACACAGGAGACTCAGGTACATGTGATTTATTTGGTATTAAGGAACAACGTTTCGGGCATATCACCCATCTTCAGGTTCTAAAATCCTAAAAGAATAAAGTACAGTTAGATATGATTAAATTGTTATTGTCAGGAAACTTATTACGAAGTCAGAAGCTTTGCTAAAACTAGAAGTTGAAATAGTTTCATGGGGGAGGGGCGTAAAAAAAAAGAGATTTTTTAAAGGCTAAAGTAATGGAATTTCATTAAACTAGAAAAATTAAGACGAGTAAAAATATAAAATTCCCAAATTATGAACAAAACTAACATTATAAAAAGACAATTAAGATTTTATTAAGAATATTATATGCTAAAGTAAAAGATCCATATGGTAAAAAATGACGATATAAAATACAAAAAGTTAAGAAAACTAAAAAGGACTAAAACAGATTTAAACTTGTTATATTAAAAATAATCAAGTTAAGACCATGAAAAATAAAAAAATAAAAAATAACTCAAGGATTTAAAAGGCAAGAGTATCAAAGTATTAATCTAATGTAACCACTAATGAAACGAAAAAAACACACAAAAAAAACAAAAGTAAATAATTAAGGTATAATATTGCTTACCGATGAAGTTCAGGAGAAATCACAGAGTGAAGAAATTATAATGGGAGTGGCTTGAAGAAGGATATGATTTTGATTGGTTGGTTGTTAAATAAGAGAAAGTTGGTAGGTTGTTGAATGAGGTAATTAAAATTAAGAAATAAGAAGGGAAACAGCGGTATTATCTATGTTGAGTGTAGGAGATTTTCTCTATATCAGTAGGGATTCCAAAATTCTTAGACTATATTCATTGTTATTGTGACCAATTATTTTAAAGTTATCAATGGAACATTCTGTCTTGCATTGTATAATATGATCTCTAATTAGAGAAGATTCCTTCTTAGACAAATTTCTTCCAGTGCGATGGCTTATTCCCATGTGAGAACAAAAACTCTCTTTCAATGAGCGAACCGTACTACCAATATAGGTTCCTTGCAAACAACAAGGACAAGTAAAAGCATAAACAACACGGCTGCTCATTTCGAGAGGAAGTTTGTCTTTTGACGAGAAGAAACTTCCTATGGAAAGTGGGTTGAAAAAAGTGATTTTGTAGTTGGTATGAAAGAAATATTTTTTGAGTAATTTGTTGCATTTTCTAGTTAATAATTTATTGTAAGGTCCCATTTCAGGTACTATGAAAAATCCTTCATTTTGGGGATCATCGTATGAGGGAAAGGATGGAGAGTAAATTTTGATTAGAAAATTATTGATTAGTTTGTCAACCAAAGGTGGGGGGTAACAATTATTTTTTAAAATAAGACTTTAGAGTCTGGAATTCACTGTGCATTAGGGAATAATTGGAGGAGAGATGGTAACCTCTATATATTAGAGATTTAATTGCACTGAGTTTGTGTGACAAGTCACAATGGCTGAAAAAAATGATTCCTATGCCACGAAAGGTAGGCTTTCTGTATATTGAGGTAGTTAGTTTGACGGTTTTTTCTATAATGAGTCTAGAAAAGGAAGTTATTATTACTCTCTAATTCAATGGTATAATTAATGTTGGGATGATAACAGGTTATAAAATTACCACTACCACCGGGAGATGGGAAAGACGGTGAGCAGGAGCAGGAAGGCGGTGGTGGAGGAGGTTGTCCCATTCTGGTCGCGCGCCGGGATTCCGAGAACTACAGTAACGCTCGCCGGCACGAAGCTGTCAAAGCTGGTAAAGGGGTACAATGACCTCAAGAAGAACAAGAACAAAGACAGGCCGAAACATCGTATAGATGAAGAGATTTTCAAGGGAGACCTCCAAGAAATCTTCAAAATCGCACACTCCTCCTCTCTCCAACGGGCAGACGTGAAGAACGAGGACAGGAGTTCCTACGGAGCTAGAGAGAAGACAGAGGGGAATCATCCATGCCTGGAATTGACCTCGTGGCAGCGAAAGTGGAGAAGCAGGTCGAGCGCGGAAATCGGCTTAAGCGGTTCCGAGAACGGGAAGACAGCGATATTGCCAGGCTGACTGAAAGGGCGGAAATCCAGAGCCAAAGCAGTAGCAGCAGCAGCAGCAGCAGTCCTGTTTCGAGGACGTCATCACCGGGTCGTGGATCCCGAAGGAACCATCTCAAACAGTCGCTACCGATCTCCGTGAAGGATCTTGACCTCATTTCAACTTGGGATCGAGAGAAGTTGTCGGTGCGTCAAACAACGTCAACGTTCGCAGCTACCGCTCAAGTTCTTGGAATCGACATTATGAGTATGGCGGTCTCGAAGAGCACGGTCTATCGAGCACGAATTGCGGGGAGAGAGCAAACCACCGAAAAGATCGTGGAACTGTGGAACCAGGATATACTAGAGAGGTTTGTCCCGCATTGGGACGGAAAACCCCTCCCGTCCTTCTCTGGCGATACGGAGGACCGCATCACCGTCCACCTCACAGGGGAAAATGACGCCGAGTTCCTTCTTGGGGTTCCGGCAAGCTCGGGTTCGACTGGCAAAAACGTGGCTGCAGTGGTCTTGAAGGAGGTGGACGAAGCGGGCGTCAGGGACAAGATCATCGCCTTCTGTTTCGACACCACGGCTTCGAACACTGGCATGGTGCAAGGTGCTTGCATTGGGGTTGAGCAAGAAATCGGACGAAGCTTGCTTTGGTTGGCCTGCCGCCATCATGTCCAAGAAGTGATCCGCAAAGATGTCTTCGAAGCAAGCCTCGGCTCTTCCTCTGGTCCTTGAAAATCACATGACACGTGTCATGTGATTTTCAATTATTACAAACAAAAAGCCCGTGCCCCCTCCTACTAGATAAACACTTGTTTTGTCTCTCGCTGGATAAAAACCTACACTTCGTTATTCAAAAGGCTTCTTGACACAGGTTCGAATCCAACTGCTTTATTCATTTTCTTATAACAGTTAAAATAGTTTGCCCCTATTTTTCTGTTACTATATCTCTCATTTTCCTTCTTAAGTTTTAATGGTACACTTAATAATAATTTGCTTAACGTTTTTCCGGGTTGTGTTACCCGTTTCATTTCTTTGGGCCTTTAATATATATATATATATATATATATATATATATATATATATATATATATACAGTGGCACGCAAAATTATTGGATACATAACATTTTTTCTAATTCTTGCATGATATTTCTTCTTTTGGGTTGATAAGTTACAAATATGTTCCACTAATACTTTCATTCACGTGTGCACATGAAAAATGAAAGAAAATCCTAAATGCAAAAATTTTATTTACAAAAATACCAAAATAACACACGCAAAAGTATTGGATACATTTATTTAATATTTTATAGCATAGCCTCTATTATATTTTACTGCTTAAAGCCTATTTCTGTACTTAGTTGTAAACCTTTTACAAGTATTCGCAGGAATATTAGCCCATTCTTCTTTGCAGAAATCTTCAACTGTTTGATATTTTGTGGATTTCTTGCAAAAACTTGTAGCTTTAGTTTTCTCCACAAGTTTTCGATTGGGTTTAGGTCAGGAAACTGACTAGGCCATGTCATGACGTCAATCTCATTATTTTCAGAACATTTTTGAGTTGCTTTGGCCGTGTTCTTAGGATCATTGTCCTGTTGGAAAAGAAAACTTCGTCGAAGGCCAGATGATCTGGCAGATTTGCGAAGATTTCGTTCTAGAATTTCGCAATATTGAGAGGCATTCATCCTTCCTCTGATTATTTCCAATTCCCCAGTGCCATTTGATTAAAAACACCCTCATACCATTTTACTACCGCCTCCGAATTTCACAGTAGGTATGGTATTCTTAGGATTGTGGGCCGTTCCCTTCTTCCTCCAAACCTGATTTGCTCTTTCCGCCCCAAAAGTTCAATTTTATCTCATCGGACCATATTACGTTGTCCTCAAATTCGCTCGGTTGGTTTTAATGCTTCAACAAATTTCAACCGGGCCTTTACATGTCTAGTGGTCAACAAAGAAGACTTCATTGGCAATCTTGAATGTAGGCCAATGCGATTGAGGGCACTACTAATTGTGTCCTTGTTCACTTTCTTTTCATGTACTTTAAGATCGTTTTAAATTTCCATGCGAGCTGAAAATGGATCGTTCTGCACTTTCTGAACAATCCACTATGCAGTTGCATTGTTTATTTTCCGCAGCCGGCCTCTCTTCTGAATGCTAGCAGTCGTATTAAATTCTTCTACTGTATAATAATGTTTTTTATTGTACTTAAAAGGATCTTTAGATCTTGGGATATTTTACGATAGCCATATCCTCTTCTGTGACATTCGATGATCATTTTGCGCACGCCCTCTGACAATTCCTTAACTTTGCTGCCCATCACGTTCATAGATTACAACTAGTGGAAGGAGAATGGTGGCTGAAGGAGATAACAGATGACGTTATTGATAAGCAAAGTATCATGGCCCTTTCTAATTGGCCAAGAACAACAGTGCTTTTATTGGAACATATTTGTCAATTTTCAACCCTAAATCGAAAATATTATGCATGGAATATTAAAAAATTAATATGTATCCAATACTTTTGCGTGTGTTATTTTTATATTTTTTTCAAATAAACTTTTTGCATTTAGGATTTTTTCCTTTTTTCATGTGCACAGGTGAATGAAAGTATTATTGGAATATATTTGTAAATTATCAACCCAAAAGAAGAAATATTATGCAAGAATGGGTAAAAAATGTTATGTATCCAATAATTTTGCGTATCACTGTGTGTGCATATATATATATATATATATATATATATATATATATATATATATATATATATATATATATATATATATATATATGGGTAAAAATCACGAGAGGTAACGTAAATAAATATAAATATTTGGTTGTACCACGTAGGGAAAAAGAAAGATTGATTTGGGAAATGAACGTGTATCTTGAATGTAGAATTCGCCGCGGGGCATCATTAGATGCTGCAGCGTTCTCACGGATATGAGAAAGTGTTTTCTTCATTATCGATACTGCAGATCATGGCATGTGATTATGTTCCTTTATAGAATCCCACAAATTCACCTCAACGTGGATGCGACCTCTAAAATTTTCATTAGTGCAGAGCTATACCTCCTTTTTCACTAGTAACCTTTTAATCTAAGCGATAGAAGTGGCCATTTAATCAAATCTGTTTTCGCCCTTTCTCTGACAAAGGCCATTCCTGGGAGAACTATTCTTAATCTAATTTTAACGTCGTAAAGGCTGCGTCAAACTGGTAAGATATAGTGTGTGTGTGACCTACACGTAAGCTATCTTAAATATAATTTTTGCTGTATATAAATATGCCATCATATCCTTGTGCTGAATTATCCTTTGTTTAAGTGTCCTTGCGCTGAACTGTCGGCGCACGGTAAAAACTATATAAAAACCTTTCCTAAAAAATGCGTCTTTGTCCTTGTCAAATTTGATGTCCTTTATTAATGTTTGCTTGTTCTTTGTAAAGTAGGGCTCTCTTCATTCATAAAAATGTTGAACCACGTAGATTTTCTACGAACTGTTATACATAACGAAAAAAGGAAATGTTTGAGTGATCCCCAAAATGCTTCACTTAATTACCATGAGTGGAAAAAAAATTATAGAAAGCTCGTAAAAACGAGCGGATTTTGTCTACATGTAATTACGAGTAGATGTCCAGTTACAGGATGCTAAACTTAAAAGTATACGGAATGGGAACGGCTTTTTCTTTTCGTAGATTTAAATAACAGGATGACTTCCAAGCTTCATTTTGTCTGATTCTGGATATTGTGTATTTTTGCGCGTGCGAAACTCATATTCAATATTCTGAAATTATGACCGGACTATCTCATTTTACCCTCTTTTATTTGTATAATATGGTCAGAGAAATAGTAATATAATCGAAAGAACAGATCAAATGGTTAGAACTGTTGTAGAACCCATACAAGTAGACAAAGCCCGATTCGCTGGCTAGAGGAAATACAATAAAGTACGACTTCTTCAAGTGAATCATATCTCAGAATCAACAGACAGCGAAGCAGAAATCGAAAATATACACGATTGAAAATTCCCATTAAAATCGGTAATCCATTCAGATGAGTGGACAGCGAATTCAATTTTAAGGTTCATGAATTTATTTTCACTGCACAGTAAATCATCAGACAGCAATTCAGGACCGCACAGGTACTCAATTGAATGCTCTAATGTTAAGATGCTAAAATCCCTTAAGAAAAATTAGAGAAACACAAATACACTTCTCCAATCTCATCTTGATGAATTTCGGTACAAAGTCATGAGGAAAGAATCCCATGATTCATTTTCCGATTGTTTTAATGATATTCGTGTTGTGTATGTTGTGTATACTTTTTTTAAAAAAAATTTAACGCCCTCTTTCGACGTTCTATAGGAGGGAGGAGGGGGGGGGGGGGTCGAAAGTCTTGTTCCGTTCCCCTAACGAAAAGTAATAAGAACAATAGACTAACGATATAATGATATCAAGCATGTGAAATATAAAATTAAGACATTATTTTTAATAGAAAATTAAAACGTTTACAGGGGGTGACAAGACTTTCGGACCACCCTGTAGATAATGATAATAATAATAGGTATTTATAATGCGCCCTTCAGAGTTATAGATTATCAGTGTTTATAGCAATTATTAAAAAGATTTTCTGCGCATTACTTAATGAACCTGATTATATTTTGACTGACATAATCCGAACGATTATCACTGGTGAAATTTATGCCCTCCCAGAGACACTGGTGAGAACTATGCCCTCCCAGAGACATTGGTGAGAATTATGCCCTCCCAGAGACACTGGTGAGAATTATGTCCTCCTGCAAATAGACTTGAGGACGACATAAAAAAAGGTCGTTTCTTTAAAAGCAAAAACCGCATTCATCAAAGCTCTTACAAATGAACGAGTCCTGAATGTGGCAAGGCATTGCCGACTCACATCTCAGTTTTTTTTTATTTGTAAATTTAATGGAATACGTTCGAGCTTTAAGGAGTCAATTATGTTAGAAAATGTTATAATTATATGACTTGTCAACCATCGTAGGGGTAAAAACCTATAACCTCTCCTCCACAACCCTAACGAGTAACTAGTTCTGGTGCATTCGGGCTCAACAGTAATTGTCATTCTGATTTTTTTTATGCATTTCTTTCTGGGGTCGGGAAATATCGCCTACGATTCGAGAGACGCATAATTAATTTCTTGGCTGAATTAAAACTTTATTCTATAATTTCCTCTTGGTATTTAAAATATTTGCCTTTAAAATAACAACAAAAGTAAAATACAGGAAACTAACAGCAGTTAATTCCAACATTCATTTATTATTTATCCCATAGAAATTATAAAAAAAATCACTTGTCTCTCCTATGTACCAACGAAAGTTAAGAATTACAAGCCCCAAATATTTTAAAGAAGTATAAATAATTAAGAAATTCGGCAAACCTTTAAAATCCCCCGAAGAAATTCTAGAAGAAACTTTTAAATCAACCAACAAAACTTTCCCTAACCAATGCTCCAAACTTTCTAGCCCTAAAAAACTCTCTTCTAAGACAATTGGCCATAAATTTACTCGAGTTTTCCTTTAAAAAAAAATTGCCCCATAAAAAACCCTCCTAAAAACACCCAATAACCTGTAAGTTTTGCATTGCCCCCCCCCCCCATGTGTACGGTCTAAATATTCCATTACATCCATAACTTGAATGTTTAAATTTTAACTTAAAATATTAAGTCTTTTCACGAATTTCTAATTTCCAGTACCAGAAAATGGGTGACATTAACACTCGAAACGTCGTACCTATCCAATAGATGAAATGAACTTCCCTTTATACATCCTTTCGTTCATCCTACAAATTAAACTGAAGCTCCACAGGAGAAGCCCAAACCAATATATATATATATATATATATATATATATATATATATATATATATATATATATATATATATATATATATATATATATATATATATCGGGTATTGCATGCAGTTATACATGTTTTTTATTGTATTATCATATAAAGATGTACTTAAATTGTAATATTAATCAATATGGCTGCCCTCGGCGGCGAGCACGGACTCTAGGCGAGAAGTGAAGGCCGCCCACACGTTGCGAACCAAGTCCTTTCTCATACTGGCCCACACGCAAGACTTACGTGGCCAAGATGTCCCTGTGATCGATTGCGAGCCACACAAGTATCATCTTCTCGCTATTCGAAGCACGACGATCGTGCTTGGTCATGGACACGTAGCGGACTTTGAAGACGTCCTGGTCGTTACCAGGCGGTCGTTCTGCTTGTTGATGACCGTACCAACCATGAAGTTTCTTCTTATCACAAAAAAAGGAGACTTTGATTGTCATGATTCTTCAGGTCATTGAGAAGGCGACGACAGCACTCCCGGTGTTGTCCCCGCATACGATCGGTGAGCAGAAGCCTTTCCACGCACTTCAAGCTCTTCTCGCCCTCCTCCCTGACGGCGAGGGAGACCGTGGCCACCGAGATGATCTTCTTCGCGAGCGCAGTCATTTTGAGCTTTTGAGCACTTTCGAAGGCCTTCCTCACAGCCAAACAAAACGGTTGACAACTTAAGGTCTGCCTGAACGAGGTCGACCTTTAAGCTCTTCCCCGTTTTGGAGCCTCTCCTCGACTCTGTTGACGGTCATTCAGCTGAAATTGAGCCGCTTGGCGATGTCGGGCCTGTTGTGACCCTCGCGCAGGAGAGCAGAGCTTTCGATTATTTTCCTTTCCATCTTGACACACCAACACACAATGGAAAATGACCGACTCGGTCATTTTCAGGGACACGGATGATTTTTTTATTGAATAGATAGTAAGAGGGATAGAGGCATCGCCTACAGGTCACCTTCCCCCCCACCTCTAATAGGTTGGGGTAGGCAGTCAACCCCAAATCGTTCCTCTCCGGGTCCCCTCGCCTCCCTCCTACGAGCTCAATCTCGGAGGAAGGAGGAGAGGAGGATGAAATGTGAACTAATATTGAAGTAAGAACGTGATCTAAGTTAATCTTCCTCTCTAGCCGGATAGAAGAATAGAATGGAACATTTTCATTATTTGGACTTACTGATTGAAGTAGCATCCGAAACACGAATCCCTACTTCTATTACAATTCTATCCGTTACTCTTGTTGGTTGTTTAGCGCAACTTCACTAGAGGTGACAGGAGAGCCATCTAATATCTGTCCACTTACAATCGTTCTTTCATTCCTATGTTTATTGTAGCATTCATGCCGTGGTGTGAATCTATATATATTCTGAGCTATTACCTAGCTGTTTATTATTGTGAGTTTTGGAGCTTTTGCGACGAATGTATTGTTTATTTGTATCGTATTTGTTTCGATTATTGTCGAATTTTTGTCACTTTGGGGTTTTCGCTTAGTGTACTTTTATAACACCACTTTTCACCTAATTGCCCGTTTAAAACTTTGTTACCACAGTTTACTCCACTTATTACTTTTTTTACCTTTAACTTTCTACTACTTTATTAATTACGCATTTTGTTAACACTTTTTCATTTTGTTGGGCTAGTGCTTGGCACTTAATTTCACTTTGGTACAAACTTTACTTTGGTGTCTTGATCTAGGTATTCTTACTCGTAGTATGTATCCATAGTCTAATTCAGTGAGTTTGATTCAAGCTTAATTTTTTTAGACTTTATTGGGTTGAGCTCCTTGGGAGATAGGTCTTGACTTAATTGCACTACTTTTTTTCATCTATACAAGAGTTTTTCTACCATTCCCAATTGGATTCTTCCGCAGGGGAATCGGGAGATGAAGTTTGCGTCAGCTCTGGTGATGATGTTTTCTGAGAATACTGGAAGAATGCAGTCTATCTTCCTCAAGATATTTTTTGCTCTTTTTCTGTGTATTGTATTGTGTTGTTTAATATATGTTCATTGGTGTAGCGCTTGTTGGCTTCGCGCTTTCTCTTCGTGTTGGTGATTAGTTACGAGGTAAAAGGAGACGTAGTATCAGAGTAAAAGAAGCAAGGAGACTGTTGAGGGGCTCTCGCGAGCCTTCAGCTACTGGGTAAAAAAGTGCCCACTCTCCCAGCCTTGACCACAGAAGTGTAGATGGAGGAAGCTGGTGGTGGCTAGCTAGCTTATCTCAGGAAGAAATTCATGAAGATGATAAAAAATGAAGGAGGTAACAAAGCATAATAAAAGAATAACATTAATGATACCATATTGTGCAGAACAGTTGGGAAAAGTCTCATCAAAATTGATTCACAGAAAACCGAGAAATCTCAACTTTCCTTAGCAAGCTATTAGCGTGGTTCATGGTGTAGTGGGTGTGATGGCAAGGTCGAGAGGAAAACGCCACTCTTATCCCTCTAATTGGGTTAGCTTGGTTCACCTTACCCATTGGGGGAGGGTAACCGAGGCAGCACGTCTTCTGCCTTTCCCAATTTTAGGCAAGCCACAGAGAAAGCCAATGGAGGCCCTCAGTCTGTAGAGAGTCACCCGGAGGCAAGTCTACAAAAGGGAGTAAGGGCGAAACCCACAATCGCGAGGGTAAATTATAGGATGAAGCCCCTTCTTCGCTAAGAGATTCTTGGACCCCTGGGAAAGCATAGGTAGGGGGCACCCTTGCCGCAAACAAATGATTGTAGGAGAGCACTCTGTCAAAGTGGTGTTATCGTGGTTTTCCTTCCCAATCCCCAACACGAAAGTCCGACGAGGTTTGACTAAGAGGGATGTAGTCCTAAATTTTGAGAGCTTTACCGATGCACTTGAAAATCGGAAATCACGTGACCAATGAAAAAGAAAAGGGCAGATTGGTGAGCTCTATCCCGAACCCAGCCGCTCCTGCCTATCCAGTCTCTGGTTTTCAACCTCTTTAGATCTTCAGTGGTGTTAGCACCTGTATAGCGACACACACCGATGAGAAGTTGCCCGATGGACTGGTCGATCCCCAAAGGGCGCAGCTCCCAACTGAAAAACAGAAAGGCATATTTTTTTTTTTAGGAGCCTATCTGGCGATTGCCTACTTGGGCATAAGTCGCCGTACTCACCAGAGAGGAAGGGCGAAAGGATAGATTCCCTTACTACGTCGTACTAACCGACAACAAGACGTCCAGGCTCTGAAAATCAGTTGTGGCAGACCCAGAGACGAGACCCGAGATTTTTAGTTGGCCTCGCATCCGCCAAAGCAGGAACTCCCACCCGGCATAAACAGTACAGCCTTATGCACTCCAAAACGGCCTTAAGGAGGATGTAAGCCCTTTATACGCAGGTAATGGGTTATAAAGAGGGGGAAGCAAGCTGCTGTTGCCGTTAACCTCGTTGCCGAGGACCCCTCTAGTTCTAATTTCTTGAGATCTGCGGGCGTTAAAAACCGTTATTTATAGAGGTTCCAAGCTTAGAGAAAATAAAACGGAGATAGTTCTAAGATACTAAACAGGGTACTCCCTACTTGCACTCGGACCGGGGAGGCCGTGCTTGTCCAGCAGGCTTCAATTTTAACAGGGTCGTTCGCCTCGGCTACACCATCCACCCTCTTGCGCTTAAATAAAATCAAGAGTGGATAATCGTAGAAAAAGTTGGTGCATAAAGTGCAAAGGGGAACGCATCAGCCTCCCTAACCATTGTCCGATTTTAATTCAATCCAGTAAACCAGGCCTTGACTCTTTTAGACAACATAAAAACAGACTATATAAACAATTCATCCGCACCACATTTAAATATGTGTTACTTGCCTCGCACCCCAGCAATGCGAACTCCAATAAAATCCAATTCCAACTAATGCAAAACAATGACGTCAGAACAATCATTGTCTTCACACAAACCTCGTCCATAACGCAAATACATTCAAAAACTCAAATTTCTCCTATAAAAATACATCAACATAATATGTACATAGTTCTACACTAAAATACAGTCCGCATTTACATCCCAAACTCAACATCAACACAAAATCTCGTCTCAAAATAACTTAAATTTCATTGACTAATTTTACCCACCTCAATTTAAGGAGACGTACCATATTCATTTTGTCAACTTGCTACCTACACAACCACACAATTAACACTATCCTACAGGCACAACCAGCAGATGTAGCGAATTAAAAAAAAAAACTGTCAATAAACACGAGAGTATGCCTAGACAGACTCTGATCTGCCCAATACCACAAACATTCAAAGAGCAAATAGATAACAATACTTGCCTACGAGGCAACAGCTTCAATGAAAGCCCGAACACTTAAGAGAATCAAGCATGAGCTGACCTAGAACGCTTCAGAGAAAGAGACATCTCATCAATCAAACCTTTGGGCAGAGGCTGGTTCGAATTAGTGAGGCCTTACGCTATACAGTGCTTGAATGACCTTTGATAACAAGTTACACATAAAATCTGGGCATCAAAACAGGAGCTCGAGTTGCCACAAGGGTGGGAAACAAAACAAGACCTTAGGTTGCGACAAGGGTTAGCCAAGAAAACAGGAGCTTCGGTTGCCACAAAAAAAATATGAAACCAATAAAAGGTAAAGTCAAAAATACGAATTATTTTCAAACGAATGTATTTATCGATTACGTAATTTTTAATTTAGTTAGTTTTGTCCATCATATATTAAAATATTACTTAAATTAATTGCATATAAGCTATTTTAAAACTAAACCTAGAAATCTACATATTTCAAAAGCAAACAACATTGAGATACCATAACCTGGAGCGTGTTTAGCTTATGCCTAAATTCGATAGTAACTGTTTTGGGGGGACGGGCTCGCTGTTGTGAAGGCCTTCCCAGGCAGGGGATGTTGATTGGCTTTGAAATATGAAACAAATTCAATAAAAAATCCAATTCCCTAACTTGAACCATTTGGACAACCGCAATCACCTAAATTGATCCTCTTTACAGGTAGGGCCAAAAGGTTTAGTATTGTAGCTACCACGTCGAGTCCCTCGTCATGTAGGTCCAACGTGGAGCTAATTCCCTGAACAGCATCGACAAGTTATTAGCGTCTGTATCTCTTAGTTGTTCACTGCTTTCAAGGACGAAATTCCTTTCTAATAATAAGAATTTATGAATATTGGTGATGCTTGTTCAAGGAATTATCTCAGGGTTGGACCAACAAGATGGCTAACTCAAGTGAGACCTACAATACTTCTAATGGTAATGATCAAATGACCCCGTTTTAACTGACTACCCCCCCCCCCCTCAAAAAAGAAAGAATAAAGTTTTCCTGCATTCACAAATTTACCGACTTTCATGATCCGGTATTTTGGGCTTCGGTCCTCTCCACAATTGCCTAAGTAGAAGAGGCATCTTCTATCCAATACAAGGGGAGGAGTGGGTGGGAGGATTCTTAAACTTCGCTTCTCAGTCTTGAAGACAAGGGCCGAAATGAGTGTATGTGTGTGTGGAGGTGGGGAGTGGGACATATTTTCAATGTGTTCATTGAATTTCTTCAGTTTAGAAATAATACATGACGTCACAACATATCTGTGTATTTATATCCCGGATGCAAACATCCCACCGCGCTGGTGTACATGTCCAAATATGTGTAAGTTAATTCTTCATTCGCCCCGTGTTTAAGGAATGTGAGTTACATATATTCACCTTTGTATCTTTGAGACTACATAACCGGGGAACTATCCGGGCTCCGGGATCAGAGAGTTGGACAAATGCCAAAATAAAAGACGAAAATAAACTTCTCCAGACCCCACTACATTCTGATTTGCCCCCTTGTCGCATGTATCTCTTAGTCGTCGGAGTAGCACGAGAGATTGTGTATTTCGCAATGTATGCTCCTTAGAGGTAGAATGAATGAACTGCCAGTCATTTCCTCTCTTCTCCATATCTTTGAGCCATCAAGAGAGCCTTGAACCCTCCTCCTCGTCAAGTCTCCTCTCAGCGCTAGACAAGTGTTATGCGAAGGCCCACGGCGCTGAAGAGCGCCCTAAAAGTGTATTATACTTATTCTTAATAATTTTATTATTATTATTATTTACGGTTGATGAACTTGTGGTGTTCCTTGCCAGGAAAGTCCTTTTAATTCATGGGTTTCCTCTTCCGATATTTATCTTCCTATTTCCTTGGTAAGGAACCATTCTCCTTGGATTGCCAACATTTTTACCTAAATATTCGTTAATCCCCTGTCCTTGTTTTCCATTTTTTATTTGTTCGTTTGTTAGCTCGTGTTCTAAGCTACGGCAGCCCAGTTGAAAACCCCTTGTCATTTGTGCAAGTTAAATTACATCGGGTTGGATTAGGTGCCGGATGGCGTGCCCATTGGAATCGATTTGCACCCGCTGTCATTCAACGGTACCAAACTTCATGAACTTCAACAACGATGGGATATTTCAGAATTGGGTCCAGAAGCATTCTGGAGAGTTCCGACGATTGGTGCCCTCCCCCACCAGTTAACCCGATACAAACCCAATCGAGTATTTACGTGAGGTGGTGCCCAGATGTATTCGCACCCAAGATCCGGCATCCACAAATACCCAAATACCAGGGAACTATGGACAGCTATCGAGACGGAAAAGGTCAACATCTTTCCATGCGTCTTTCGTCTACTAGTGGAATCGATTCCACGTCAAATTATTCTACTTCCCTCTGGTAGAGAGTGTCATACACGATACTAGGTACCCTTTACATTATTTTTGGCAATCCAGGGTACAACACCGCTGCAATGTAAAAGCTCTCGGCGTGCAAGAAACGGTAGGGTGACGAGCCGAGCCGATGCCAGCTTTGTACGCATTAAAACGACGCTTTGTAGAATTCTTTAATTCCAAGGAAGAAATGCGAACAAAATCGAATTAGAATTCCTTTTAATCCTCCCAAAGGAGTTCGTATTCATTTGTTTCTTCAAGTTTCAACTCAAGCATTTAGCGTTGGAAAAATTGCCTATTGGAGTTCCATTCATGTTTTCTCTCGTTATTGTCATTAATTCCAGTATGCGTTTCATTTCTCTCCCACACTCTTTCATTTTCCTCTTAATTGCAACATTTGTGCAGGGTCCTATAGTCATACTTCTCCAACTAACTCTTCACGGAAACACTTCTATCAAAGCAACCTTCCATTTAAAACTAATCTGGAAACTAAAACTAAGCGCAAAGTAATTCGATGCTTAGTAATAAAATCAATATCAGCCCCGTGAATTCCTAATCGGCGTAAAAAAAAACAAAATTGAGACCAACTCGAGAGGGTACGTAGTGACGTTTGAAAGATGGAACAGAATTTCGCGTACTTTGACTCACCTGACCTAAGTCACAGCAAGGGCGTCGTTGACCTACCTTTATAATTAGCATTCTCCGAAACACCAAGCTGTAAAAAAGAATAAAGAGACTGTAGTGGATATCCATTAATGTAGAGGTGGGCAAACTGAAGGCCGCGAAGGCTTTCCATGGCCTTCGCGGGCCGCAGTTTCATTCGTAGATAAAATGTCGTTAGAAAATACGATACTTTATAAATACCCTTTTATCTGCACGCTCTCTTTCGCTCGGGGAAATTAAGCTACGTTGACTGTGGTTATTACTTAGCTCGGAGACGCCTCGACCTGGATAATGATCACGTGATGTAGAATTGTAAATCGTGGTTCGCATTCCACGTTAAGCTGTAGGTCACCACTCAGATATAAGTCTGTAAACAGTCTAAAAGGGGTGGTAAAACTCTGCCCCCCAAAATTAGCCCTAGTTATTAATGTGTAGTTCCATTTATGACTATCTAGTAGATACATACAAACAAATGCACAAAGGTAATTGCAGTTAACTTGTATTATATATTCGAAATTTGCATCTGTTTTTAAGTGCGGCCCGCGGCTTAAAAGTGGATCTAACTGTATAAGTGCGGCCAGCAAATCTTCGAACGTGCCCGCGGCTTAAAATTGCATCTAACTGTTTAAGTGCGGCGCGCAAAGCTTCAATGTGGCCCGCGGCTTAAAATTGCATCTAACTGTGTAAGTACGGCCCGCAAAGCTTCAATGTGGCCCGCGGCTTAAAATTACATCTAACTGTTAAAGTGCGGCCCCCAGCTTAAAATTTCATCTTACTGTTAAAGTGCAGCCTGCTAAGCTTCAATGGGGCACGCGGCTTAAAATTGCATCTTATTATTAAAGTGCAGCCCGCAAAGCTTCAATATGGCCCGCGGCTTAAAATTGCATCTAACTGTATAAGTGCGGCCTGCAAAGCTTCAATGAGGCCCGCGGCTTAAAATTGCACCTTACTGTTGAAGTGCAGCCCGCTAAGCTTCAATGTGGCCCGCGGCTTAAAATTGCATCTAACTGTTTAAGTGCGGCCCTCGAAGCTTTAATATGACCCGCGGCTTAAAATTGCATCTAACTGTATAAGTGCGGCCCGCTGCTTAAAATTGACTCTTACTGTTTAAGTGCGGCCCACTAAGCTTCAATGTGACCCGCGAATTAAAATTGCATCTAACTGTATAAGCGCGGTCCGCAAAGCTTCAATGAGGCCCGCGGCTTAAAATTGCATCTAACTGTTTAAATGCGGCCCGCGGCTTAAAATTGCATCTAATTGTTTAAGTGCGGCCCGCGACTCCAAATTGCATCTAACTGTATAAGCGCGGTCCGCAAAGCTTCAATGAGGCCCGTGGCTTAAAGTTGCATATAACTGTTTAAATGCGGCCCGCAACGCTTTAATGAGGCCTGCGGCTTAAAATTGCATCTAACTGTTTAAGTGCGGCCCGCGACCTAAAATTGCATCTAACTGTATAAGCGCGGTCCGCAAAGCTTCAATGAGGTCCGTGGCTTAAAGTTGCAACTAACTGTTTAAATGCGGCCCGCAACGCTTCAAAGAGGCCCGCGGCTGAAATTGCACCTTACTGTTAAAGTGCAGCCCGCTAAGCTTCAATGTGGCCCGCGGCTTAAAATTGCATCTAACTGTTTAAGTGCGGCCCTCAAAGCTTTAGTATTACCCGCGGCTTAAAATTGCATCTAACTGTATAAGTGCGGCCCGCTGCTTAAAATTGCCTCTTACTGTTGAAGTGCGGCCCACTAAGCTTCAATGTGACCCGCGACTTAAAATTGCATCTAACTGTATAAGCGCGGTCCGCAAAGCTTCAATGAGGCCCGTGGCTTAAAGTTGCATCTAACTGTTTAAATGCGGCCCACAACGCTTCAATGAGGCCCGCGGCTTAAAATTGCATCTAACTGTTTAAGTGCGGCCCGCGACTTAAAATTGAATCTAACTGTATAAGCGCGGTCCGCAAAGCTTCAATGAGGCCCGTGGCTTAAAGTTGCATATAACTGTTTAAATGCGGCCCACAACGCTTCAATGAGGCCCGCGGCTTAAAATTGCATCTAACTGTTTAAGTGCGGCCCGCGACCTAAAATTGCATCTAACTGTATAAGCGCGGTCCGCAAAGCTTCAATGAGGTCCGTGGCTTAAAGTTGCATTTAACTGTTTAAATGCGGCCCGCAACGCTTCAATGAGGCCCGCGGCTTAAAATTGCACCTTACTGTTAAAGTGCAGCCCGCTAAGCTTCAATGTGACCCGCGGCTTAAAATTGCATCTAACTGTTTAAGTGCGGCCCGCGACTCCGAATTGCATCTAACTGTATAGGCGCGGTCCGCAAAGCTTCAATGAGGCCCGTGGCTTAAAGTTGCATCTAACTGTTTAAATGCGGCCCGCAACGCTTCAATGAGGCCCGCGGCTTAAAATTGCATCTAACTGTATAAGCGCGGTCCGCAAAGCTTCAATGAGGCCCGTGGCTTAAAGTTGCCTCTAACTGTTTAAATGCTGCCCGCAACGCTTCAATGAGGCCGGCGGCTTAAAATTGCATCTAACTGTTTAAGTGCGGCCCGCGACCTAAAATTGCATCTAACTGTACAAGCGCGGTCCGCAAAGCTTCAATGAGGTCCGTGGCTTAAAGTTACAACTAACTGTTTAAATGCGGCCCGCAACGCTTCAAAGAGGCCCGCGGCTTAAAATTGCACCTTACTGTTAAAGTGCAGCCCGCTAAGCTTCAATGTGGCCCGCGGCTTAAAATTGCATCTAACTGTTTAAGTGCGGCCCTCAAAGCTTTATTATGACCCGCGGCTTAAAATTGCATCTAACTGTATAAGTGCGGCCCGCTGCTTAAAATTGCCTCTTACTGTTTAAGTGCGGCCCACTAAGCTTCAATGTGACCCGCGACTTAAAATTGCATCTAACTGTATAAGCGCGGTCCGCAAAGCTTCAATGAGGCCCGTAGCTTAAAGTTGCATCTAACTGTTTAAATGCGGCCCGCAACGCTTCAATGAGGCCCGCGGCTTAAAATTGCATCGAACTGTTTAAGTGCGGCCCGCGACTTAAAATTGCATAAGCGCGGTCCGCAAAGCTTCAATGAGGTCCGTGGCTTAAAGTTGCAAATAAACGTTTAAATGCGGCCCGCAACGCTTCAATGAGGCCCGCGGCTTAAAATTGCACCTTACTGTTAAAGTGCAGCCCGCTAAGCTTCAATGTGACGCGCGGCTTAAAATTGAATCTAACTGTTTAAGTGCGGCCCGCGACTCCAAATTGCATCTAACTGTATAAGCGCGGTCCGCAAAGCTTCAATGAGGCCCGTGGCTTAAAGTTGCATCTAACTGTTTAAATGCGGCCCGCAACGCTTCAATGAGGCCCGCGGCTTAAAATTGCATCTAAGTGTTTAAGTGCGGCCCGCGACCTAAAATTGCATCTAACTGTATAAGCGCGGTCCGCAAAGCTTCAATGAGGCCCGTGGCTTAAAGTTGCATCTAACTGTTTAAATGCGGCCCGCAACGCTTCAATGAGGCCCGCGGCTTAAAATTGCATTTAACTGTTTAAGTGCCCCGCGACCTAAAATTGCATCTAACTGTACAAGCGCGGTCCGCAAAGCTTCAATGAGGTCCGTGGCTTAAAGTTACATCTAACTGTTTAAGTGCGGCCCGCGACCTAAAATTGCATCTAACTGTATAAGCGCGGTCCGCAAAGCTTCAATGAGGTCCGTGGCTTAAAGTTGCAACTAACTGTTTAAATGCGGCCCGCAACGCTTCAAAGAGGCCCGCGGCTGAAATTGCACCTTACTGTTAAAGTGCAGCCCGCTAAGCTTCAATGAGGCCCGTGGCTTAAAGTTGCATCTAACTGTTTAAATGCGGCCCGCAACGCTTCAATGAGGCCCGCGGCTTAAAATTGCATCTAACTGTTTAAGTGCGGCCCGCGACCTACAATTGCATCTAACTGTACAAGCGCGGTCCGCAAAGCTTCAATGAGGTCCGTGGCTTAAAGTTACATCTAACTGTTTAAGTGCGGCCCTCAAAGCTTTATTATGACCCGCGGCTTAAAATTGCATCTAACTGTATAAGTGCGGCCCGCTGCTTAAAATTGCCTCTTACTGTTTAAGTGCGGCCCACTAAGCTTCAATGTGACCCGCGACTTAAAATTGCATCTAACTGTATAAGCGCGGTCCGCAAAGCTTCAATGAGGCCCGTAGCTTAAAGTTGCATCTAACTGTTTAAATGCGGCCCGCAACGCTTCAATGAGGCCCGCGGCTTAAAATTGCATCGAACTGTTTAAGTGCGGCCCGCGACTTAAAATTGCATAAGCGCGGTCCGCAAAGCTTCAATGAGGTCCGTGGCTTAAAGTTGCAAATAACTGTTTAAATGCGGCCCGCAACGCTTCAATGAGGCCCACGGCTTAAAATTGCACCTTACTGTTAAAGTGCAGCCCGCTAAGCTTCAATGTGACCCGCGGCTTAAAATTGCATCTAACTGTTTAAGTGCGGCCCGCGACTCCAAATTGCATCTAACTGTATAAGCGCGGTCCGCAAAGCTTCAATGAGGCCCGTGGCTTAAAGTTGCATCTAACTGTTTAAATGCGGCCCGCAACGCTTCAATGAGGCCCGCGGCTTAAAATTGCATCTAACTGTTTAAGTGCGGCCCGCGACTTAAAATTGCATCTAACTGTATAAGCGCGGTCCGCAAAGCTTCAATGAGGCCCGTGGCTTAAAGTTGCCTCTAACTGTTTAAATGCGGCCCGCAACGCTTCAATGAGGCCGGCGGCTTAAAATTGCATCTAACTGTTTAAGTGCGGCCCACGACCTAAAATTGCATCTAACTGTACAAGCGCGGTCCGCAAAGCTTCAATGAGGTCCGTGGCTTAAAGTTCAACTAACTGTTTAAATGCGGCCCGCAACGCTTCAAAGAGGCCCGCGGCTTAAAATTGCACCTTACTGTTAAAGTGCAGCCCGCTAAGCTTCAATGTGGCCCGCGGCTTAAAATTGCATCTAACTGTTTAAGTGCGGCCCTCAAAGCTTTATTATGACCCGCGGCTTAAAATTGCATCTAACTGTATAAGTGCGGCCCGCTGCTTAAAATTGCCTCTTACTGTTTAAGTGCGGCCCACTAAGCTTCAATGTGACCCGCGACTTAAAATTGCATCTAACTGTATAAGCGCGGTCCGCAAAGCTTCAATGAGGCCCGTAGCTTAAAGTTGCATCTAACTGTTTAAATGCGGCCCGCAACGCTTCAATGAGGCCCGCGGCTTAAAATTGCATCGAACTGTTTAAGTGCGGCCCGCGACTTAAAATTGCATAAGCGCGGTCCGCAAAGCTTCAATGAGGTCCGTGGCTTAAAGTTGCATATAACTGTTTAAATGCGGCCCGCAACGCTTCAATGAGGCCAACGGCTTAAAATTGCACCTTACTGTTAAAGTGCAGCCCGCTAAGCTTCAATGTGACCCGCGGCTTAAAATTATGGCCAATCCCTACATTGATGTATCCCAGCCTCGGTGGGCACCAGAGGCTCATTTATTATTGAACATTACTTCAAGACTAAGAAGCGAAAACCAACGAGGGCATCTCACGAAGAAAGTTTGTAAGGAGAGATTTATAAAGTGGTGATGAGGCGGTACGTGAAAACGTGTGGAAGACATAGCAGTCGATCCTTTTGCAGGTATTGGGGTGGGGAGGGAACGTAATCGTCCGCAAGTCAGCAGCAGCAGTATGGTCACCCGTGCTAAGACTGACACCCACTTGCGGGTGGAGGGAAGAACTCTAGACTACTCGGGTTGTATCACTTTGACGCATTTTCCTTTCTCCTAACTTGCCCACTCTTTTAACCAACTAATAAAAAGTTTCTAACGGCAATGCCCTCGTTAGCTTTGTTTATTAATAATAATGACATGAGGACTCCTTACATGAGGAGCTTGGGCTTCGCAGGCAGACCTTCGGTGTGTGGCCTAAGGTCTATCTGGCTATAGCAACGGGGTTTCAGTAAAAAAATAAATGAAAGGTTTCCAGTACATATCTCATAATAATTTAATCGGTCTATTTTTAGTCGCGTGTAGGTCAGGACGAAAGCGACTCTAAATCTCACTGTCATCGGTCGGTTCCCGTTTTGCTTTTTTTGTTTTGTTTTTGTAATAACATTGTAACTATACGGCCGATTCTAACGAAATTTGAAAACCTTATCTTGTTTAACATTCTCTTTCGAATGATATAATTGTTAAAGTTCTCCTGAGGTTAACCCGGTAATTATTTTGTTTTGGCAATATCATAACTATTGGGCCGATTCTAACGAAATCGAAAACCGTTATGTTGTTTTACATTCTCTTTCAAATGATATAATTGCCAAGGTCATCCCAAGGTTATCCCTGGAATTATTTTGTTTTGTCAATTGCGTCATAACTTTTCGGCCGATACTCTGCTAGACTAGACTAGGCTATAATATGCTATACTCTGCTAGGCAAGCCTAGAATAGACATGCTATGCTAGGATATTATACGCTAGGCTATAATATAAGCGATGCTAAGATATAATGTACAAGGGTAAAATATACTATGCTAATTTAGGCTATAATATGCTATGATAGGATAGCATATAGTACATATGTTAGGATAGACAATAATAAGCTATGCTCGACTAGGTTATGCTATGCTATGCTAGGCTAGGATAAGCTATACTAGGCTAGGCGGGGCATGAAAGGCTATACTACGCTAGGCTACGCTATGGTATGCTAGGTTAGGCTATGCTACACTAGATTAGTCTTCGCTATACCAGGCTAGGATAAGCGAGGCTTTGCTAGGCTATGTTATGCATGCTATGCAACCCTAAGCTAGGATCTAATAGTCTAGTCTAGGCTAGGCAATACTAGGATATACTATACTAACTAGGCTATGGTAGGGTAAGGTAAGGTAGGCTATTATATACTATACTTGTACGTCCATCTATCAATGTGTGCTATTTGTTATGATTATTTTGTTGCTTTGCTTGTTACCATTAATCAATAATTTATGTTTGTCAGATTAAATAAACTTCTTCATTTGCCTACCCATCATGTTTAAAAAAATAAAAAGAACGCTGCAAGAAGAAAAGAGAGTGTTTAATGACGAATGTGAATTACAATTTTTTGTAGTGTTTAATAATGGTAAACTGACTTTCTTGTTATGTGATACCGTAGTTTCAACATTAAAGAAATGCAATGCACACAAGCACTATGTTGCTCATAAGGACAATAAATATACCAAATTAGAGGGTGAGGCTCGAAAGATTACATTGAATAAATTAAAAGATGGAAAACAAAAGCAAAGCTAAATATTCCATTCAGTGTTAGGCCTACATCAATGAAACGCTACGACCGAGGCAAGTTATAAAGTAGCATATTTGCTTGGGAAAAAAGGTAAGCCATTTAGCGATGCAGAACTTATAAAGGAATGCATCGTTGAAGTAGTAAGATGCTTAGATCCATATAGAGTTAATAAATATCAAGACGTACCTCTTTCAAGAAGAACTAATACAGATCGGCAGCATGAGTTGTTAGCTCGCAATGTAACTGAGCAACTTCAAAAAATAATCCAAAAAGAAAATGTATATTACTCAATAGCTTTGGATGAATTGACAGAATCAACTGATTCTGCACAAGTATTGCATTTTGTTCGTGCTGTAACTGAAGATTTTCCTTTATTTGAAGAATTCCTCGCGCCCATCCCTTAAGGGTGCCTAACACCCTTAAGGGATGGGCGCGAGGAATTGATATTTTCAACAAGTTTAAAGATAAATGTTCTGAATCTGAACTAAATTTTACTAACTTGCTGAGTGTGTGTACATATAGTGCTCCAACTATGACTGGGAAGAACGAAGGCTTTATTGCACACCTTAAAAGAGAACTCTCAGATCCAAATGCACTGATTTCTTTTCATTGCATTTCGCATCAGCAAAATCTCTGTGCCAAATCTGTCATTTTAAATGCTACGAGGCATCACCAGTTTCGAAACATGCTCATGATGGATGATGAAGTAATCAGTATAGATTTACCCTATCATTCAAAAGTGCGCTGGTTATCGCAAGGACAAATATTAGTCAAAATTCTATCTTTGCGAGCGAAAATAATTGAATTTTTTCAAGGGAACAATCAACATTGTGAATTATCAGATGCAAATTTTCACAGAGATGTTGCGTTTCTATGTGATCTAATTTCAAAGCAAAATGAGTTTAATATTTCGCTGCAAGGCAAAACTAAATCTATATATGATATGTGGTAAAATATTCTGGCCTTTAGAAAGAAGTTGTCGTTTTTCAAATCTCTTCTTGCTCAGTCGAAAGTTTCAGAAGAACACTTTCTCCAGTTGACAAAAATAAATAATGTAAATGAAGAGTATAACTGTAAATCTGTTTTAGACACATTAATCAAAGAATACAATGAAAGATTCATTGATTTTGAAAAGCATGATATCACCCTGAAACTAGCTTTTAAACCTCACTTAGTTGATGCATCAAAGGCACCAGAATGGAGCTTATTAAGTTGTCAGAAGATAATATTCTGAAATCTGTTTCTTAGTAAGGAAGATCCCGTTGAAATTTTGAAAAAAAGCGGTAGAATACCCTCGCCTTCGCGAACATGCTCGCCGATTGATTTCGTGTTTTTCTACGACATACCGTTGTGAATTCACATTCTCATACAACACAAATCAAGGGTTCGTTGAGAACACAGATGACAGATGAGCATCTGGAAGACCAATTAAAACTTAAAACCTCCATGTTAGAACCTGACATCAAAATGTTTTGTCACCAGAAGCAATCTCAAAGAAGTCATTGAATTATTAAAAAGGTAAGTGAATAAATATAATTATTCGTCTTAAAATGCATGTATACTCCCTGCTAGCTATTAATTTAAATAATATTAGTCAAAGGTTAAAAATTACAGTAAAAAATTGTCACGCTTATTGACTGCGGCCTCATTGCGGGTGGCAAATTTTAATGTGGCCTCCACACATGAAAAGGTTCCCCACCCCTGGTCTAGGCTAACTAATACTATGCCAGGCTAAGCTATTCTATGTAAGGCTAAGCTATACTATGCTAGCTACGCTAGAGTATGGTATGGTAGTTCTACTATTATAGGGAATCATAGTCTAGACTTGGTTATATTAAGCTAGGCTAGATTAGGCTATCTGATGCTAGGCTAGGCCATACTATGGTATGGTATGCTATGACATAATCTACTATGTTATACTATACTATGCTAGGCTAGGCAGGATTAACTATGTTAGGCAATCTAGGTTAGTCTATACTCTGCTAGGCTTTATTATGCTGGTTGAGGTAATACTATGGTAGGCTATCTTACGGTAAACCAGGTTTTGGCAGGCTACTATTCGATACTATACTAGGCTATAAAATGTTATACTATTCCAGACAATGCTAGGCTATACTAGGATATGCTATACTAGGATATGCTATGCTAGGCTATACTATATTTGGAGATACTATACTACATATACTATACTATACTTTACTATACTATGATATGATAAGCATTACTATGCAATATATATGCTTTTTTTAGGTTATAATGTGTTATGCTATACTATTCTAGGCTATACAATTAGGGTGTGACAAAGAGTTAAGGCCCGCCGTTTTAATTAAAAAAATATATATTTTAATATAATTCAGTTCTGCTTTTTAATAAACTTTTAGAAAGTTGTGACTTTTTAGTCACGGGCAACTAACTCTACATCTTACTATGTCTGTCGGTCCGTCCACGTTTTGCTTCTTTTTTTTTTAATAACATTGGAACAATTCAGCTAATTCTAATGAAATTTGAAACCCTTATGTTGTTTTACATTCTCCTTCGAATGATACCATTGGCAAAGTCCTCCCAAGGTTAGCTAGGCAATTATTTTCTTTTGGCAATAACATCATAACTATTCCGATAATTCTAACGAAATTTGAAACCCTTATGTTGTTTTACATTATATTTCGAATGGTATTATAGGTAAACATGTAGATTATCGGCTCGGCCTGAAAAAAAAATTTTGTGTAAATATTATCGTTCACCCGTGTTTGAATCTTCGTTCGCGTTATCGTTCACCCGTGTTTGAATATTCATGCGCGTTTGAGTTTTGTTCGAATGCTAGGTGCCTTTTTTTTTTTTTAACTCTCGAAATTAAACCCACCGAAAATGCTGTTAACGTAGGCCATTTTAGTTACCAAATTGCCCGAAAATAACCAAACGAAACACTTTGTTTCCCGTACTTAAATGCAGTGGTTATACTTCCAAAATAGCGAAGAGGAAAGCATATTTATTTTGCGCGTCTGCGCCCTATTCGAAATCTAGCTGACTTGAATCACATTTTATTTTCGATCATCTAAATTCGAAGTTAGGGTTCCCATCTAATGCTTGGCCACAAATGTCGCATTCACTTTTAATTCGCACTAAATTATACACATCCAAAAAGGTGTTTAATTTATCTTTATCAGAAACTAGGGTTAATAATTCCGCAATAGCCGACGGACAAAATTCAGAATTCGATGATTATTTTCAAACTGCGTAAAAGGGAAATATTTGACAGCCAAACTGCTAAAAAACAAGTAGTTCCTTGAAATGATCTGCCAATTACATTTAAATGTATAAAAGAAGGTAACAAAAATAGTAAAATGGGGAAAAATATATTGAAAAATAAAAATGACTCCGAATGAGGATAATAAAGAGCTATTTAGTAGGAAAGAAAAATTGATATCAAGCATTTCTGACGTCATACCCCCCCCCACCCCCCCCTATTATTATTGGCAAAACGATTACAGACGCTGATATGATGTAGTTAAAGCATTCACCTCTGTAAACGGCAGAACATTATAACATTTAGGATTATATACTGGGGGGCTGTGCCCCCCAGACCCCCCCTAATTTAATGAAACTCAGGATCATCGTAGTGTGGTCCCCCCTTGTGCTTACCCCCACACGAGCCGTCCCCTTAAATGTACTCCAAAAACGTGAAACATTTTGGAACACGGACGAAAAAACTACGGTTTATCGGCCGGGCCGATAATCTACATATTTACCGTATTATATAATTGCCAAAGTCCTCCCAAATTTAACCAGGAAATTATTTTCTTTTGGCAATAATAACATCATAACTATTCAGCCGATTCTAACGAAATTTGAAATCCTTAAAGTGTTTACATTCTTTTTCGAACGATAGAATTGCTAAGGTCCTCCCAAGGTTACTTCGGGAATTATTTAATTTTTTCAAAGCCGTAAGGACATAAATAAGAATAAGTGAGGGCACGCGACTTTTTGGACAGCAGACCTTGTTTCACATCGATGCTTATTTTCTAGGCCTGACGTCAAGAAAAGACTTTTATGGGAATTCTTTTGATATACAGAAAAAACAATCCTCAAGGTTCTTTTTTCACATCTAGATTTGCTTTTATATACGATTTGTAATTATATTTATTTTTTTTAATTCCAAAATATTCGATAATTATAATTATTTTTTCTGAACTCTTAGAAAGAACCGATAAAAGCTTCAAATATACGAAAAAGCAACCATAATTTTAATAATTTTGGAAAATCTCTGAATCTCTCTTTTCCGATCCTTTTTCTTAAAAAAAAAACTACAAAACATTGATTTAATTTTAAAAGGTATCATTATGCTTTTAAAAAATATATACAGACACTTTAACTAGGAGAAATTTAAAAAAAATCAAACTTCGAAAAATTACTTTCCATAAAATATACTATTAGGGATAACAACAATAAAAAAAATAATAAGAAGAGAAATAATAATAGTAGCAGTGGCGCCATTTCAGGTTTTCCTTCGGAGGGGGGGGGGGGGGCAAAGGTCTAAAACTTATGGTACGGGTGGGGTGTCGAACGAAGCGAGCCCTATCAGCTGGGTGGAAATTTGTGCCCATTTTGGAGCATTTTGAAGCCATATAAGAGCTGTATTGAGGTAAATAAAACAGCAAGCAGGTGTGCCATACTCATCTACATCATATATATATATATATATATATATATATATATATATATATATATATATATATATATATATATATATATATATATATATATATATATATATAATCATCACAAACAACTATTATGATTAAATTTCATGGAAAAAGATACTGTACATGTGTGTCCAATTTAATTATACAAATATAGCAAAATTTACACAAAATGAGTATACATGATAGACCCAACATTATGTAGTTAAGAACAAATTTAAGTAAGCCATTTACCAATACCAAAGGATTCCTCCTCCAAAATCTATAATTGCATCATATTAAAAAAAAAGAGTAATTCGGGTAATTTTATCTCGCATATACATTAAAAATATCATAAATATGATAATACAGTAACTGGTTTGACCTTTGTAGCCCATCGAGAGCAACGGGGAGCGACGAGGCTTCAGATGAATAAAATCATCTACCAGCTCCTCGAGATCAAAAGACTTGACCAGAATCTTTTCAGTGGCCATTAACATCAATCAAGCTACATAGGAGGTCATCTCCAGTTGTTGTTCTCGAGTATTTTTTTTTACTCTTTTAAGAACAAAAAAAAATCGCTCATTACCAGCAATAGTAACAGGGATGGTTACCAATATTCGCAAGATACTTAATATCTCAGAAAATACAGTGGATAATGTGTTCAAAATACTGCAAACATCAAATAGGTCATCGGGTTTCTTTTGCTTAAGTAATGTCATTGCTGAATGAACTCGTGAAACCAAAAATGACTGAATCAATGTGTGTATTGTAATGCTTGGAAAACATTGTCAGCTTTCTTCATCAAAGAACTTTTCTGAGTGAACATCAAAAGTAGAGGGAGACAGAGAGAGATTTATGTTATTACTAAACCTACGATCATAATACCTGTGGGAATTTAACTGCTGCTTTAGGCTGACCTTTGTTTCACATTCTAATTGTTCTGTTCGTGTTCCAAGGGTACTGATGGACAAATAGTCTTTCAACCTATTGGATATTTGTTGCACTCTCTTGTTACAAGCTGATCCCACCTTACCTCTGTTTATATCTGGCACATCTACTTCTAGTTTTCTAGCAAACTCATTTGCTTCATCATATATTTCATCATACTCACTGTCACTTCTCATTTTGACCAAGTTTGCCTTTGTTATTGTGATAAGATCAACCGCCCGCACAATAGATATGCAACCTTCTTGAAGTTGTTCAGACAAGCAGTTGTTTGTATAAATAATTTCTCAGTAATAAAAAGGCAAACTATAAATCTCCAAAATTCCAGTTTAGATTTAAGACCTGCTGCTTCTACAGATGATTCATTAGAAGAATCTGACAGAAAAGTTAGTACAGCACGAATAGCTTCATAACGAATGCGAGTTTTATGGATAGTTCTGTACCAATTAAACCATCTTGTTACAGTTCTCTCTAACTCTAATACCTCTTGCCCAAGTTCTTTCTGTGATTTGACAGAGAGTTCATGTCTAGTGTTACTATTTGAAATAAAAGTATACAATATTTGTATAGTTGAAAAGAAATCCACATAGTCTTCAAGATTTTTGACACAGTTGGTAAGCATTAGATTCAACCTATGTGCATGGTAGTGCACATAGAAGGCATGGGGAATTTTCTCTGCAATACGGGCCTAAACTCCTGTAGTCCATCCACTCATGACAGTTGCCCCATCATAACACTGCGCTATAGAGTCTGACATATCTACCCCCAACTCTTCTATTTTCTTCAATGAGCGTCAAGAATATGGACTTTCAGGGACATCCTGCCACCCATCTTGCCGTAGTTTCTCACCAAGTTCACAACAAGATCTACATTTTTCGGCTTTGTGATTACCTAGGAAGCCCAGAACCACTGCGATAAAGCTGTCCCACGCTGCTTTTTCGGTCCAAGTGAGCGTCTCGGGAAACTCCTTGCACTCCATGATCTTTTTTTATTTGTTGACCGACGAAGACCCCGGCTTCCACCTTTGCCGCGGATAGCTTAAGAAAGAAATCTTGGATACTTAAAAGCTGCAGATTCCTTATTTAGAGCTCTGACGAATTGTTTCATAACAGTACTTTTCAGGGGTCCAACAAAGGATCCCATTTGACGTTGTTTCTCCCCAAACTAAACTCGGTCCGTTGTGGCCAATCCCTCTGATGGTAGTGTGCCATGGTGTCCCTGCTGTCCCAAAGGCAGAAATAACAAGGAAATTTAGTAAAGCCGCCTTGGAGATCTATCAAGAAGGCCACCATTTTTAAGTCTCCGATAACCTCACAACCGTACTCTTCATATCTCAATGCATCTAGCAAGATCTTGACACTGCTGTATTCCTCTTTGAGCTGGACCAAGTGAGCAAGCGGAAGAGATGGATTCATGTTCCCGTCATGAAAAAGCACTGCTTTGAGGCTCCTGGGCGAACTGGCAATGAAGAGGCGCCACTCGTTGGGGTTACAGGCGATTTCGATTGCCTCAAACAGACCGGTCACATTGTGACAAAAGCAAAGCTAATTTTGTGGCTTTGCTCAACTGTATGTTACTGGCGCAATAGATGACTGAAGGTCTGGATACATGATAACAGACGCATTTTTGCCTGCTCGAACTTTGGAAGGGTTCACCATGCAGAACAAACAATTGCTTGAGTGGTCAGTTAGTTCCCTCCAAATTCGTGGGATTGCGAAATTCATAGCTCTCTATTCTCTTCTGTACCATCCTATAAAAACCAAACAAAATGAAAACATAAGTATAAGTATAAAAATAATTTTCACTTAGTGTTATTAGAAATGTTAAAAAAAATCCAGTATCCAAGTAAACAAAACACATTATGTTTAATATATATATATATATATATATATATATATATATATATTCCCTTCCAGAGTTTTTTTTATCTCCGACTGGCATGCCGAAATATGCCTTGTAGGACTCACACATTTTAGCAGATCTCTCTACAAAGTACTTTTTCGCTCTTGTCTTAATAAATTCGTTGCAGACTTAGCAAAATGCGACTGTCGGATGCTTGCAACCTCTTGATGCCATGTGTGACGAATATTTCTATGAATGACGAGTAACTATGTCTGCGCTGTGACAGCGGCAGTTAAACTGATCTGTTGAGAAGACATTCTTTGTATTTCTATAGTCATCTAAGCTGCCAAAATGTTCTAGAAATTCTTGAAACATATAAGAAATTCTTGAAAGTTCTACAGTTTATTTTTCACCAAATTAGTGCTGAATCTATGTGGAATGTAAGAACTGCCATTGCTGTCCAGGTCGCGAACCCCCCCCCCCAAATAAGGGAAATAATAGCTATTATTACTGTATTACTGTTTTTACAACTTTTTAAATACAGTATATCATGTTTATACCATAACTGAAAAAAACATAACCCTTGGAACTTTTGGTATATCTTGACTATTTGCATAAAATAATCTTATTGACCCTAAATGGGCTAATTTAAAATTTCAATGTCCTAGCCACAAAAGCAAAGCGGGGGTTAAAATTGACGTTTTTTTTTATTTAATAGAGCCACAAACAATTAGGAAATAACATTTTTAACCCAAAGACAAAACAAAAGTGGAATTTTGTTACACAATGTAATCGTTTAGTAAAACCAAACAAACCTAAATAACCAGACCTAACTTTCACACGTCAAAGTGCTCACAGTCATCAAATAAATCAGCAATCTAAGTAAGCTAACCAAGGAAAAACAGCAAATTTCTTCAGACCTCTTGATATAGCTCCGAGAGAGCCGCATTTAAACTCGCGGAACGTCGGGTATCCTCTGCTAGTTAAATATAAACCTGAAAGTCAAAGATAAATTCCTGCCAAAATCCATTTTTTTCAAGATGGTATGACTGCTTGGCCAATGTTAGGCCCAGTCTAGGTTTGGCTTGCAACTTATGCTAAGGCTGGTCTTGCTTAGTTTTTGCCTAATCTCGTTAGCCTTTTTTCAACTTAGCTTAGCCTAGCAGCCTATCTTGAGCTTTGTGTAACCTAGCTTAGGCTAGCAGCGCAAACTAGTCTAACCAAGAGCCTTGTCTTATTCAACCTAACTTAGCCTAGCAGACCAGCATACCCAGCCGCCTACCTCGCATTCAGCCCTATCCAAGCCAGCACCCAAGCATAGAGTTTTCTAACTTAGTTTAATTTAGCAGCCAAGCTTACATTAGCATCGTCTAACCTAGAAAGCCACACTGTATTCCTCACAGAATGAGAGGTAATTATTTATTGTTTTAATAAAGGAAACTAATAATTAAACGATTCTATGCTCAAGCAGCGAATGGCTGAAGAGGAGAATTTACATAAAAGGAGCATTAAATAAACAAAAGAAATATGTAAACAAATAAGGCATAAGAAGGACTGGCCTAGCAAACTTCAACAATTTTAAATAGTGGGACCGCGATTAGAGGTTATCAGGAATTAATTAGTATTAGGAGCAGAACCACGCATAAGTACTAATTTAAGACATTTTTGAAACTGGCTGAATTTAAAATGAAGCTAACACCTGCTAGTTCTCCATATTTACGAATACACACAGACCATATTAATCGTATAGGTTATTGATTAACCTTTTGCAGACTCCTTCTTTCTTACCGTCACATGGGGAAAAAGTAAACAAAAATGGTCAATTTTTGGCAAACAATGCCCTTGTATATTAAGTACCGTGTGAAAGTTGCATAATTTGCTACAGCACATTAAAGACAGATGCCTAATTGATAAATTACTTTGTCTAAAAACCAAATTAACACAAATATGTGAATGTACTACACTAAAAAAAATACGGGTAAAAGGAAACAGACTCGGGTAAAACTAAACAATACAAATAAAGCCTTGTATTTTATGAAATATTAGCATGACTTTAATAAAATGATATTTAGGTAATTAATTACCTATTAAGTTCATCAAGTAACGATATTTGTAAAATTAGCTTTGTTTTAAAATTGATTGGACATTAAGTTTCTTAACAATAGCAGCCTCTTTCACTACATATTCATCATCTACAACTGGTAGTTTAAAAAAAACATTGATTTGTGGAAGAGGGCAACTTATTGGACACCGTTTTCCTATAGAAATGTATATTCCAAGTATCATTTTTCTTCCCCATCAGCCGTCCTACATTGTGTATTTTCTTCTTCTCTGCCAAATGCTACAAGGACAAAGTCATTAGTTGTTAAGGTGGAAATATTTTCTTGCTCTTCTATTTCCTTTTTAGAGATGTCTCCAAGTTCTCTCTGTTCCTCTTCCTCTTATTCAGTTGGCAGTTACATGGAAGGTCGTTTTTTGGTGTGCCTGTGGATGGTTAGCTGGTAGATGCCTCATCGAGGTCAGCGAGTCTGACTGCCCTACCAGGGAAAATGTTCATTCTTTTGATGATTGATGCGTCTCTTTCAGGTATTGTAGGAGCTCAGCCCTCACATTCCCTCTGTCCTGGTCAGATATTTGATGCGTTATCTTAGCCATAACACGCTCAACATCCAAAGGACAAATTCCTGTTTCCTTTTATCCCTTAAAAAGTTTTACCGCATAACTATTATTGTATGTTAAGTGGAAGGCCTATTTTATTATTATAACTTACTTTTAACATTAATTTTGCTTTCTTGCAAAATCAGCTTTTAATGTTAATATTCAGTTGCAATTATTTGCCTTAGTTATTTATGACCTGAAACACACGGAAAAGAAAACGATTCAGGAAATTACATACTTTTAGCCACAACTTTTAAAAAAAATACAATATATGATTTATTAACTTCCTAGTAAACCTTAAATATAAAAAAATGGCCCCCCAAACTAGGCATTAAAATAATTCTAATTATATATTGTAAAAACTTCATTTGTTCACTTTTATCCCAGGTGTTTACTTTTCCGCCATCCGACGGTAATTTTTTTATATTCTTAAAAGGCTAATCAATAGCCTATACGAGGCAGCTCCTATTCCCTTTACCAAGTTCAGTCCCAACTAGCACTCACCCATAAATCCACCCAATCCATTCTTAAAACTCGGCAGAGAGCACGCTTTATCACATGACTAGTGAGCCTTTTCCATTCATCTACCACTCGATTTGTGAATCAATTTCTACCAATCTCTTTCTTAAACCTAAACTTGTCCAGCTTAAACCCATTGCTACATGTCCTTTCCTGTTCATTTAAAATAAGAATCTTACCCATCTTTTCCTTATTGTAACCCACTCGAAGACGTTAATCAAATCGCCTCGCACGCTTCGACTTTCTAACGTATATAGATTTAGTCTGATAAGCCCTTTCGCCATAAGTGAAGCTCCTCAACCCATGAATCATCTCAGTCATCCTTCTTTGCACAGACTCGAACAAACCAAATCCATCCTATAATTGGGTGACCAAAATTGCACCGCATAGTCAAGATGAAGCCTAATTAATGCCATGTACAGTTTCAGAATGACATCTGCAGTCCAATTTCTTACACTCCTCCCAAGAAACCCTTATACCATATTAGCTCTATTCCTAACACTTATGCACTGCTTTCTAAGCTGGAGGTCCGAACTTATCAGGACACCTAAGTCTCTTTCACATTCTGACCATCCTAAAACTCTCCCATTCAGTTTATAATTATTCACTGGATTGCACCTACTTATTATAAGTACACTACACTTGCTTATGTTAAATTCTATTTGGCATTTCTTTGCGCAATAAAATAGGTTGGTCAATTCTTCTTGCAATACCTCAACATCGGAGTCAGACCTTATAATCCTACCTAAATTAGTATCATCCGCAAACTTGCTCAGGTCGCTACTTATACCATGTCGAATCATTAATATAAATCAAGAACAACAACGGCCCGAACACCAACCCTTGAGGAATCCCACAGGTAACATTCCCCCATTCAGACTTAATCGCATCTATACTAACTCTTTACTGTCTGGCCTAAGCCACAGCTGAATCCCCCTAAAAATACTTCTATCGATCCTATGCACTTTAACTTTATTTAAAAGTCGTAGGTGTGGCACCCTGTCGAAAGCCTTACTAAAATCCAAATAAACAATATCGTAACTCTCTCTCTATCGGCGGCATCGTACACATTTCTATAAAAAGGCAGTAACTTAGTCAAACACCATTTGCCCCTAGTAAAGACGTGTTGAGATTCCTTAATCTACTTGTGTTTATCCAAGTGAACCATAATAGACTTCGCAATTACAGATTCCATCAATTTCTCCACTATTGATGCCAAACTCATTGGCCTGTAATTTGACATATTTGTTTTATCCCCCTTCCTGAATATAGGTATCACATTAGCTTCCTTTCCATGTTGTTGGTACAATGATAGTCTTTAGTGATTTTGTAAATAGTCATGCTAGCGGCTCACTTAACACATCTTTACATTACTTCAAAATCCTAGGAAAAATCCTGTCAGGGCCCGGTGCTTTATTGGATTTAATTCTATTTATTTCAGTTGAGATTATCGCCTTTGTAATTAAAATGTCCTAATTTCTCCTCATTATTACTCTTGACGATAAAGGTTCCTTCAGGTACAAATTGAGTATCTTCGAGTGTAAATACGGAAAGAAAATCCTTATTTAACATCGTAGCCATTGCATCACTATCACTTACTCTCTATCTGTAGTTGTAAGTGGGCCTATTTTATCTCTATTCTTAGTCCTGTATAAATGAAAGAAACCTTTATCTTCCTTTGCCTTATTAGCCACTTTATTTTCATAATTTCTTTTTGCTATCCTAATTAATTTTTTAATGTCCCGAGTTATCTCGTTTAATGTATTTCTGTCTTAATTAATCCTAATCATTTTTTATTTTCCTCATAATGCCCTTTTTTAATGCCAATATAATGTTTAATTTTAGCCTACATCCATTTAGGGTCAACAGCCTTGGTTCTAATTTCCATATATGGAATATTCACATTCTGCCCGCAATTAACTGCTTAATCATTGTCTGATATTCCTTATCTACACTATACCTCTCCACCTAAGCGTTATCTCCCCCATAGAATGCTCTCATTGACCTTAAAATTCCTGAGCTAACCTCACTCGCTAGTCCCCAAACGACAGTCTATAATCTGCTGTTCCAAAGTCTGCAATTTTTACCTCTTTAGTCTACCCAGAACCCCATTCTATTTTAAATTAAATCTAATTTTGCAATGGTCGCTATTTCCCAAATTTTCCCTAATCTCTATATCGCTAATACTCTCTTCCCTATTTGTTAGAACAAAAGCCAATATAATATCACCCATAGTCGGTTGGTTTACAACCTGTCAAAAAAATCAGCCTGCACCACATTAAAAACATCCTCAGCCTCCTGATCACCTACAAGAGCTTCCCAGTCTATATTTATGTAATCAAAATACCCATTATATACACACATTTCTATTTCTACATGCGCATTCTATCTCCTGCCATAGAAACAAAGGTTGGAAATCAATCACTTGCAGTAATCAAGTGTTCTCTGATTGGCTACTTTACGAATAAATCAAAGTTCCCTCACGCAAGCTATACATAAAAGGAAATATATTTCATACCTTTTTCCATATTAATTATTGTCACTAAAATTTCGCATCAGTCCAAGATACTCGTTCAGAGCTGAAACTCGTCTAAGAAAGTTTATTTTGAAAATGAACGTTCCGAAAAAGTCTAAGAAAGTATTTGCGTTTAAAAAAATGAATTAAACGTTAATAAAGAAAATGTCTATCCACTTACAGTCAGACTTAAAATGCCTTTTCAAAGACCAAAATAATTAAAAATAACTTTGGTAAATAAAGAGAAATTTGAATTAATTAGCAAACTTTAAATCAGTTAGCTCCTAATAATACCACGGGAAAAGAAATTAACAAAAAATTAAAGTGAAATTCAGCCAAGAATCAAAAATAGAAATGGCAAACAATTGGCAAAAAAACAAGACAAGATACAACCGCGGTGAAATAGTACCACTTAAATAAGTTTCGCTCAGCTGAGTTGCTTTTGGGGAAAAAGGTGACAGAGAATGGTGTGTGTGAACGAAGATTACAGAAACTGAGGCGCTTTTCAGCAAAGGTCACATGGTCCATTTGAGAGAACAGTCTGAATCTGTGCTCCAAATTGGCAATCATAAAAACACGCCAGAGAACTTACAGCGTGAAAAGGTCGGAATCACGTGTCTTTTTTAACTACGGTAAAGCAGGTCTATTGGGTCATGCAAATCTCGTGTTATATTCATCTTCTGTCCGCAACGAGTCGCTGGTTCAATGTAGCCAGCTGAGACCAATGCTACCAAAGGTAATTGAGGTCAATGAGTTCAAATATGATATAGGTTGATCACCAGGTGGCACCACCTAGTGGCTAGAGGTGCTAAATCAGCCATTTTCGCCGCAGGTCCACTAGATCATGTCCCTCTAGTTAGCTCCTCTACTTATTCTTCCGATTTAGACAAAGTTATCATCATTATCGATAACCGCTTTTCCACAAACTGGAAACAGTGCTCCATCAAAGCCCTTAACAAAGAACACTCCATTTCCATCACTCCCTTCGTACCCATCAATAAAATTCCACCCATCATTTTTTCCATGCTACATGACTGTCGAGGAATAGGTTACCTTCCCAGACAATACGTCGATAATACATATATGTATCTATTGGTTGAGAGGAAAGAGATAAAAGCCACGAGAATATGTATATATATATATATATATATATATATATAGTTATATATACATATATCCTCTAATGTACGTACGCGTCCTTCGCTACGTACAAGTACGTTCACTTCGTAAGAGTAATCCGTTGATTACGAGGTATAGGAGTGCGATTTAATGCAGGGGCCAATAGCGTTTAATGTGTTTACCAAATTGCAGTTCAAGGATATATTTAAAGACTGAAAACCTAAAATATAATTTTAATAAGTCACTAGTTAACATACTCGTATATATACATACGGGAAATATAGGTAATATAAACAAGGACAACTCTGACAAGATATAGATTAAATGGCAATCGGCTAACGTTAATTACTTGTTAATCAGCTTTTAAATGGGATACTACAAATCAGTTATACAAAGGGAATATTTATATGTCGGAAAGTGGGTCGATTAACGGGAGATACAAGCAAGGAAATTGAGACGGAAAATGGACGTGATTCTCGACCGAATAACCTGATGGTGACGAGGATGAAGGAAGGAGGGGGAGGGGGGGGGGCAGAAGACGAGTTCACAATCCTCCTTGAAGATGGGCGATGGCACCTCTGCTCCAGAGAAGTGCAACCTCCAAAAATCGAGACTCTGACGCGGCTCGGCGCGGTGTCACACGGGAAATTGGAGATCCTTGAGGGGGGTTCCAGATGAGATGAGAGGAATCCCGGCCAATCCTTCGGGGATGAAACGATTCGAGGCTTGCTTTTAACAGAGTAAGCCTTCACAGGAGAAATGGATCTGCCTGGTGAGATCCAACCTAGATGGTATAAGCGAATACCAGGGATTGGAGAAACAGACCCACGATATGAACCGAAGGCGACGGGTTCTCAAACTTAATCTGCAGATATTCGAAACCCAGGGTATTTATATGACGGCCATTCTTTTGGTTTCTCCTCTTTGTCAGACTCAGACTGGCTGACCACTTCCGGCGGCCAGATGGATTAGCGTCTGTCGCCTGACCCAAGTCTTAATAGCCTTTACGATGTAGGCGGGAAACTTTCGGCTAGCAGTTTCCCGACTACGGAGATTAGCTCTTCCTCGGCGAGGAAGCGCCGAGATTACTCCACGTGGAGTTATAGTTAGGAGACATAGAGAGGAAAGGAATTCATGAATCAAATGAAGGAGAAATTCTTCTTGGCGTCCCTTTCCATTACAATGACCCTTAATAGCATTAGGATGCAATGTGCTGTTGAAGCTTCTCATCCAGATATGTTTTATCTCTCCATGAACACCTTTCATACATAATATCATTTACTTTGTCGTCAGTCATCTTCTTCTCTCACAAACAGTTACATCTCATAATCACCCCGACTTTTAAAGGGTCGTCCAACCCTTTGCACATACTGACAACCACACTCGTAGAGCAATGACACAAGTCTCAATCCATCTTACATGCTCATACTGCCTAAGAATAATCTCAGTCGCAACTTCTTTCACATCTTTCTTCACACATAAACATCACATACCCACTCGTTCATCACTTATCTACCCTTCGTACTCCATCTCTATGTCCTTTTGTACTGCTTTGACTCAAGATCTTTTCTTCCATACACCGACGATGGGGCCAATTCTCAACCAGCTTCCTGAAGAACTCAGAACTCCGATCTCTGATTCATCTGCACTACTGTCATTCACAACACGGAGACTTGTGCCCAAGTAGGCAGTCGCCAGATGGGCTCCTAAAATAAAAAAAATAAGTCATTCACAATACACCCTAGATACTTGAAACTTTTTCAAGGGTAGTACAACAGACTCTAGAAGCACATTTCACCCCATACTCACTCCCAAACACCATCACTGTCCTCTTTTCTACATTACTTTTAGACCCCCTCTTTATACATACCCTGTCAAAAGCTTCGATCAACATATAAAAATCTCTCTGAGCCATTAGCTCCTATGATGAGTATACACCAACATAGAAGCCATCTCTCACCTTTCCATCATTCCAATTTGTACTTCTCTCAGTACTTTATACATGTGGATAGTAACAAGCCACGGTTACATTACACACCTTTGCCTCGCTACCCTCCGTATATTAAAACTCTCCCTTGAACCATTTTTCAGCCAAACACATGCCTGAATTTCCCTAACTTTCACATTTAAAACTTTAACACCCCACACAGTCTTAAAACCCTCCATAATACTTTCCTATCTTCACGATTATGTAAGCTATCCTTTCATTATTGAACCCAGCATATGCACTTTGCATCTCTCATCCTTTGCTGTCAAATTACAGCCACCAAGAAAAAAAACAGACGAAAGATACAAACACAGAACCAACAGAGGCAAACACGAAAGAAGAAGAGAATACACGACACATATAAAGAAAAAGAGTAGAGACAAGACGACAGACAGAGCAGATACACAAAAAAAGACAGAAGGCGAAAGCAGAAGAGACACGCCAGACACAAAGACAACAGATAGAGTACAAACACGCAAAAAAAATGAGAAAAGACAACAGGCACAAAGACATAACAGAAAGGGAAAGAAGAGATATTGATCAGACAGAGACACAGAACAGATAGATGCACAACTTTAGAGATAAATAAACAAACGAAAGAAGAGACGTGGAAATTAAAGTAAAAAAATGTGGCTTTCACACACACACAAATTTCAAGCACTAGAGTCTGGCCCACGAACAATTCCCGCTTTTGTATTTTATGATTTATTTAAGGTGGAGGTTGCCAGTTTCTGTACATCGGTGTAATCGCCTCTCCCCTACCAAACCTTAGGGAACGAGGGTTCAGTGTTAAAGTCTGAGTTTCGAGAAATTGCAAAGCAACTAAAAATAGATGCAAGCAATGGTGCCACGCCAGAGAGTGCCATTATAAACGGATTAGGGGGAGGGTGATACTCCCAATATGCCACTAGCCTCTATTATGTATAATTCAATTTGGAGAAGTATTCTCGTATTCACAGAGATTAGGGTGTTGGACCAAATATGAGAGACGCAGAGGAAATTCAATAATTTTTTAATGATCTAATCGTATAAAAATCATCATTGGAGAGTTTGATTTTTATTTTATACGATTTATATTGATTTACACGTTTACATGATTATGCGAAAGTTAGCCGAGGTGTCTTGCGAGCTCCTCCCAAATTGCTAGACTAAGATGTTATTTCTGACGTCACGAGGGAGGCTCAGAGGAGTAAGTGCCTCATTTAGGAATGACCTTATAGTCAAAAAATATTATTGGAGAACTTTAGGAATGATATTAAATATTATTTCGTTTTCTAGCTAATGATGGAGCTATTTTTTATGTAGAATTAAAGTCTCACTCAAGGATCGGTCCGATATGACGTCAGACCAAGCTCAGGAGTAGGTATGTACGTGCCTATTTGCAGCGTGAGGGGTGTGTGTGGGTGGGGTGGGGGGGTCATTTAAGACACAGAATTTGTGAGAGATTAGCAATTAAACCTGAATTTCTTTCGTATGAAAGGATTAGGGGGAGGGGTCTCATATTTAGTATTTAAGGAATTCTATATTTATGCTGAGGGGGAGTGAGTGCAATGATGAATAACAACTATTTACCTGAGTTGCGGAAAGGAGACACTAGCGGGAGAGTTGTGCGCCTTCTCATTAGGCCGAAAAGAGTCGTCCCTTACCCTACATTTTCACTTCTCTTAATTTCACCACTTTCCGTTCAAACAACAATTAAAGACAATTTCTGGCGATTTGCCCTCGTTAATTATTTTTAGAATTCCTCCCAAAACTTTATGGCAGGGCGATGCTGGCTGAAATCACGAAAGCCGAAATTCAGAAAGGTCAAAATCGCGAAAGGTAGAAATTCCGAAAACTGAAATCTCGAAAGATAAAATTCCCAAAAGGCCGAAATCCCGAGGGGACAAAATCGTGATAGCCCCAATTCACAAAGGCCCAACAAATCCCGAAACACGAAAATTATTAAAATTTTCCTTATTTCCATAAATGCAATGGATTTGCTTCGACTTTTTTTAAAGCTGAATATGTGGCGTATTGTTGCTTAGTTTATTTAGGGTACGCTTTATTTTTGGTTATATCTACATCATTTTACCACTACCAGCATTTACAAAAAGCTGGATCTAAAAATGTTTGAAAGAGTAAAGTTACTTCAAATACAAATTCTAAAAAGAAAGGTTGAAAAAAACAAGGTCTGCTAACCAAAATTCGTGTGCTCTACTTATTCTGATTTATGACCTAACGACCTTCAAAACTTTCAAAAATTCCGGGACTAACCCTGGGAGGACCTTGCAAATTATATCATTCGAAAGAAAATGTAAAACAATATAAGAGTTTAGAATTTCGTTAGAATCGACTGAATAGTTATGATGTTATTACCAAAGCAAAATAATTCCTGGGCTAACCTTGGGAGGACCTTGGCAATTATATTTTTCTATAGAGAATGTAAAACATAAAATTTTAAAATTTCGTTAGAATCGGCCGAATAGGTATGATGTTATTGCCAAAACAAAATTATATCATTCGAAAGAGAATGTAAAACAACATAAGGGTTTCAAATTTCTTTAGAATCGGCCGAATAGTTACAATATTATATAAAAAAAGAAAAACGGGGACTGACCAACATAGTGAGATGTAGAATCGCCCGCGACTATAAATGCACCGGCCATAATTCATAAGATCTGAAGACAGGTTCCAGGAAATCCAGCTATAATTCAATAAAAAGGGCTACAAGTGAGGGGGCCGCAATCTTTCCACCTTTGTTTCAGTCATAGTGGCTATAAAATCTGATATTATAGTAATAAAAGACAAATGCAACTACAATTTATATGTGAAGTGGGCTGTACATAATCACGAATCACAATGCAAATAACGCAAGAACTAGATAACAATAAGTATATATACAGCCATAAATATAAAAACCAGGCCTGCAGAACAAAAAGTCGCGTACTCTCTTATTCTGATTTATGACCTTACAACCTTCGAAACTTTCAATAATTCCCGGACTAACTTTGGGATGACCTTGGCAATTCTATCATTCGAAAGAGAATGTAAAACAACATAAGGGATTCAAATTTCGTTAGAATCGACCCAATAGGTATCATGTTATTTGGGGGGATGTCGGGAGGGATATTACCTTTATTCTAATAGCAGTCGCATCCTTTGGGTAGCTATGGAACACTGGTCGTCACTGACTCCTCAACTCTTACTAGCGAGCCCAAGCGGCTCCCCGGTACACCATCTCGACTGAAGGGCCAAGCCAAGAGAGGGGCCTACAGCTATGTGGGCTTTTAGCCACAAGGATGGGCTAAGAGGCATTTCCTCTTTCAGGAAGTTATACCAAGCCTATGCAGCCACACACTAATCCCAGTCGTCTTTTGTTCCCCTCTTGCCACTGGAAACATCTATGGTGGGCCAAGATGGTGTGACTAAGGAATGCACATCCATAGTACCACCTTAAACAAATCATCGTGCAGGTTTCTCCCATTAAACGTCACGAAATTTGCAGAAGACCCGCGGCGACGAGCTACTGCTGACGGGGCTAGGTTTGGTGAACTGGAGGCCTTCGGCGGGACCTTGGACACAGGGCGGCACAGACAAGTTGGTCGCTGCAAGTGGAAACTGAGGACTAAAGCTTGCTTCGGTCCTACCTGTGCGACTAGGCAGCTCTGTTTTAGGGATAGCACTGCCTGCCTCCGGAAGGAGGAGGAGCCAAGAAAATGCGGCTTAAAAATTGCTGGTATCAAATGGACTCAAAGATATGGTTATAGAACCCGGGCCTCAATTAAAGGAGGAAATAACTTATTAGTGAAGTGTATCAGCGTTCCTTAGATTGCCTTGGGACCATTAAAAAACGTAACCGGGACTGGTTTGATGAATCAGATGAAACCATAAAGGCTCTTCTAAAGAAAAAGAATAAAGCTCATGATACTTATTTTGCCAACTCAGCATCTATCACTATGAAGATGAAATGGCAAGAGAAACGAGCAGAGGCACAAAGAAACGTAAGAGAACTACAATATGAGTGTTGGATAATAAGAGCTAGAGAAATACAAAGCTATGCAGACCGAAACAGAACACACGATTTCTATGACGCAATTAAATGCATGTATGGACCATCAAAAAACTCCATGACCCCGGTCCAGTCTGCAGATGGGAACATACTCGTAAAAGACAAACAGGGAATATTAAAACGACGGGTAGAGCATTTGAATGTTCTACTCATCACCATAAAGGGATGTGATATGTCAATCCTCGAAGAAATTCCCAGACTCCCAAAGATATCTGAAATGGTCGAGGTGGAAAAAGCAGTTAAACAACTGAAGAACGCAAAGGTTGCAGGATTTGATGGTGTCCCCTCTGAAATATACAAAAATGGAGGGGAATCGTTAATTAATGTCCTTCATAATGTTTTCACGACTTGCTGGTCAAGTTCTAAGATTCCCTCTCAATGGCGCAAAGGAAACATCGTTAAGATATTCAAAAGAAAGGGAGATAAGGCGGTCTGCGGAAACAGCAGGGGTGTGACACTTTTCGGTGTTGCTGGCTTTCGAGCAGACAGGAGTACGGTCGACATGATCTTGGTCTGCCGTCAACTTTCGAAAAATGCCTTGAGCAACGACAATCCTTAGTGCAGCTTCGTCGACCTAACTAAAGCTTTCGACACAATAAACCGGGACCTATTATTCAGGATACTCAGCAGATGCTCACCAACATTCACAGAGATCATCCGCCAATTTCATGAAAACACGCAAGTTCTAGTGCTATCAGAGGGCGATTATTCGGACTACTTTCCTGTGCACATCGGATTGAAACAGGGCTGTGTTCTTGCACCTGTTTTGTTAAATATATACATCACTGTTATTACCACTATTATAACCACTCCACACCGGAAAATGGTATCACAATTAAGTATAGGTTCGATAACGGGCTGTTCAATATACGTAGGTTTGCTGCAAGAGCTAAGACAGAGCTAACATCAATTCATGAATTGCAGTATGCCGATGATGCTGCCATGGTCTCTCACCACCCAAGACAACTACAAAACCAACTCTCTAATATCAGCGAAGCCTACAGACGAGCTGAACTCAAGATAAACGTTGGGAAAATTGAAGTCCTCACACATTTAAGGGAGCCAGAAGCCTCCCAGCCTATAACCATCGGCAACGATCATCTTGTCGAGTCAGAGCAGTTCACATATCTTGGGAGCATTATATCAAAAAATGGAATACTGGACAGAGAAATAACGAACCGCATCCAACTAGCTTCATCAGCTTTTGGACGGCTTAAAGAAAGGGTCTTTCTTAACCGCAATCTTAAGTTACACACAAAAACTGCAGTTTACGTGGCAGTATTAGGGCGGGCCATAATCTAGAATTATATGAAACTGGTGATGAGGGGTATTCAAATGATGAATATTGGTGAAAAAAACATTCTTTTGGCAGAAAAGTTAAATTCTGATTGATCTAACCTACATCAATTTGAAATTGAAATAGTTAGTTCTGGGTCATTTACTATATTTGACTATTATTTTAGTTACCCATAAAAGATCAAATTTACCGTTTTCTATCATCAATACATTTATGTAGTCTGAAAGATATTTGTCTAAAAAAATGAAAAAATGTATTAGAGACACATGAGAAGTAGGAAACCTGTTAAAAACGACCCTTAATTTAGTTTGGTCTAATTCCAAAATTGCAAGTAGCCAGTACTCATTACTCAGTGGAAGGAAATATTCCAGTAGTGTTTCCAGTTCTGGTAACTATTGTAACTGGTAACTGTTTATAGAGCATTTACATTTTATTTGAATGCTAGTAAAGGCTGTGGATCATTTTAGAATAACATATAATTATTTGGTAGAGATTATTTCTTAATCTAAATGCCATCTTTTCATTTGCAGATATACCTGCGATTAGTGTGACAATGGCGAAAATCAATCAAGACAAAGTCCAAATCAAGTTCTCATCTGACTAATTTTGTTGGGACTGGGCAAGAGCGGATAGTGTCTGCGTTACCAACAATAAGAGATATTCTGAGGTACGGCATCTACCTGAGGGAGCAAAGTGAAGATTTCCGGAGAAATTATGAAGTGGACCAGCTGGTAAAAGACATGTATCAGGGCTTGATTAATCAGTGGACCAAAGCTAATGCTCTCTTCCAACCACCTGTTGTAAATCAAAAGGTCACAATAATATCAAAGCTTAAGCAGGTGTGAAGGAGGCAGTAAAAGTTTCCCTTGGTAAATGAAAAATTAAAGTAAAAGAGAGGTTCATTGCAAAAATAGATAAGTTATCAAATATATTGAGATGCAAATGTCAAATTTCCAGTTGTGGGGAAGTAGGTTGTAATGGCTGCTAGAATGAAACCCAAATTTACTGCTGTTGTAGTAAAGAGGAAAAAAAATACCTACTAGGGAAGCGGCCTTTATTAAAGGACAAAAGGAGAAGGTTGGAAGTAAAGGTACCTTTCAAATTGGAGGTCCTGATATTCCAGAGCATAATAGACAATTAAGAGCTTCAAAAAGAAAAAAAAGAAAGGATAGCAGGAAGAGAAAAAGTAAGGAGGAAAGCAGTGTCTTAGCACGAAAAGCAGCAAGAAAAGAAATCGAGCATTTTTTGGCAGAAGGTGAAGATCTGGAGGCAGAAAATTCTGATGGTGACAACATTTTGGGTGATGAAGTAACTTTTGAAGCTGTCCAAGAGCCGGAATCTTCCACCAGGAATTGAAAGAATTATGATGAAATTCCAAATATTGCGCTTGCTAGTATAAGGTATGGTGTCGGATTGAGACCAACTACAGCTTTAATAGATGCTGGATTCATTACTGAGGAAGATGCAAGTAAAGTAATTGATAAGAATAAAGTTAAGAGAGCACAGGAAAAGCTAATGACAGTTATTTAACATGAGTTTGAGGAAAACTTAAGGAAGGATGGGGCAATTTATTGTGTTCTCTTTGATATGAAAAATTTTATGATGGAGGCAGAGGGAAGTGAAAAATTGTTTCCAGCAAAAACAAAAGAGGAGCATTACACTGTCATCAGTGGGCCTGAGAGCAATTACCTCTTCCACTGTCCCAGAAAAGGCTACAAAAGAAGAATCACATGCAGAGAAGATCACTAAGGCTATGTTTGGATGGCTGAGGGAAAGGGGTTTGGATAAAATCTTAATGGTCATGGGAGGAGACTCCACGAATGTAAACACAGGTGTAAATGCTGGAGTAATGCGAAAAATGGAGCTCCATTTGGGCAGAATGCTTGTTTGGTTGGTCTGTAACCTGCATACTAAGGAACTCCCTCTCCGTCTTCTAATTATCTACCTGGATGGCCCAACACTATCTGACAACAAATATTCCGGACCAATAGGAAAGCTCCTTGATTCTGTTACAGACTTGGATATCAACCCAAATTTCACTTAAATATCTTTAGGCCCTCCTCTTACCAAGATACCTCAGGAAGTGGTGAAAGATCTTTCCAATGATCAACACTACGGCTATAGAATTGTATCGGCAATCAGAGTGCTTCCTACAGGGCTTTCTCTATTGGAAATAGGACCAGTAAACCACAGTCGCTTGCTGACCACAGCTAACAGACTTCTTCGGCTGTGGGTGTCAAAGCATGAACTCAAAGGATAAGACTTTAAGAATCTAGGATTGATTGTTGAGTTTATCATTGGTGTATATTACCCATGCTGGTTTAACGTTAAGATTAAGCACTCTTGGACCGAGGGACCTAGGCACATTCCTGATCAACTTCACTGCCTTAAGTCTCAGAGAAAGGTGTTGGATATTGTTTTGCCAACTGTTAAGAGATCAGCTTGGTGTGCATACAGTGAAGCCATCCTTCAAACCATCCTATGTTCTGAAAATCATGCAGAGAGAACTGAAGGGGTGAAAAGAATCCAGATCATCAGGGGAGAAGAGGACCCAGATACTCAACGTGGAGACTCCTTTGTAAGGCTCAGAAGGACACCAGACATCAATTGTGATGCTACCCGGATTGGCGATATGATCAATTGGTCAGAGGATGTCTCTGAGCCACCTCTCACTTGCTCTTTAAGTACTTCTGAATTGAAAAACTTCATTGACTCTCCTATGAAAGTACCTGACTGGCCTTGTCACAGACAGAGCATTGAGAGGTTTGTAAGAATGGTGACTGCGGCTTCTTTCAAGTATTTCTCAGAAGAGACAAGTAGACGTCTGATGTCCAGGAATGAGTCAAAGCAAGATTTGTGTGCTCTAGTGAAGTTTAACTTTTGAATATGACCCAAAGTGACCCATGCAGCTATATGTGGAGCTTTGAATACACTTTTCTTACTCAATGAACATGTAAATTTGAAGTTACTTTGTGTTTGTGTGTACTTGGATTAAATAAAAATAGGTTACATTAGCTCGTGACGAAAGGGAAAAGTTTACTCTTATTTAAATGGAAATTGATGTAGGTAGGAGCAATTGTATAACAAAATAAAATTCTTTTTCAAAATCTATACCCGAAAATCTAACATTTAAGCACCCCTCATTAAAAGATTTAATGAAAATATATGGTTGCCCCAAAGTATGACCCGCCCCATTGCAGTATGCGTCTTTACATCGCTCTACGGAAGTGAAACCTGGACACCTTAGAGGCAGCACTTGAGGCTTTCTACATACGTGGGCTCCAGAAAATACTAAGAATCACATGGAGATAAAATCACCCACAATGAGATCCTACAAAGAAAAAACTGCGACTGTATAGAGGCGCACATCGCAAAAAGATCACTCAGGGGGATGGGGCATTTGATCAGAATGCCAGATAACCGTCTCCTAAAGAGAGTATTATTTTCTGAACTCGAGCAAGGCACCAGACCAGCAGGTGGACAGGAAAAGCGGTACAAGGATCACCTGAAAAACCCTTAAATCTTGCAATATCGACCATCGCCAACTGGAAGAACTAGCTGAAGACCGGGCAACTTGGCGACAAACTGTTAAACAAGATGTCCAGGAACTAGAAAGTTCAAGACGTGACAGGAGATATCGAGTTCTTGCAGAGAGGCACCGACAGCATCGACACCCTGTCAACAATGACGACACACCCCATAACTGCGACGTCTGCCAGAAGGCTTTCCGGACCAGGACAGGATTGCTGAGCCACCTTAGAGCACTCAAGAGAAGAAATGGGAGAGGTCGTCGTCGAGCCGACAGACAACCTTAAGCAAGTAAGCAAGTATTGCCAAAACGAAATATTTTCCAAGCTAACGTTAGGAGGACGCTGGTAATTATATTATTCGAAAGAGAATGTAAAACAACATAAGGGTTTAAAATCTCGTTAGAATCGGCCGAATAGTTATGATGTTATTGCCAAAACAAAATAATTCTGGAGATAACCTTCAAGGACCTTGGCAATTATAATCATTCGGAAAAGAATGTAAAACAAAATAAGGGCTTTAATTTCGTTAGAATCGGCTGAATAGTTACAATCTTATTGCTAAAAAAAAATAATTCCCTGGCTAACTTTGAGAGGACTTTGTCAATTATATCATTCGAAAGAGAATGTAAAACAACATAAAGTTTTCAAATTTCGTTAGAATCGACCGAATAATTACAATGTTATTACAAAAACAAAAGAAAAGCAAAATGAGGACCGACCGATATAGTGAGATTTAAGGTCCCCCGCGACTAAAAATCCCAGCTCGAAAAGCGATTAGACAGGCGAGATTGCGCGTAATTGCCCGAAGATATTTACCAAATGGTCGGTGTTGGCGGTCTCTGACACCAGTTTCAAGCCTTTCGTCACGTTGGTTAGGTGAGGTTAGGTTAAATCTATCTTTTATCGACGTGCTTTAGATTTATCACGATTAATTTGAGAAGTTACAAGTTCACACAGTTGCTCCATATTCTTAAAGGTTTTAAAAACTGTCAGTTTTAAGTAATGGAGAAGCCAATATGGGTTCTACATGGTTTGACTCTAATACCAGGTTGGTTGGTGGGGAATTTTGGTGATATTCGGGATTTTGGCCTTTCGGAGATATGATTAGGCCACTTCCATAATCTGTAAATGTAAGCGAATTCGTCATGGGTCATTGAGATATCAGGATCGTTTAAGAGAGTGAAAGATAACATAAGAAAAGGAGTCTGCAAAGGGCTGATCAATAGCCAATACAAGTCCTGTCGTACGAGATCCCTTTGAAGGATCCATTGAGATATATCCAACGAGAGTATTTTTAAGGGTCAATGAGTGATCGTACGACATTGAGATATCGTTCGACATGATTTTTCGGCTCATTGAGAAATATCTGATGAGATCGTATCCAGGGATCATTCAGTTATCCGACGATGTCGTTTTAAAAGATGATTGAGAGATATACGAGATCATTTTTAAGGACCACAAATAAATCTGATGAAATCGCCTTCAGGGTTCATTCAGAGATATCCAATGGATATATTTTCCAAGCGTTATTGAGATATACGAGATAGTTTTAAAGGGTCGTTGAGAGAAATCCGACGAGATCACTGTAAACGATCCTCACGAGATATCCGCCGAGATCGCTTTCGAACATGTCGCAAATGTCTGCGCAATCTGTCTCGCCTGTTTAAGTTTGGCAGCATTTAGAGACATTACTGTCTCGCAAGATTTTAAATCTCGATGGACCTATTTTTATCACTATTAGCCTAATTTAACAGGAACAGATCGTGTTATTTACGTGCGAAGGTTCTTCAGTAATGAGAGGGGGTTTGAGTAGCTAGGGGTGGGGGGGGGGAGATTATTATGAGGCAGAGAACAGAACTTTGACCCAATAGAATTAAAATGATTTTCTCATAGTTTAGGTCTCGGGATGAGAGCGAGGTTGTGGGTATGAGGGTAGGATAGTATTGTCGATAGAATTATAGACCCGTTGTCGCCCATTTGATTGCCAATGTGCGTTTGTATCTGCCTGTTTACAAGTATAGTCTCCTGTTGAATGTTTTTCAAATGATCTTTTAAATGTTGTTAAATTCAACTATGGACATGCTATGTGCCAAGTTGTTCGGGTTCAAGAATGGCACGCGTGCCAAATGTGACACGGAGTTAAATACAGAATGACACGCAGTTCACTATGTATGAGTCACTTTTCTTTTGAAAAATTTTAACGGTTTTTATTTCATAATAATTTTGTATTATCCAAAAAATATTTTCTCAAATTATGTTTGATTAGTCTGCCACACAGACACACACAAGGCAAGAGAAAGGGACATTGGAAGAACACACAGATCGAAGAGAACAAAAGACGGTACAATGAAGACAATCCTTACCGAGAAGAAAGAAATAACGCCGGGGAAAGGGTTGGAATAATCCTGACCGGGACTCGAACCCATGTTTGATCATTGCCGGTCAGATGCTCTATCGTTAAGCTACCCGAAACAGTGACTCAATCGCACCCAAAGCGTTGCCCTATCAAACCCAGCATTTCCCTAGGCTAAGATTTATCCTCCAAGGGATTTTTATAGCCTATCTTCTTACCCGCTCACAATTAAAAGGATCATTATAATCCACGCTACATATTACATTATCCATGTCACATCTTTCTGTCTTCGAAAGGTTTTTGAAAGGCAGAAATTAAATAGGGCGAAAGCCCTGTGGTAGTTGTTACCACCTACAGAACTTGTATTTGCTCTTTCTTTGTATGTGACATGGATAATGAGCCTTTAAGTTGTGAGTGGGTAAAAAGATAGGCTATAAAAACCCCTTGGATCTGAAGTATCGCAGTGTAGGCTAGCCACAAATGGACAAGGAAAGAGGTAGAAATCAAATGACATTTTTATTACAAAAAATGTGTCAATGTTATTACGAAAATATGTTATTTATTTTTTAAAATAAATATTTTTACAATGAGCCATAGGTTTATAATTTTAGTCGCGGGCGACTATATATCTCACTATGTCGGTCGTCTGTCCGCGTTTCTTTTTTTTTGGTAATAACATTGTAACTATTCGGCCGATTCTAACGAAATTTAAAACTCTCATGTTGTTTTACATTCTCTTTCGAGTGATATAATTGCCAAGGTCTTGCCATGGTTAGTCCTGGAATTATTGGAAATTTTTAAGGTCTTAAGGTCATAAATCTGAATAAGTGAGACTATGCGACCTAGGTCAGTAGAGCTTGTTTACGAACAGACATGTCTTCTTTTCACTTTGACCACTTGGACATAAGTATAAGCTTTATATATATATATATATATATATATATATATATATATAAGAGAGTTGATTAGATGTTAATTGAAACCACTTTAGAAGTGCAAATATTTATTAGTGAGACTAGTTTGGGTATGAAGTTTACTATACATACCATCTTCGATCGTATACTGCGAGAAGACACAGACATCCATACATAAATAGATTTTGGAGAAAGGGGCTACATATAAATTGCCAGTCCGAAAGAAATTCTCAAATTAAAGTAGATTAAACATTTTTTTCCCTTCCGGAAGTCATTAAATCTGTAAATTAACTGGGACCGAGGGTTTTCAAATATTTTTTTTTCTAAAGACGTATAGCAAAAGGCTCTGCGATATTAAAGCAACTTAATTTGGTGAAAGTTATGGTTAAAACCAAAGATTTTACTTAGACTTAGGAACAGGAGATAAAAAAAATATTTCTGCTGTAAACAGAAATATTAGGTACTTTACGACTGCAAGGTTTACCGGTGGTTTATATATCAACTTCCCCTGTCCTTATTAAGAAGTTGTTTTGAGTATGTTCCACTCATGGTAGAATTACATGGTTTATTTTTTATGCTCGTTTGTCGTCACCTTTGTGTTCATGGAACCTTCTTTCTAAAGATCTTCACGTCTCTCCTACATAGAAGGGCAATTATTAGATTTGCAAGGAATTAAATATACGCCTGCCTCATTTGTTTTCTCACTGGGTTTTGTGGAAGGGAAAGATTTCAAGATGGTAGAAGGGTATTTAAAGGTAGGTGTGTTGGGAGAGAGGACATTGCTTAATCGCTTAAGTAAGGGAGAGACTAGAAGAGATAGAAAATTCTTATTAATCTCAGTGTTTTAACTTTGGGGCAGTAAAGTATTGACCTGGCTCTTGATAAACTCGCGTCAATGAGGTGGAGGGGATATTTTAGTTAAAAAAATATACAGGTCGTGTATGTAATTTCATCTTGCCAAAAAAAAAACATCACATATTCTAAATGCTTTTAACATTTAAATCGTGATGCGAGAAAAAAATAATATATGAATTAGAATGGGTCGGTTCAGTGTTCATCGAAAACCGACTCCATTTTATTTCGTGTAAAAAGGGTTGGGTGAAAGAGAGAGAAAGGATATTTTTCCAGTTAAAAGTATGGGGTTTTTTTTTAATAGGTTCCTAGAGCATCTTTTAAGGCTTGATTATAGCAATTTTCTAACCAATGAGAGGGATAAAAAAGTTTAGGTCCTATATTATAATTTTTCTCGTCCCCAAAATATTAATTTAATGTTCCTTAGTCTCACCCAACCGGCTTTAAGTCAGATAGGCGAATCCCCAACCATCCCTCTCACTTATAAACCCTTTCAAATGGCTCAGTTCTCATTCCCAAAAGAGTCTAATAATAAGGACAATAACGCTCGTAATCCTTTCTTTCATTTTTCTTAGTGGGTTTTCGTGTCAATATTTGTACTCGCGTGCCAATTGTGAGTCTGTTAGTCATATATATATATATATATATATATATATATATATATATATATATATATATATATATATATATATATATATATATATATATATATATATATATATATATATAATATATATATAATATATATATATATATATAATATATATATATATATATATATATATATATATATATATATATATATATATATATATATATATATATACATACTCCTCCCTCGGCGCGACTTCCTGAAGCTGGTTGAGTTCTGCGTTATGTTCAACACTTTCGCTTGTCGTGAAGAATAGTACCAACAGGTGTACAGGATGGCCATGGGATCGCCTCTGTCCACTGTATTATCCTGCCTGTTTATGTAGAAAATACAGGCGAGACCGATAATAAACGTGCTAGGACCCCATATCAAATGGTTCAGGTACCTAGACGACACGATTGTGATCGTTCCACGAAGCCTCAACCACGAGAATATACTTCGTTGAATCAACGAGCTCCACCAAACCATCAAATTCACCGTGGAGGAAGTGAGAGACGACGCCATGCTTCCATTTCTAGATGTGAAACTACACATGACCAACGAAGGCTCGAAATTCTCCGTCTTCAGGAAGCTAAGCAACAAAGATGACTTTGTCCACTACCTGTCGGACCACGATTCTTGGACGAAAATGAGTATCGTCATCGGGTTCTTTCTACACGCACAGAGGATTTGCAGCCAAGAGTTCATCTCACAGGAGGAGATGCACATCCAAGATTCCTTTCTTCCAGAACTTGGAGTATCCTGTGGCTTTCATCAAGAGGGCAAGGAGCAAGGCCATTAACATCGGCCAGCGTGCTGCAGCAGCAGAGGAAGTGAGACCTAACAAAAATTCCATTTCATTTCCTACTAGCCCTCTATCACAATAGGAGGAAATCTGGCGTCAAAGTCGGAGATAACTGCCGCTCCAAACCACCGATGGAAATCAATAAGAACTCCGTAGTATACAGGGTGCCTTGCAGTGACTGCTCCCAGACTTACTTTGGTGAGGCACAAAGGGGCGTGGACACCAGAGTGAGGGAGAACAAGGAGGACATTCGGGCAGGGCGGTTCGGCAATGCTCTCACCGAACACCTGCGATATGCATTGGAAGTGGCATTCATAGGCACGTCAAAATCTTTGAACACCAACTCCGGCTTCAACATAAGTCGGAAGGTGGCCGAACAAGTGGTTTTTCCCTTTCCTTTGTCTCCTTTACCCTGGAAAGATAAAGAACAACAACTTCGTGGCGATAGTGTTCCAACACTTGTTCGGACTCTTCAGAAAACTTACGAATCAGCACTGAGCTCGGACTATGGTCAGAGTTAAGTTCAGTCCCATGGGTATATAAGACGACGACCGCGTTCTTTTCTTGTCTTTCTAGGCAACAATGAACAGACTGAAAGGGACTTCCCAAAAGCATGGCACAAAAGCAATTTCGTATGATGGCATTACTGCCACCTCCACACGCGAGAAAGAGAGGCTTTTCCGCAGAGTCTGGAGAAATATTTTTAGAATCTACAATGAAAAGGAGGAAAACTTTGACCCAGGCTACGAGGACCAGGTTCTTAAATACCTGGAGAGGATGGAGGAAGGATTCATCCCTTATGAAACTGCGAACCTCCACCGTCTACATGGTAACTCGCAGGAAGGGAACTCAATTACGAGTGCGGAGTTGCGGGAGGCTATTTCCTCGTTTCGCCCAAAGACCCTTGCCTCAGCCAGACCACCATCAGTCACTTGTAAGAGGCACCGGAGAGACTTCGGATTAGACTGCTGAACCTGTCCAACGCGTTCCTGGCAATGGGACACTTCTCGAACGGTCTGAAGACCTCAAAAATGATCTTTATTCCCAAGCTGAGGAAACCATCTAATCGGGTCATGAACTTCAGGCCTATCTCATTGTTTGAGAGGAACAGCATGGATACAGGAAACACCGCAGCACGGAGACAGACATACCCCACATGCTGCAACACCTAGCAGTAGGGTAGGCCAGAAGGTGCTGGATCGATATCGTCTGTAAAGACGCAGGGCAGGCCTTCGACAAAGTCTGGATAGGCGGCCTGAAATACAAAATCCTGCGACTGAGACTCACACTCCACTTCGAAAAGTTCCTCTGTAGCTACTTAAACAGGCAAGCTGTTATCACCTTCGAGAAGCACACAGGGGAGGCCTTTGAACTCATGTATGGTGTGCCCCAAAGAGGATGCCTAAGCCACACTATCTTTACCATCTTTATGAGGGATATACTAAAACCTATTGACGAGAACCCTGAGCATACAATACGCGGACGATGTCACACAGGTCGTGGTAAAGAGAACAAAATCTTTAAGGATGATGGCCATAGCCACGGCCGCTGAGGCTGAAAGGATCTCCAAATTCGAAAGGCGCTGGAAGATCTAGACCAACGTGTCTAAATTCACCGGGGTAGCAATAGGGAGACATCGTTCCGTTCCCCTCATCTTGGATGATACCGAAATCGACTACTCGCCGAATGTGTCCATTCTCGAATTCAGACTTGCCAACATTGGCATGAGCGCGCACATCGGCACAAGAATAGGAATTGCAAGTACCGAATTGGACAAACTCACAAGATTTAGAAACCTAAACCAACGCAACAAGAAAAAACTATACACCAGTTTGGTTAGATGCAAGCTAGTGCATCTTGACATAGCGTTAAATGTTGATTCAAAGAAGGAAACAACAAGACTACAGAGAGTGCAGAATCAAGGCCTCCGGTTTATGGGCAACGCAATGTGGCACGACTACCGGACCTCGATGAGCCTTCACGAGGAACAAGGCTGGAACCAATCAACATCTTTTTCTACAAAAGAGGACGGGATCTCTGGTCAATGGTAGAGGATATTCTCCCATTAAAGACCCTAGCAGCCTTTGATCCTGAGACAGATGGAGGTGCCTTCAAGAGATACCTCCCCAACACCAAAAGACCAGAATCCGCACCTATATACGGCTGAGCAAGACTAAGGAGAAACAAAGATCATCTTAAACACAATAAATAAACGAATCAATAAATAAAAATTCAATAAATAAAAAAAAATCTCGTAGTGAGACAATATTACAACAAAAAAGACCCCTTAATGGGACGATGAAATACAAAGTTAAAAGAAATAAAAAAAAGCTCGAAGTGAGACACCAACATAAAGAAAGACTAATGACGGAGAAGGCCGGATCACCGGGCATCTATTAGACTACTTCCTTCCTCTTTCCTCACTTTTACCCTTCCCTCTCTTCGAACTCCTCCCTCTCTCACTCTATCTTTCTCAGACAAATCAAATCAAACCAATTTTTTGCATTAGTACGTCAATAATAAAGAACCTTTTACACCACTCGTGGTTTCTATTATTCCCCCTCTCCAATATATATATATATATATATATATATATATATATATATATATATATATATATATATATATATATATATATATATATATATATATATATATATATATATATCTCAAAGTAGCACGAAAGAATGATGAAAATTAATCCATTAAACCACATTGAAAGAGAAAACGGAATAATTTTTCCTTGCCGTAATATTTTTATTACCTTTTTCGAAAAATCCGCGCAGGGAAGCGATTCGAACCAGGCACACTGAGGCAGCGAGCACCGCTTTAATCACAGTTAAAAGTATGCCGTTAGTACACTATATATATATATATATATATATATATATATATATATATATATATATATATATATATATATATATATATATATATATATATGCAGTTAAGAAGGCAATGCTATAGCTAACTAAGCTCTTCAGCAAGCTCTCGGAAGGGGATCTTCTCAGTCACGAGAAAATAACGCATAAGGTTTGCCATAGAAAGGCTGACTTATGCGTTATCTTCCCGTGACTGTGAGAAGAGCTCCTTTTGAGAGCTTGATGAAAAGCTTAGTTAGCTACAGCATTGCCTTCTTAGCCGCATAACTATGATTGCGCAATTGCAAATAATTCTTTCTCTCTCTCTCTCTCTCTCTCTCTCTCTCTCTCTCTCTCTCTATATATATATATATATATATATATATATATATATATATATATACATATATTGTGGAAGGAGGCCATTTTTATGAAGGATTCATTGAAGTCGACAGCAACGGCTGCATTGTTTACTTTTGGCTGCAGCTTTCTTATAGCTTTGACTATAGTCTTAACAGATGGCTCTAGGCGAGGAAAATTGCGAGGAAGAAGCATAATTTTATTTGCTGAGACGTCTTTCGACCTAAAGGTGGGGGCAGAATGGTGAACGTGATATGACAGGAAAATATATTGAATATGTTTGAACATTATTGTAAGGAAACGGACCAATCAACTAAATGAAAATGACGGCCAAGCATTCGATTTTTAAGCATTGCTGACGTACCTTTGGATAAAGCAATTTTTCACTTTGCTTATTATTGGACTTTGAGCACCGCTGACGAAGACAAACAGCCTATCCTAAAAGTATTTTAAGTGAAATTCGCTTCACCCTTCAGAAAGAGAATTAGTTTCTTTTTTTGCATAACTTGGATTGTCAATAAATGAAGGCTTAAGCACCTCACTGCTCCCGTCTATTCTCCTGCGTGGGAACTTGCCTCGGATGACTGCCCTTCATTAATTTCGTCTTAACTATGTCGGCCACTTGGACTGACATAATTAAGGGCTTATGTGAAAGCTGGTTTGAGGACTAGCCCACAGTAGAAGCATAAGTCAGAAACTTTCTCGAAACTGGGACTTAGCTGCAAGTCCCGGGTGGAGGAGTGATCCTCATCATCTGGGGGACCCGGCCAGCATATAGGGAATTAGCACCCGTATCTATGTATTTGGAAGCGGTTATGGCGTATGTACCCGGAAGCAGGTGGCAAAACTTTAGCGGTCGTTAATTCGGCCGGTAATGCATCAAGTCGACCATTATTCATCCCTTCTGAGGTACCCACTCGAGACCCATCCCATCAATCATCATCCATCATCTTGGCAGCAGCTGAGCGGGGGACCAACCGAAGGGTCGGGATCGCTCTCACCGACGTTTCTGAACTCGCTTCACAAACCACTACCGCCTTCACCACCCATCTCACATTCTTTTTCACTCACAAAATACAAAAATAATCACACCTTGGATTCAGAGGACAAGAAAAAACGAAGAGGACATAGTAAGAAACAAGAAGACCATGGAGACCCTCACTAAAAGGGTCCCGCTCAGGACCATACAAGGGGAAAAGGCCCCGGAAAAGACGAAGTTATGCGAAACCCTCTACCTCAAATTCAAGGTGGTCTTGGTAAAATTGATTGAAGTTTTATCAGGTTTCATAGCCATCTACGCGGAGACCAAAGATGTGGACCGGCTCCTGTTTGAAGAAGGAGCTACCCCATTGAAGAGCATCGGACTGGAAGCAAGGACCCCCTTCCCCCCACAAGTGGCAGCCAACCGCAGTGTTATTTGCCACAAAGTGAAGTTAGGTCGGCGAAAACACAACCGAAGAACTAAAAGAAGAGATTATTAGGAGCAACCCGCGGGCAAAAGTGCAGGATATAATCAAATTCCGCGAACACACCCACGTGTTCAAAATAACCTTCTCTATTACCGACATGGCCAGGAAAGCGACGACGGATGGGATATTGGTCTTTAATATGAGAATACCAGGAGAGAACATTCAGCAGGGGAGGTTTAATAGCATACATATGTGCTTCGTATGCTATAAACTAGAACAACACACAACCACGATCTACCCGGACAAGAACAAACTGTGGTGCAGTGAATGCGCCACAGAAGGACATCGGTTCGATAAGTGCGAGAGCACTAAGAAAAAATGTCTCAACTGCAAAGGGGAACACAGGACCATGGCCCTGAACTGGCCAAAGTGCCGAGAAATAATAAAAAGGACGGAAGAAGAGAAGAAAGCTAAGGAGATGACATACGCGAGCGCCGCCAAGAAGAATGAGGAAGTGAAGACAACACCGGCACAGATGAGCTTCACAGGAGATCTGAGTGTAAAGATACTGATCTGCATTACCCACGCAAATGTGGCTAACGCAGTGAAGCCTGGCTATTACAACCAGGTCCTCAATGCACTCTGAAAGGCAAACAATCTTCCTTCAGTGATTATGCCCGCGGACCATGAATGCTCCAAGGCATTCAAGGAATCAGTTAAAAGAAATAACACTATTAAATCTGGACTGGAAATCATCGAAGCTTCCTCAATGGAGGAATCCGAAAAGGATGAAGAAGAAAAAGCTGAAAATGAGGAGGGATTCACCTCTTCAGACAACGACGAGGGCCCATGCATCCATACACGAGCTACGAAGAGCAGGTCCAAAACCCCAAGTCGCCCCCCCCCCTCCCCCGAAAAAGGAAAATCTTGGGCACAGCAAAACTGCCCAGACAGCCCCAAAGAAAAAGAAAAAAAAGAAAAAACACCGGTAAAAACAAGAAGAATCCTATCTCGCGATTGAGGTCGAACTCGACATAGGCAACGTGGTCATCGCCAATGAGAGATGTTTTACTTATACACTCTTTCACTGGCCTATTTGGCAGAAGAACCCCCACTATTATTATGGGTGATTTGAATGCCAGATGCAGTGAATCCGGTTACAGGACCTCCAATGGAATTGGAAGAAGCCTAGACATCCTGCTGGAAAGGAATATACTCCAGCGAATAGGCCCAGACTTCCCCACCTTTGTCAGAGGAATGAGTGCTACAAAACCAGACATATGTTTAGTTAATCGTCAGCTGCCGTTTAATTACTACATGGAACCAGTTCAGGTACCATATAGTGATCACATTGGGATCCTATTTACTATCAACAGGAACCATATTCAAGTCCCAGCTGTGGTAAAGAAGAACTACAGACGAGCAGACTGGGAACAGTACGCGCGCCTTCTCAAGGCCTATCATCCGCCCAACCTGGATGAGGCCATTCTTGAGGAGATCGACGAGGCACTCTACGACCTTAATAACCATCTTATTAACGCGGATAGAGCTTGTATCTCTAAATCTGAGTACAAAACCATCTCAACCTATAGATGGACCGAGTACACGAAGGAACTTTACCGTGAACTGAAATTATTGTATGAGATTAACATCAGGAATGCATCATATGACTCATTACAACGAAGTAAAGATATCAAGGAAAAGCTCAACGAGTTGATCATCGAGCAACAGATGAGACGATGAGACGATGCGATCGACAGTCTCGATCACGAGGCATCTCCCCAAAATTTCTGGAACAAAATCAGACGTCTCAAAGGATCGACTGGGAAGAAGATAGAAATACTCAAAGAAGACGGAAACATCGAAACAGAAGACAGGAAAGTGGAAGAAATATTTCGAAGTTATTGGGACAAAATATTCAGTATCACCGAAGAGGAAAACGAAGATTACGATATAGAATTTGAAGGCAATATCATAGACGAGATTAACGACCAAATGCATAGGACGCACCCTCACTACCAGGTGGATAGACAGCGCGACGGAGACGTAGAGATCACCGATGAGGAACTACTCAACCGAAGACTAGTGTCGCACCTGGAGGAGAACTTCCTCTACAACCTATACCAATTTGGGTTTAGAAGAAAGCGAAGTACGGAGATGGCGATAAATGTCATCACGGAAAAGCTTTTCCAAGCCAAACCGGAAAGGAGTTACTTGGACATTGTTTGTCAGGATATATCAAAGGCATTCGATAAAGTGCGGCAACGGGGAATACAGTGCAAAATCTTACAACTGGGCCTAAGTAAAAACTTAGAGATAACTCTCTGTGAATACGTGATAGAGAGGGCGGCGTATGTCAGTTTAAGGTGCACGGACGGACCGAAGTTTGCGCTCACTGCGGGCCTCCCCCGCAGGGGGTGTTAATCCCCCACTCTCTACTCGATTTACTTTGCAGATGTCCCAGCAACTGCGAATCACACTTGCCTCAACATTAAATACGCCGATGATTTCAGCAATATAATAATATGTCCTTGGAGGAATGCGCCTATGCAAGCTCAAATGACAGCAACAGAGAATGGAAGAATAAACATCTACGAGGCCCAATGAAAAATAAGAACTAACCAGGAGAAATTCAAAATAGTCCCTATCGGCAAGAGACTACTTTCTGATGTCAGGGTGGAAGATAGGCGCTATCCCTACACCACGGAGTGCAATGTACTCGGAATGAAAATCACTTCTTCTTGGTCCCGGAAGCACGTTGCAGAACGAATTTCTAAGGCCTCGGCTGCAGCCTGGGCTCTACGTATGTTTAGGAATATCCGTTTAAAGCAACAAGAAAAAGATCTACAATGCAATTATAAAATACACGTTGCTGTACCCCACTTCCACCCTCTCATGTGTCTCTAACACACAAAAGAGGATATTACAAGTTGTGCAGAACAAATGCGTGTATCTAATTACGGCTAACGCGGGCAAGATAGAAGACCGCAATAACTGCACCGCGAAGCGGGGCTAATACCCATTAACATCGTCATAGAAGAACGGACGAGGAAAATGTAAGAACTGGTTAATCAAGAATATAATGAAGAAATCATTTAAATGATTGACCAGAACAGAAGAGTTATATGTCGTGCCAGATTTCCAAGCTCTGCCAGCCAGATAGCCAGCAGAGACGAAGTACTGCTCTATGTGTGAAAAAGTAGTAAATTAACATCAAACTAAAATAACCATAAGAAGACCTTTAACACTGAAGTGAAACCAAAAACCCGAATAAGACCATTGACACCGAAATGGAACCAAATACCAACTGAGAGAAAAATCTACCGAACAAGACTCATAAATTATCAATAGCAAAACAATAACAAATGCGAATTCTTTTACATACAAGCATATTAAGAAATTGAAAACAAATGGTTTGAACGCCATAAATTTTAAACTATGCAAACAACAATCAAAATTACAAAACACGGAAAAAAATGCAAAAGATAGGCCTGACCACTAGGCCCCTAGCATCTCTTTGCCCCATACCACACTTCTTTCTCTTTTTACCAATTATCTATTTTCAACTATATACCCACACACCCTTTTTTGTCCATCAACACACACATACAATTATAACAAATCGAAATCGAAATGAAGTTATGCCTCTTCCAAGCAATTTTCCTCGCCTAGAGCCATCTGTTGAGACTATAGTCAAAGCTATAAGAAAGCTGCAGCCAAAAGTAAACAATGCAGCCGTTGCTGTCGGCTTCAATGAATCCTGCATATATATACTCGTATATATATATATATATATATATATATATATATATATATATGCAAATTTTGTCGAAGACCATTGTGTATTTTGCCTTAATTAATTTCCTTTGGTAACTTTCTCTTCTTCTAACTATCTGTTTTATTCCATCTTGTAGGTGGTGGATTAATTGTCCAGTATTCATCTCTTTTTTAAATGAATGTGTTTGGTAAAAACCAAACTAAATTGCTAAGCCTTCGATCTTATTCGATCATCTTCGGAGCGTTTTGAAATGTTCTTGCCTCCGTTACCGATGTAATGAGTGGAGTGAGATCTGGCAGAGTGAAAGCAAAATTGAGAAGAAGTAGGAAATGTGTGGTAGGTATATAAAGATAAAAAGAAGTTAAGTGTTGCCCTGGTGTAGAGGGCTTCTCTCAGGGTTTTTTCTTATTTGTTTTTTTATTTTTCCTCCATCGTGGCATTCAAGCCTTTCAAGTTTTTTATCTGCTATATATATATATATATATATATATATATATATATATATATATATATATATATATATATATATATATTCTTCTTTTTTATTTTCTTAACAGCTTACTGCTCATTTTGCCGGGGTTTAGATTTTTATTTCTGTTCTGTATATTTTGTTTTCACATTGGGCACTTCGCCTCTTTTTCTTTTGTTTGTTTGTTTCTTCTTCTTCTTTATTCCTTCCTTGCACTTAGGTGTACGTGCTTCACCTGTTTACGTATATATTCCGATTAGGTATATATACCGATTTGGTTATCTCGGGAGCAGTTCCTTCCACTCGGGAATTGGGCTTGCCTGGTGGCGCGTCCCCTAACTGCTCTCGGAATGTCTAGGTCGAGGTTCATGTTCGGGAGTATTTCTTCTTCTATCTTGTCTCAGGTCTTTCTCCCTAGCCTTTGGAATTCTATATTCAGTGGGGTCAGACCTGTCTTGCGTGCAGTTCTGTTTGCTGAATATAGTCCGTCCTTCGTGCCCCAGCTATAAGCATGGCTGCTTTGTTCTGCGCTCTCTGCATTTGTTTGAGAGAGGTGGAACTCGCAGCCTGCATGACCACTGCCGGGTACATTAAGGTTGAGCGCACCAGAGCAGTGTATAGCTTTTTAAGATTTTTGGAGCTGAGGTTTTTAAACCTATACAGTTTTCCGAGCTGTATTTGGGCTAGGGAGATTCTGTCACTAATGTGCACTTTGTATCCTTTGTATGTAAAGTGCAGACCTAGGACTTTTCCTTTATTTCCGTATGGGTATATTTCGCCATTCACCAAGACATCCACACGTCTTCGGCGGTTTATTGGAAGGATCTGGAACTTTAGGCGGTTGGTTTTGATCTTCCACTTTCGTTCGTATCGATTGATGTTACCGATTTCGATGGCTGTCTGCCTTGCTTGATATCCAGCATGTTTGTAATAACTGTGGACGATTTGTGTGATGTCGTCTGCAAACTGCAGGTACATCACTTCCTCCCCTACCGGATCAGGTAAGTCCAGTGTGTACAAAAGGTACAGCAGCGGACTCAGACAGCCACCTTGTGGAACACCCGCCTCAAGTTCGAACTCGGGTCCTCTATAGCCCTCGATCGAAATTTGGGCTTTACTGCGAATGATGTAGACGCAGAGGACCCTTTCCAGGATTGGGTTCAGCTAGAGGCTTAAGATCTTGTATTGTAGGCCTCTTGTATTGTATTTCCTCTCAGCTTTACAGCGGGCGAGCTTTTCGGTGAGAAGGAAAAGGGCTGTGTCAGTTACCCTTCTCTTGCGGAACCCGTGTTGTTGAGGGCTGTGGGCTTCTAGCTCGGTCAGTTGGTCTTGTAACCTGTTGGCCAAAAGCTTCTCGTAGACTTTGCCTATGATCTCCAGGAGGGATATTGGCCTGTAGTCCACCAGTTGATCAGGCTTCCTCCCTTTAGGTATAAAGATGATTTTAGCCATCTTTAAACCATCGGGGAAGTAGCCCGTATTCAGGGAAGCATTGTAGATGTTCGTGATTCCCTGAATGATTTGCCGGGGGGCATGTAACAAGTTATTTCTGGTGATGCCCGTCCGGCCTGGTGCCTTCTGTTTGAAGGTCTTTATAACTGCCATGACCTCTTCGGGTGTAGTTGGTCGGCCATGGTCTGCCAAAATCCTCCCTTCATTGAGATAGGCATGTGGGAGCGTGCGATGCATAATCTGATTCAGATATTCAATCAGTTGGCCCTCGAATTCCTGGTCGAATTTCGCATTTTCTTCTGGTGTTATCTTGAAGACATTCTTCCAGAATATGCGGAATCTTTCTTCCAATACCGCCGGGTCTTCAAAGTAGTCATCGCCCTCCTTAATGCGGGTCTTTTCTCTACTTGTAAGACCTTTCAACTTGTTCACAAGTCGCCAGAACACATCGGGTCGCACCTCGCTGTCAACCTTTTCAATCAGGCTGTCCCAGATTTCAGCCTGTTGCTGGTTGATAGCCTGCTTAAGTTCTTCACTTAGGCGTCTTAGCAGCGTGGTTCTTTCCCGATTTGCACCTTCTCTCTTGGTTTCCTCGTACACTTCCCTGTACACTCTAGCGATATCTCTCATTTCTTCGGTCCATCTGGGTTGTGGGAGAGTTTTGTACCTCTTCATCGGTACACTCTCGCGATCTGCTTCGATGATGTGGGCAGTTATCGTCTCCAACTCTTCATTGATCCTCTCTAGCCTTGCTTTGTTTAAGTCCGCTGGTTCGTATCTAGCAAGGATTTCCTTGTAGCGTTCCCAGTTGGCCGGGCTAACTGGGAGCTGTATTGGCGCGAGAGAAATGGTCGTCAAGATCGCTATGTGGTCGCTGGGGACTGTCGGGCCTGGCTCACTACGGTAATTGAAAGGGAAGCCATCTCTTGTCATGACTATGTCGGGCTTTGTTGCTGACCTTACAGGGAAATCAAAGGAAAATCCGGCCCTATACGCTGGATGTTTTTCCTTCTCATAATCATTTCCAAGTTATGGCCTCTTTCGTTCGTGTTACCATAGCCAGCCGTTCGGCATCTGGCATTGAGGTCGCCCCAAGGAATACCATTCTGCCCTTGCCAAACAGGGTGTAGAAATTTGTGAGAGGAAGGTACTTTCGTCGAGGTGGTTGGTATGCAGCGGCGATTATGAGCTTGCCTACTAAAGTGTGTAGATCTACCGCCACGAAGGACTCGTCCATATCCAGAAGGTGTCTGAACGAGAGATTCTTTCTGACGGCAACGGCATCACCATCGTACCTCTCCTGAGAATGTTTTTTCGAGATTACTCTGTAGCCTTGTATTTTTAACTGCTTGTTGGTCGTATCAATACCGAATGCCGTGTTTTTTTTGTATTTTTTAGGGGCTATCTGGCTACTGCCCACTTGGGCATAAGTCGCCGCAAACAAACAACCTAGTTCTGGGCTACTTTAAAATAAATTTTTTAACAAAAACAACAATAAAAAGGGATAACAATCAAGGAGCCTGCGACCTACAAAAAAAACAAAACAAAAAACAATAACAACTAGTTAAATATTAGGGAAAAGGCTGGCCTCCCCACAAAAGTATGTCAGTCTACCAGTCATGGTGTACGAACTCGTCCTGAGTACAAGGGACAGGTGGTAGCGATCCCGCCCATCTCGGTACTGGGACAGGTAACGTGCGCGGAGATCACCCAGACTGGGACATTCGACAAGAATGTGGCGAACAGTCTGGAGGACGACACAGTCGTCGCAATAGGGCGCAGGCGAGCGTTCCATCAAATAGCGATGCGTCACACGAGTTGTCCGATTCGGAGACAACAGAAAGCGACCTGAAGCCGTTGCGGCGCAATCGCACGCAACTTTAAGTTCCCTTCGACCGTCTCCCATCTTCTTTGCCAAGCAGTACGGAGAGCTGCCCGTATTCCTGCCATGTAGTCGATGTGAGGAAGAGCGAAACGCTGGTCCGGTCGCAGAGTCCTCGCGGACTCTTTGGCGCCCTCATCGGCGCGCTCATTCCCCGCAATTCCTACATGTCCAGGAACCCAGCAGAAGATAATCTCGACATCTGCCACGCTCGCCAAAACCGTGGCGTCACGGATATCACGAACAAGGGGATGCGGATATTCCAATGCTCATCGAGCACTCAGGGCGCTTCGTGAGTCGCTATAGATCACAATCCGGTCTCCGAACCGGGCACGTCGCGTAATCTTTTCCGTACCCAGTGGTGTATTGCCACCAGCTCGGCCGTGAAGACAGACGCAGCGCCTGGCAGAGCCCCGCTGACTTTAAACAAAGGGCATACGGCGTGGAAGCCGACCCCTCTTGGGACTTGGAGCCATCTATATACACTTACACGGTGCCAACGTGACACGAGGTGTCCTCCAAAAAGGTCGAACGCAATACTCCCGGCGCCATACAAGCTTTGGGAGCAGAGGCGTGGCGACAAATAGCCCAATGTTGTACCGTCCAGGGTGGCGTCCTGTCAGAACCAGGGGCACCACCGGCCCGAGAGCTATATATAGCTCTCCAAGGAGTTTCCTAGCCCTAAATCAAAGGGCTTAGGGTATGACTGGCGTCTCTCGGCGGCATAGGCACCGCCGAGATCAGCTGCGGATGCAGTGAGAGCTGTTGGAGACTGAGGGAGGCGCCGGGGTCGCGCGTACAGGCGAGTGATGCACTGCACGCGGCGCAGAGCGAGTGGCATCTCCCCAGCATCGACCAACAGGCTCTTATTGGGGGAAATGCGGAAGGCACCGGTCGCAAGGCGAAGGCCGTTGTGGTGGATCAAATTCACCTTCCGCAATAAACGCTCGGCTGCGGATGCATAAAACTCGCATCCGTAGTCGAGCTTCGAACGAACAAAGGATCGATAAAAAAGTAGGGCTGTAGCCCTATCAGCGCATCAAGCGCTGAACGTCACGGAACGAAGAATATCCATTCCGTGGGTACAAGAGACTCTAAGGCTGCTAATATGAGCCTCCCAGGTGAGGTGTCGATCGAATACAAGACCAAGGAAACGGTGCGACTCAACCATATCTATGTGCACCCCATTAAGAAACAAATCTGGGTCGGGGTGGAGCCGTGGATGCCGGCAGAAGTGCACCACCTTAGTCTTGCCGAATGCCGTGGCTTTCCCCTCCAATCCATTCCCGTTGAGTGTCAAGATCTTTAACCTGTTGTTTTGGTTTTCCATTCTCTGTTCTGTCTTATGTGGATATCTTAGTGTTTACGGGTTGTTGACTTACGTTTCCCGTTTCTTTTCTTCTTGTATTCTGCTGGGGACAGTTTTACAAATGTTTCTCGGTGGAAGGCGATGTTTTGTTTAAACAAAGGTTCCTCAACCCTTTCCTCATCGCATTGAGAGTCGAAGTCCCACTTGTATAACTTCTTTTTTATCCCCACACAATTTTATTTGTGTCCCAGCCCTTCGGGAAGGGAAACTGTTCCGTGGCGTAGATGTTGAGATTTACTCTGTCGGCGTCGATTTTCTTATTGCTTTTCCTTTTTCTTTTTGGGGGTTTCACCTCACATACGGAACCCTCTGAGTCCGAGGTATCCGTGGTATCGGTGGACTCTGTTTCTCTTTCCACACACTGTGTTGTTGGTTGGGCTGCCTTAGCGGCCGCCTCTCTCTCTTTTTTGACCTCGATCCTTGGATCTGGCCGTCTAACTTCTTTAACGTTTTTCTTCTGTGTCTCCTGATTTTGACTTCCTATTTCTTTGGGGATCATTTGTAATTGGAGTACGTTTCCTGATGGTGGATTATCGGGGAACCACATCTCGCTCATTCCGTTTTTCGCAAGCATCTGGTTTAGCTCCTTTGCAAAGGTTCCTGGGTTTGTAAGGTTTCTGACATGCGCATGTAAGATGCATGTCAGTATTTTGGTGGAGTTTTCGTTTTCCAGTCTTAGGTAAGTTTTCTTAGCCTCCGTTTCCGTGAGGACTGCCTTCGCTGCCTGAGCGTACGTTGTGTTTTGTTTCCTGGTGTGCTCTTCTTTCTTCTGTTGGACTTTATTTATTAGTTCTTTTTTAAGAGGGCAGGCCATAGCCATGGAGCGATGTCCTTGACCAGAGTTGGCACACTTTTCCCTCAGACTGCTGCAATTTTTCCAATGGTGCCCCGCCTCACTGCAGCTTGAGCAGATTCCCTGTGGTTCGGGACAGTCCTTAGTCGCGTGGCTCTCCATTTTGTAACAGCGGAAGCAGAACTGTATGGGAGTAAACTCTTTCCTTTCTTTCTGTTCTCCGCTGATTTTTGCGTTAAATAACAAAAGTCCATTTTCTTTCACTTTTTGAGCCATCGATGTGCCCGTAAATACAACTTTGAATACATGTGAGTATTCTGTGTTCTCTTCCCTGTTCCAGAATTTAATGATTTCTGAAACCTTGGGCCATGGTTAGTTCCTCGCAATTTCCTCCTTTATTTGATCTTTGGAGTGCTGTCCAATCCAAATATCTTGTCTCCTGCATACTACGCTCCTGTGTGTCTGTGTTTACGGCGGGATTGCAGGTTGGAGACCTATCTCGCGCAGCGTCTCTACTGCCTTCCTCCTCCTTCGTTATTCCCTCCACATCTTTTCCTTTCTCGCAGACCGCCACATATCTTGTGGGGACCTCGAGCAGACGGAGCATAGCGATCTTCAGTTTCCCGAAGACCACTTCGAACACATTCTCACGGCTGGGCCTGCTGCTTCCACTGATGGTACGCAGCGGGATTTTAGTGGTTCCATTGGGCTCCATTTTTCCCTCAGGGGAAGACCCCCTTGGTTGAATTTCCTCTTGTCCTCTTGGTGATGTTTATATTTCCTAGTACTTGTAACAGGTGATTCTTCCTTCTTGTAAAAAATTATGATATTTTTTTATAGAGTTCTTTATGGAAGGCCACCCTTCCCCTCCCCTTTGCAAGAGAGCTTTAGCGAACATGAACTGCGGGATGAGGAGGATGAATGATGGGTGGACCCGGGGAAGCCCCTCAGATGGGTGATATGTGGCAGACTTAATGATGGGTGGTGATTGAATCAACTACCACCACCCGGGGGTGCCGGGGCGCCCCGTCTGGAGTTTGGTTATCGATACTGCTTACAATTTACACAGGTACGGTTGCATGTCCCCCTATGGTCTTGGCCGGAAACTACCCTTAGAGATTAGAGCGTACTCTTCCCTAAAGCTTTCAGCATCGCCTTGTAACCGGGTGTTCTCTTCCGTAGAGTTCCACAGTGGGCTAATCCTCAAACCTGCTTTCCTCTACGTCTCCAATTATGTCTATCAAAGTGGACCGACATAGTTGAGGCGAGATTGATGAATGGCAGTTCAGTTCACTTCAGCCCCCCTGATCCGGGGGGGGGGAGGGGGACTGCGAGGGGGCTTAGCCAGACATGAGTCAGCTATACGTGGCTCCGTATAAAATTGTTCTTATAGTCCGCGTGGGGAAAAGGGAAAGATCGTTGAGGTTTTCTTGGGTTCTTCCTTCGACTTTTCCGCCTTTTCCGGCTGTGACTTCTAGTTGAGCGTGAAATAATCCAAGTTTTCTTCCAAGTCAGTGAAAGAAAACGATTTTTAAGGTATATTTATTCCGCCTCGGTTTAACGTAACGTTAAAGGAAATGAGACTCCTGTGAGTGGAATTTTAAAATAGTTTTAATGTGCGATTCCAGCTTGTCGCTTGACTGTTGATGGCCGGCGTATCTTAATTTATTAATATGGCTTCTAAGATGTTAAGCCTCGCTTTATTAACCTCTTTTCTTTTATTAATTGTGTTATCAACGAGCAAATCTCTCCTTAGGTTAATATTATGGACACTCTCTATATGATTATTGGGCCCTCCGCTTTGTAGATGCATAGATAAACGTCTCGAAAGTGTAGTGGTTGTCATGCCAATATATAAAAACTCTATATATATTGGCATGACAACCACTTGCCGTGTACTATCTACTTTGGTGGATACACCCAATCTCTTTTCAAGTCTTGCTCCTCATTGCATACCCATTTCAACAAAATCTCGCATGTTTGTAGATTATGATAAAAAGTTCATAAAAGGTTTGAAATTAACAAAATGCTACAAGATGGTGTTATTGAGGAGAGCACATCTCCATGGAGGGCACAAGTTCTTGTTGGGTCAAATGAGCGTTACCGAAAGAGATTGGTTGTTGACTATAGCCAGACCATTAACAGATTCACTCGTTTGGATGCATACCCTCTTCCAAGAATAGACGAACTTGCCAACGAACTGTTTCGCTACAAGTACTATAGCACTCGAAAAGTGCCTATCACCAAATACCTGCACGGGAAGAGGAAAAGGCATATACTGCCTTCGAAGCTAATGGTCCGTAGAGTCCCATTCGGAGTTACAAACTGCGTTGCTCTCTTCCAAAGACCTGTTGACAGCATCATTAAGCAACACAACCTGCACGGAACCTATGCTTATGTGGACAATATTGTTGTAGCAGGGAAGACCCAACAGGAGCAAGATGAAAACTTGGTAAGTTTCAAGAGGCTTCCCGGTTGCATAACCTTACCTTCAACGAGAATAAGTCTGTCGTTTCTACCAAATCAATAGATTTTCTTGGTGACACAATAGCCCACGGCTCTCTCAAACAAGATTCTGAACGTTTACGTCAAAGGAATTACCAATTCCTTAAGACCGTACTTCCTTACGCCGTGTTATTGGTATGTTTTCCTATTATTAACAGTGGGTTTCCCGATTCTCTGACAAGATCAGACCCCTTGTTGCCACTGACACTTTTCCTTTGAGACCCTAGGCCCTGAAAGCTTTTGATGATCTCAAAGAAGAGATTGGGAAGGCTGTTGTACACTCGATTGATGAAACTATTTCTTTGGTAGTTGAGACTGATGCCTCTGATACAGCCATTGCTGCTACTCTGAATCAGGCAGGCCGTCCAGTTGCCTTGTTCTCTCGCACCTCACGCTTATTGAATGCAAACACTGCAGTAGAAAAGGAGGCATATACAATTGTGGAATATATAAGAAGATGGTCTCATTACTCGACAGGATGACGTTTTACTTTAGTTAGGGATTAACAAGCTGACAATTTTATGTTCCATACGAATAAGTTTGGAAAAAATCAAGAATGATAAAATTCAACGATGGAGGATGGAGTCGGGGTGTTACAATTATGATATCATGTACCGTCCTGGTAAAAACAACATTTCTGCAGACACTCTCTCTCGTCCTCATTGTGGAGCTACTATTAGTAATGAGAAACTATCTGAGCTCCACGCTCGACTTTGCAATCCATCCCAGTGCAACGAGACTTGCTCATTGCACTCAGAGTGAGAAATTTTCCTTATTCCGTTGAAGATGTAAGAAAGGTGTGCTCTGAATGCCTTCAGTATGCCTGATTGAAGCCTCGGTTCTACAAACTACCCCAAACACTCCTTATCAAGACCACACAGTTCTTTGAACGTCTTAGTTTGGACTCCAAAGGGCCTCTAACCTCGAACTCCAGAAACCGCTATATGCTCACGGTAGTGGATGAGTATTCGAATTTGCCAGTCAGAATATGACTACTAGTACTATAATCCATGGTCTAAATTAGACTTTTGCAATATTTGGTATGCCTTCCTACCTGCATTCTGATCGCTGGTCCTCATTTATAGACAAGGATCTATGTGAATACTTGAACAATCTACTCATCGCCACTAGTCGAACGATACCTTATAACCCTCTAGGAAATGGGTAGTGTTAAAGGTACAATACTATAATCTGGAAGCAAATAACCCTTGCTCTGGCTTCCAAGGACCTTCAAGAATGTCAATGAGAAACTGTGCTGCCTGACACTCTTCATTCAATTAGATCCTTGCTTTGCATAGCCACAAATGCTACGCTACATGATAGACTCTTTTCGTACCAGCGTTGATATCCCAGTGGCCATTCGCTGCCCACTTGGTTATCCGTTCCTGGACCTGTCCTGCTACGACGTCACATTCACACCAGCAAATACGAACCCCTTGTTGATGAGGTTCAGTTGTTAGAAGCAAACCCACAATACGCTCATGTAAGATTTGTTGATGGACGTGAATCGACGATATCAGTGCATGACTTGGCTCTGGCTGGTAACGTCTCATTGAATGAGAGGCAAGAGGATCTCAACATCGATCCTTCTACAGAGACTGCTTTGGTGGGATGGAGATTTCTCTAATGCCTGCTGCCGATTCATCTGAGTTGGATTCTTCAGATGCTGCAGGTGATCAGAGTATATTCATCAATAAGAGAGATATGGAGGTTGATTCCCTTCCGGTCCGAGTATCTGGTACTCCAGCTAATCTCCAACGTAGGGATGAACCCTCCACCCCTGCGCATACTGGCCCGGAACAAACTGCGCCGATCTACACGGGAACGCTGGAAGCCTCTTCGCTATAGGGAACATTGATTCTTTAAGGGAGGGGAGAATGTGGTGATCTAAGCTTCATGTAACTTTATATGTATAATTGCCTGATGGGTTTCAGTACATTATATTGTCTACTTATAACTAATTGTGCATGTTAACCTGATTAGACTGGGTATGTTTACTTATAATATTTATGTTTTGTTTACAGATTAGGTTGATGATTTGTTAATTGAAAAAAGCCTAGAGAAAGGTATCAAGACTTCCTCATTCCTATAACAGGAATATTATTTAGTGATGGGCTAATTTCAAATTTTAGCAACTTAAGTTTTTAAATGAGGTTATCCTCTATGCAAACTTGAGTAGAACCTGATGCCATTTATCCCTTTTATTTTGTTTCATGCCTTGCAACCGTAAAGGTTACCATTGCAAAAGCCTCGCCTTACCAGGGCGGAGTTACTAATAAAACACACATTGGACGAGCCATACGTGTGGCTGAGAGAGCTGTGGTGTTCATTCGGTTGTTTCTTTTTCTCGGCTCATGGGTTCTGTATAGTTAGATAGAGTTAGGTTGCATGAGGCCAAAAACTTTCAAAAACGAGATATATATATATATATATATATATATATATATATATATATATATATATATATATATATATATATATATATATATATATATATATATATATATCATGAGCGCGAAAGAATGATTAAATGGATTGAGTCATATCTCAAAGAAACAGAAAATCAACGGAATCATTTTTCTTCGGAAAAAAATGTTGTTTTTTTCCTAATTGCGAAAAAATCCCTGCTATGGTTGAGGGTCCAACCAAGTAAAATGAGGCAGCGGTACATACTTGATATGTTAAGGCAGTTTTCCCACTGTAGCCGAGCGGTCTATAATGCCTTGCTTTAATTGAGATCAAAACTGTGCCCGCTGACTCAGTGTGCTTGGTTCGATCCTTAACCTTAGCACGGATTTTTTTTTGCAATTAGGAAAAACATTTCTCCGAATAAAAATTATTCTATTTAAAAAAATTATGATTCCATAACATTTTAAAACCTGCATTCCTTCGTCCTTATCCTTGTTACAGCTGTAGACCAAACAATTGTCTATTTTGAAATCTGAAAAAACAAAAAACAAAGCAAAAGAAATTAGCTAAATATTGGGCTCATTCTACGAGGGGCGGCCAATAAGTTTTGCAATTCGGATATAAGGAAACGAGATGTGAGGAAAAGTGTTTTATTATTTTTCAATATAACTACTCTCGACTTCAATGCACTTGCGCCCCTTGTCCCCGAGGCTTCGAATTCCCGAAACCAGAAATCTCCCGACTGCTGTTCAATCCACTCCTGGACGGAGAGCTGGATATCTTCATCGTCCCCAAACCGGCGTCCACGCAGTGCAGCCTTGAGCTAGCGGAATAAAAAGTAGTCGCTGGGGATCAGATCTTGACTGTAGGGGGGATGGTTGAGCTTCTCGAATCCGCACTCGCGCAGGGCAGCTTGTGCAACTCTGGCCTTGTGGACTTTGACGACGTTGAAGTCGATCATGGGGCGTGAGGTTTCTAGGGACCCAACGGGCAGAGACCTTGGCTATGGCCAAATTGTGGTGGACGATGTTGATAACACTTCCATGTGATATTCCAAGTTGTCGCTAGATTTCTTCGACCTTTACCCGTCGATTTTCGAGGATCATCCTCTCCACACGGGGCACATTGTCTTCGTTGGTCACGTCTGACGGCCGTCCTGGACGGAGGTCATCTTCAAGGGACTCACGATCATGGCGGAACTCCCTATTCCAGCGATCAATGGTTGCATAGGAAGGGTCGGTTTCGATGTACACTGCAACCATGCGTTCATGGATCTCTTTTGCGTTCTTGCCTTACTTGGTCAAAAAGTTGATCACTGCGCGGTGCTCAACCTTCTCCATTGTTGAAAAATTTGTGACTGACGATCTGCGATCAGCTAGTGCTTCTTAAATAGATGAGGCAGGAGCGTGCGGCTGCAAGTCCTAACTTATCATAACTTGTCATTACACCCCCCACAAACAGCCATCCCCCTTCCTCTGTTTTGCCCTACCGATTCACAAAACTTATTGACCGCCCCTCGTATCATAAAATTATGTATCGATTTCTTGCAAGCTCGTGTTATATGTTAATAAAATAAGTCATAATTAACTGCCTGAAAAAAAAGATAATGATATGGTGCGGGAGTCATATAATTTATTAACTTTTAAAATTTAAATGAAAAATTTGCTTGCAATTAAAAAAACTCATTCATTTTTTGGTTTTTGTCCTTTGTTTTTTGAGAACTGATGAAAACGTTGATTTTTTGGAAAAGCGGAGATTTTCTACTCGGTGGGAGGGAAAGACTTTCGATGTGGAATGCAGAGCTTCGGAAAAAGTATCCTAATTTGTCTCAACTTCTACATATTTTCACGTCCACGTGTTGTAGAGGAACATTATTATAAACATACATGGTTGCCATCAATGAATATGCACTAAAACCAAAAATACATCTCAAAGGATAATGTTCTAAGAGTACTTATCATTCTAAATCATCAGAAGTGGTTTTATTTTCTATTCCTAACCTCTCTTTGGCAAGAAAAATATACCTGGTGGGATTTCCAATCTTTTATTTAATCCGGAATTTTAAAACAAGGTTCTGTCGGTTCATTTCCAGTTCAATCAACAGCAAATGCTTATGACCTAGAAAATTTGTTGATTGAGCCAAGCATTCAAGCTTACACGACATGATTCAGAACTTCGTTAAAAATGACACATAAACTTGGGCATAATATTTTGTGATTAAAGCGGAAGAGAATTGCCAGAAGAAATAATAATAATAATAAAAAAAAGCAATAAAGTCTTAAAAAAAAGAGGCAAATGTTTCGTGTACTGTGGGCAGGGCCAGAAAAATAAGAATCTAGGAGCTTACAATCCCCTTTTAGGAGCTGAATGACGGACCTATGTTAACATGAGACCCTGAGAACAGAGCAGAAAATACACCGTATCTTTCCGTGCCAAAAAAAGAGACTAATTTATGAATGGGCCATCTTTTACTGATGTCGCTTTTAACATTTTAACGCCCAGTGAGTTTATATGGCAGGATATAAAAATAAAAAGGGAAAAAAGGTAAGTGAGGATTTAGAGAAAAGAAAGAGATAAATCTTTGAAATAAATGAAGATATGTGAACGCAAAATTAACATATGAATACGTATGTGCAAATAGAAATGGGGCATGGCGAATTTATCTACCTCTATATCAACCTTGTGTGACACACATAATTGTGCATATACTATATATACATCCCCAAAATGACTAAGAGTTAAGCACCATACCGAAAACGAAATAGATGAAACGACACAGGAAACATTCGAGAAAAACACACCTCGCCTAGAGTAGGGGAGTGTTTGTATCGGCTCCTCACACAAATCACCAATACCTTAGATCTCTCGATACTCATAAAAAAAACCCTTTGGACCTGGTTTAGTTCGTGGTGACATCCAGCAGTTCGTGAAGCCTTCTCTCATTTCAAATGACCAAAATACTATCTGATCTTCACACGCAGCCATGAAGTGGGGCGGGGCATAGACGCCGATCTCATGGGTGTCGCACTAACGAGACAGGAAGCGGACTCGATCCAAAGTTGACCGAGAGGTTGGAAAATTCTCGGGAAAGCGATTTTCCCCCAGGCCCAATTTACCTTTTAAGAGTTGGTACAGAAATCGCCATCAGAACTTTCCAACAAATTCCTCGAGATATATTCATAAGCTTTTAGAACTTCCTTACCGCACACTACCCACGAAATCTTCGCTCTCCTTTTTTAGTTTGTCAAATTAATTACGAGTTCTTTGCTATTTCGTTAAAAAATATATATTATTATAATTATACTTATTATAAATATACTTATTATTATATTTATTATAATTATTAGTAGTAGTACTAGCAGCAGCAGTAGTAGTAGTAGCACTAGTAGCAGCAGTAGTAGTACTAGTAGCAGTAGTAGCACTAGTAGTAGCAGTAGTAGTAGTACTAGTAGCAGCAGTAGTAGTAGTACTACTAGCAGCAGCAGTAGTAGTAGTACTAGTATCATCAGTAGTAGTAGTACTAGTAGCAGCAGTAGTAGTAGTACTAGCAGCAACATCACCAGCAGCAGCACCACCACCACCACCACCATAAGAAGGAGTAGTAGCAGCAATGAAAGTTGCAACTCCCTTTCATCTCTTGATTACAAGAGGTGGGTTGCCCCGGGGTCCCCGAGAGAGCTCGAGACTTGAGAGCAAAGCAGAGAAGTGGCTCTGGGGCTTAATGAATTGGCACAGTGCCACAAATAAACAGGAGGCTGGGTTCGGATTTATTGTGATTGGCCATCTAATGAATGGGAGACACTCAAAGTGGTATTGACTCTGAACTGAATGCATCAAGTGTGTGGTAAAAAGGTTGTAAACAAAATAATGATAGTAATAATATTATTAATTAAGACCGTAATAAACGAAACTAACGAGGGCAAGCAAGCCCTGACAGAAGAAAGTGATGAAGTTATGGGAAGTGAAAATGTGTGGAAGGTGTAGAGCCCGAGTGATTTAATGAGACATGTGGAACTCGGAACCGGGTGCCAAGATACCCCTCTAAAACCTGCCCACCCCTTAAATTAAGGCATCTCTCTCCTCGTGGATAGTGGGGCTAGGAAGGCATGCAATACCCGCCGGTCCGGGAGATTCCCAAAGGTGTTTGGGTTGACTACCGGTTAACCAAGAAAAAAAAGGTACCTCCGTTGAGTGAAGTTAAGCGACAGTAGACATGGACAGTCGTCGGCTGGAGTCATATGCGGGTAGGCTTTGCAATGATGGGATAAGTTATTACTCCTTTATTATCACCTCTGTACATATTCTTTTATGTAGTTTTATCCAGATCCATTGTGTTTATCGTATCCATAAATAACATTGCGAACCACCGGACAAGATAAAGGGAAAAAGAGGATTCCGAGCATTATCGTTTATATTAACAAAAAACTTCCAATAAAGACTAAAGCGCTCGGAATCGTGTGCTTTTTCTTTTGTCGGGTTTGGGTTACCATCATTGGACGTGTTATTCTGCGTGCTTTTAAACACAATAGACAGACAGATATAAATACATATAGATTGATAGATTTAAGGTTTGTGAGGTAGCTTAGTTGGTCTGATTTAGATTATTTTTAGCAAGAAATAATGACACGGACTAACATAGCCATGACACCGGTCGCTGTCTTTTAAAGTTAAAACTGCTGATTGACATGACGCTTAGTTCGAGTACCCTGTCGTTGAGGTAGTCACGAGTTGACGATGTATTCGGTACAATGGCGAGTTGATTCATGACCGTCTCTGAGTTCGGTCCAATTTCCTCGCGAGTTCTGCGCGATTTCCTCTCAAAATTCCTTACTCGGTTATGTTTCCTCACACAGATCTTTTAGGCTACCTCTATAAATAGCGACAACGACCAGAAGTAGACAGAATGGTGGCGTTGGTCGCTAAAAAGGGACATAAATTAAGAACTCGGCGCTACTGTGAATGGAGAAATGCGAAGCGCAAACCCAAGTGGCAAATGCGATAGGAAAATGCGAACGGGAAACTAGTGACAAATGCGATCGGGAACACTAGTGTCAAATGTGTGTGCAAATGTTATATTGGGTCGAGGAATAAGTTCTTGCGGTTTTATCAAATTTATTAATTGCCATTAACAATTTTAGAAAAACTTCATTTTTAATTGATAACAATATGCAATTTAATCAATAATGTATTCTCCGTTGTTATTTACGACTTCTTCCCAACGTTCAACTAGTTTTTCGATGCCTCTGCAAAATAAATCTCTGGAATTTGACTCGAAGAATTCGTCTAACCAGGTTCTTAATTCCACATCAGTAATGAACGAAATGCCGCGCAAATTGTTGGAGAGCAATCGAAACATATGGAAATCCGATGGAGCCAAGTCTGGCGAATATGGTGGATGCGGCGTCTTTTGTCATATTGGCAATGTGAGGACGAGCATTGTCGTGTTGCAGAAGGACTCTATAACGTCGATGAGGTCGCTTTTCACTAATAGCCTTGGCGAGTCGATACATTTGTTGAAAGTAGAGTTCTGCATTGACAATCTCGTTCGCAAGGAGCTCATAAAGAATGATGCCTTCACAATCCCACCACACACACAGCATCGTCGTTCGAGGATGAAGTCCTTGCTTTAATCGCGGAAGTGTTTTTTTTATTGGGGCTAAGCCATTGTTTTCGATGGTTCATGTTGACATAAACACACCACTTTTCGTCGCCAGTGATGATGCGGTGAAGAAATCTGTCCTTATATCCACGAGTAGCCTTGTGACGAGCAAGCAAACCTGCAGCAATGGTGGAGCGTTGAAGTTTGATGCTTTCGCTCAAAGCATGCGGAACCCATGTACCGAGTTTTTGAACTTTCCCTATCGAATGAAGGTAATTCACTACAGGTTTCTGATCACACGCCAATTTTACAGCCAATTCTTTAGTCGATTAACGAGGATTTTCATGAAGAAGGTCGTTCAATCAATCTTCATCCAACTTAATGGGGCGACCAGAATGTTCTTCGTCATTAAGATTAAAATGACCGTATTTGAAACGTGAAAACCACCATTGAGCTGTCATTTCTGATAAAGCATTTTCTCCGTACACAGCACAAATATCGCGACCAGCTTTGGCTGCGTTTGCATTATTCCCGTCTCGATTGAAAATGAATAACAACAAGTTTCGAAAATGTGCCTTTCTTTCAACTTGACATTCCATTTTGAGGGTCCAGAACAAAAATCAAATTAACAACTTTTAAATAAACCGCAATGACTTATTACTCAACTTCAAGACGTAGCCTAAGCAAAAGCCTAATAGTCTACGCTGTTAAGAGACGTAGCCTAACCTTTGCAAATTTTGCTCTCATTATTTATTATTGTTTCTTAATATGTGCACAAATCACGCCAACAAAACTTAAATCAACACAACATTAAAAAAACCCCGCAAGAACTTATTCCTCAACCTAATAATAATGTAGCTCGTTTGTGCCTTGTGTCTACCAGCGTGAAAACGACATAAAAAGAAGCAATTTTTATGTCACAAAATAAGTTTCAAAGATTCGAAATACAAAGCATCTGTTCTCAAGACTTAAAGTCGGACCGGGCCTTTCCCTTGCCAGTTTCATATATAAAAGCTCACCCGGTGATACGAGCAAAAGGAAACAGAATTCCAAGCACTTTCGTTTTCCCAAGGATCTCTTTAAGTAATGATATTTAAAATAAGGTTCATTCTGTCCATACTATTTAAGTTGGTGTGCCTTATTTTACTTCTCATTCATGGAAGAGGGTATTTTTAATGACGGAAACGCTTGGAATTTTCTTTCATTTTCCTTGTCAGGACTATGTGTGCTAGGTTATTATTTTTCTTTTCCTGCATGGGATGATAAAATATTTCTGCGATAAAAGGCTTCAGAAAGAAAATTGGGTCTTTCCTTCCCTTTGCCGACAACATGGACTGAATGGGCTTGGCGAGGGGATGTCAAACAAAAACCATCAACGCAGATTCTGGATACAGCGTCCTGAAGCGTTCGCTCCCTACTGGGATGCAGGGCGAGAAGAGAATTGATAAAATGGAGGACGTGGGATTGAACCCAACGTGTGTGTGTGTGTGTGTGTGTGTGTCCGTTGTATCCTGGAAAAATCACGACTAAATCTCTCCGAGCGCCGTTGCAGATGATCCAATTTGCAGCGAGAAGGATCAACGTCTTCCACCTGCCACTCAATCAAGGCGGAAGGATAAAGAGACTCAGAAATTCCCCATTGCCCCATGACCTCTTGAACAAAAGGTCGCGAGAGGGCAACACAAAAGGACACAAAATAATCCCAAACCACACGTGATCTTTAAATGCGTGAAATTACCAAGGAAAGAAAACAACCGACAGCCTAAGCGGTTTCGTTGTTAAAACATATTCGGGGAAAAGTACAAAGGTAAATGATAAGGAAACTTTCTTGCATTTATGCAATTCCATGTACTACTTTTATGTTGGTCAAACTGGTAAAGGTGTATGAATCTGTGAGGAGCACCCAGTACAGATATAGGTGAACAGGGCAGACTTCTAATGCCTTATTTGTACACATAAGTTCCACTGCCATCAGTTTGATTGGTCGGGAACAAAAGCTCTAATTTATGTCAATGGTCCTCAAGAACGGAATCTTATTAAATCTACGCAGCACCAGAATTTTAATCTTAGTGATGCGCTTTTTAAACTTGATAATTTTATAATTGAAAAAAATATGTAAATAATATAAAAATGCTCTCTCAGGTTTTATATAAGTTTGTATAATAATTACTTTATTCAGTTAAACTGTATTACTCGTCATTCATTTGTTTGGGGGTGACGTGTTGTTAGTATTTTATTTATGACGTCACATATTTTTGTTTTATATGTCTGCTCCATTTTTCATTATCATTTACCTTTGTACTTACCCCTGAAGATGTTTTAACAACGAAAGCGGTTGGGGAAGTCTGAACAGTTCTCATCTGGTATTCCAATAAATTGCTTCTGCCAATACTAGTTTTTTTTTCTCTACATTCAAATATACGATTTTGGGGATTTGTTGCCGAAAGGGAGGGGGAATGGATGAAAAATACCCAATTCACGCCCGAGGGGGAGGGGGTGAGGAAGATATTTGAGACATCAAAGAAAATGTCACCCTCGGATCAATTTTGAGGTGAACGAAAATGGTATTTCAAAAATTCAACTTAGCAGAATTCGGCCAAATGCAAATATTTCTGGTTGGTCAAGTTTGGATGACGTCATCTCATGATGTAACTGCTGTCACACTTGAAACGAACGGGCAAATTATTGAATAAATAAAAATGAAAGAACGGAAATTTGACAAATTAAAAATTAATGGCAAATAAAAAGGAAAGAACGAGAAATTAATAAAGATTAAAACTTAAACGAAAATTCTTGCAGAAGGGGAAATAAACATGAAAATTAAGAACAAGTAAAAAAGAGAAAAAGAAAATTAAAAAAATAATAGCTTAGAAAAGTACTACCCCAAAAAATTGAAACAGGGAAAAAGAAGGAAAATCGGATGATAAACAATGGAAAAAAGTAATAAAAAATAATAATTACGAAAAGGTGAAAATTCAGAACGATAAACCTCCAAAATTTTGTCGAATGGTGGAAGTTGACCTTAAACCGCTTATGACATTCAGGAGGAAGACGGACCCAAAACAGATGGGAATTAGAAAATTAAGGACGAGTAGAAATTAAGATCCACTAGAAGCTAGTGTAAAAAAGAGAAAAGGTAGAATTCAAAGGTGAAGGACAGGTAGAAGGAAAAGATGATATGGATAGTTATCTTAACTCTTCCTTTTTTTCTCTAAAATTAAATCTTAAACTAATATTTACAGATTCTATTTTAAAGCATATTTACTAGTGTTTTAAACCAAATTTCTAGGTAAGTTATTCCAAGTTTGTGTTATTCTATGAGAAAATAAATTTTGTTCAAGTGAAGAATTAAATATTTTTTTATTAGCTTGAAACCGTTATTTCTAGCAACAGCTCGGTTATCTAGCTCAAATGAAGACACTTCTAAACAATTACAACGCCCTTTATTATTTAATTAATTTGCCATAACTGAAAATTTTACAATTCCAAAAGTGTATTTTCTCGACCCTTTCAGAAAGGGTGGAAGTTAAAGCCATTGTTAAATGTATCCCCGCCCCCCGAAACCAAGGGTCCCTTCATACATAAAACAATCCAAACACTGGAATACAATATATAACACATCTTCTAGTCTTTTGGTCCAAATCATTTCCTTAACGCCATTTTATCAGATACCACCCAAAGCTATATACATACAAACATCAAACGGGCTTGAGTAATACAAACATTTGCCCCACAGCACCCCCAACCCTCTGCTCCAATGCACGCAACGCCTTGATATCAGATCCTAGAGTATGGTTTCTAATCCGGTCTTACGGTCAATTGCATGCCAATCCTTGCTGTAGTACGAACCCGGTGTTGCGCGAGTAAAAATTTAGATTTTGAAAGTTTACATCAGTATTTTTTTTCGGCTAAACCCCGCAGACTGCGAAATCAATATGTCTGCCAATGCATAATGTATCTATGTCTGTGTATATGTTCTGTATTTGTGGCTGGTGATAAAATTAAAACTTTTATCAAGCGTCTGAGAGAAAGAAATAAACTTGATTGAGTCGCAGAGCATTTTTCGACTGTAGTTTGAATTAATTGTAAAGTCTCTCATTAAATACTGCGCTAAATAAATAGCAAAAATACATTCCTTGTACAAACCTGGTCATTATGAAGTTATTTTAAAATTTAGAAGTTCAACTGTTTGGTCTATTAGCGAACAAGCAAGTAAGCAGCGAACAAATAAAGGCACACACACACACACACACACATATATATATATATATATATATATATATATATATATATATATATATATATATATATATATATATATATATAAAGGGATAGCAGTATTGTTCACCTTAACCTGTAGCTTTTTTATTCTCTTGACGAGATCCTTCGCTAAATTTTCAAGGCACGAAAATAGACTAGCGGAAGACATAAAACCTGGCGATAAACATCGGTGGTAGTTTATTCCTAGAAGTCTTTCGACCATGATAAGCCAATTTCGGTAAATGATCAGGTAAAATGAAATAAAATAAAAAAGAAAAAGACAAAGACCAGATCGGCCGGGTACTCACAAAATAGAGTAGGTACGAGAGATAGGAGTGAGAGGGAGGGGAAGAAGAAAGGTTTAGGACATAACAGCAAGAAGTAAAGTAGGAAACAAAAAAATGCACCTAGGCAGGTATAGGATCTACGGCCTAACATGGGATCCGAACAAGTTATGTATACTCTATATCTATTATTACTTCGTGGCCCTTGTGCCATGTGTCCCCTGTGAGTCTCATGTGTGAGTAAGATACCTAGGGTAAAGTAACAATGATGAAATTTGGAGGAAGGTAGATATTTGGAAAGTGATTTCAGTTTGCCTGGAGATAACGCTTATCTCTGTCCATTGTAAGGAGTAATAGTTTAGCATAATTAAGTAAAAGTGCGTTGCGTGTGAGAGTCGCATAATACTGTAAAAGTGGTGTATTTATTAGTATCTTTGTTAGTCTTTGTGTTGTAGGCGTTCAAACCGTTATTAGTAGTTTTTTCCTACTCTAGTTTTCTCTGAATAGTTATTTATACATTTATCTCTTATTGGGTTCACTAATCTGTTACGATGTTGGTTAATTATGGCATCCTGCTTCGGGATACAATTCGTGTATTTGAGATTGGTGATAGGTTTTCGTATTGGTAGCTTGTCATGATCGGTTATCTCCAAGTTTATATCATCTCCTTCTTCCGTTAGTCTCGGTGTGCTTAGGAACTTCAGGCTGTCTGATTGGCTAAATATATGCGCCTATTTCGTGTTGTGTCTTTTCAATGACTTGTTTTGCTCTATTTGCTATTATTGTGTTAAATAAATGACTTGATTTGTGTATCCGTGCCTAAGTTTCTGTCTTTAAATTTCATTTCATCTTGAATTTGTTATATTTTGTACACTGCTTTGTTTTGAATCCTTTGGAGTTTAGTGAGCTTACTCATTGAGATAGTGTGCATAGCTATTTATGGATATATTAATAGGGATTGGATAATTGCTTGATAGATCTTTCACTTGTCTAATATTCCAAGCCTTCTTTTCCCTCTATTTACCTCTTTCGTAAGGTGCTATTTGTAACCTGACGTTGGAATGGTGAGAACCATCATCTTGCACTCTGTATCATACCTGCATATTTATTCTGCATTTGTATTTGATGAGTTTCCTTTAAATAGGTACAATATATTTTTAGCCCAATTAGTTTTTATTCTCCACTTTTCTCCGTACTCGTTGATCATTCTTTTCTCTTCTGCCTTCATTCTAGCTTGCATCGCCCGTTCCTGTCGGGGCGAGTAATCAGTTGGCTGATAAGAAATGAAAAAGCCGACTGACAGGTAGACTTTGGTTTGCGTTAGAAACGCTGGCTTATGAGATATTCTGCGGTGGCTGCAAAAGGAGCTTATTCCTAGGGCTTGATAAAGAGGTTAGCTACAACAGTGCCTTTTGAACCGCGTAATTAGTATTGCGCTATTGCAAAAGTAATTATCGATTTACAAGACTGAACTAGGGAAAATTATAGGATTTTCCATTCTCTTCGATAGCAGACACAATTAAAATGGCTGATTAACACGTAAAATTTTGTTTGCGTTAGAAACGAACGTTTGTGAGATAGCCTCTCGTGACTGCAAAATGAACTTCTTTCGAGGTCTTGGTGGAGAGCATAGTTAGCTTCAATATTGCTCTTTTAACCGCATAATAATAATAATAACTATTGAAAAAATAATTATTGATTTACAAGGCTAAGCTAAAGTGGATAAATTATTTCTACATTATCTTTGATAGCATAGAAAAGTTAAAAAGGCTGATTGACACGGAAACTTTTGTTTGCGTTAGAAAAGTTGGTTTATGAAATAGCCTCTCGTGAATGTAAGATGAGCTTCTTCCGAGGGCCATACGTCTTTTAACCGCATACTTATAATTGCACAATTGAAAAAGAAGTTCTTGAAATATATATATATATATATATATATATATATATATATAATAGTACCGAGCAAAATAAGAGGACGATTTTCCTCTATTAAAATATTTTCAAAAATGTGATGAGTAGGTAAATGAAATTTCCAAGGTACATAAAGACATGCATTTAATATATTTTGTGAAATTTCATATGACACAGTCGTATATTCGAGAAATTATACTCAATAAACTAATAACATAAAATATTGACATGTGCAAAATAAGAGAACGCTCATTCACATAATTGTTTAGCAAGCAAATACACTGGTAACAAAACAAGATTTGACAACGATGAACTAAACACAATATGAAGTGTTGAAGTTTTTGTTTTCTATTATTTGGGCACAGCGACGACCAAAGGACCTCACCAGTTTCTTGCAAAATTATGGGGTTTTTTTTTGTTACATTCTTGTTCAATTTTCGTCCATAAATCCGTTGAATGCTGCTGGTCTCAAACTTCGTTTCCAATGATCTTCCAGAGGTAGTCAATTAGGTTCAGGCTCGACCTCTGAGTAGACCACGCCAATACTTCGATATCTTCTTGTTCGAAATAGTATTTTACTCGCATTGCAGTATGGCATGGCGCGTTTTCCTTCATAAATACAGCTGGCTGGTTCAGAGATGCTCGGAGTGAAGGTATAACATGTTACTGTACGAGGTTTAGGTACACATTCAGATTTATCGTTTCAATTATTCTCCTCCTGCATGCTTGGCAGACTTTTTAAAACATTTAGGGTTAAATATGTTACCTACAGCGGGTCTACCATTAGGTCCAACTAAATTAAATTTACTTTCGTCGCAGAAATGAATTCTTTCCCAATCTTATCCTTCCACGCGACATGAGCTTCAGCATATTCGAGTCTAGCCTTCTGGTTCTCATTACTGATCATTGGATTGGTTACTGGAGAATGAGCTTTTACACCAGATGCATTAAGGCGAAAGGACACTGTGAAATGTCTAACTTCTTTGGCACTATTAGTCTTAATCTTTCGAGAAATTTCTGTTGCAGTCTCGAAGAGATCTTTCAAGCGCTTAATAGCTCTGTCTTCTCGGACGGTGTTTATGCGGGATAGACCGACTTTTGCAAGAGATTTATAGGTTTTGTTTTCATTGTATAACCCCGAACGAGCGAAATCACACTCTTGGACTTTTCTACCTCTCTTAAGACCGCAGAAACAGTTCTCCCGAGTCTTCATGGGAACAATTCTCTGACGGAGCTCAGGAGTTACTTTCACGTGTGGTGGAATTTTTGCAGATCGAATTCAATAACAATGAAGATTGTACAGTTCTTAAATACTGAGCAAAATAATGCCAAAACTTCTAGAATGTTCCTGAAAAATCATCTCTTATTTTGCACGAGGCAATATTTTATTTTGTTAGTTTATTTAGTATAATTACTTGAATATAAGATTTTATCATATGAAATCTTCATAAAATATATTAAATGCATCCCTTTATGTCCCATGGATATTTCGTTTACCTTGTAGCAGCTAATATCCTTGCTAGCTCCTACAAAAGTATAATTCCCCGTCTGAGAGATTACTGATCTCGCTTCCATTAATTCATATTCATGTACGACAATTCCAATCGTACGATTTCCAACAAAATTTATCCTACGTATCGTCCGATAATAATTATCCTATGCGTTGTAAGATATATATTTCAACCAATCCGAATCCTTGTCTGATGTATTTTAAATCGACCAATCAGCATCAACCTACCTCGCCCCAATGTTCGCTGACAAATATAGTCCACTCGTGTTCTCGTTATCGTCAGACAAAGGTCAGTAAATTAACGTTACCATTATTTAACTCAATCGAACATCTTAACTATTTAAAATGTAATTCCCTCTTTTCTCTCAATTTCCAGTCCCCTTGAGATTATAATTGGAGCAATTATTCTGTGTCCAAAACTATTCCCAAGTCCATCCATCTATACATCAAATATATCATATCCTGTAAATTATATTAACCAAATCTTATATTAATATCCAATATATCATTCTATAATTTCTAACTGAAATTTATATAAATATTTATTCGACTATATAATTACTCTAAACCTACATTTATATTCGATCAAATTTATTATTCTCATTCTGTGTATTTCCCATTTTCTCCTTGCTCTTTGTTTGACTTCGATATCTTTCCCGTTAATTTATAATAAATAAATATAGAAATATACCACTATTAGTTTCCCCTGAAATTGCCGGTTGCCCATTCTCATTTTACTCGATTAGAATCTAACACGTGACTCCTCTATTCTCATTCCTCATTCTTATAAAGCATTGGTTGGTTAAGATCTAGGCTTAACATTCCCATCAACCAGAGTATATATATATATATATATATATATATATATATATATATATATATATATATATATATATATATATCATCCATCTCTCAATATATACATATACTCCGCTTTAACCTACTCATCACATTTTTGAAAATATTTTAATAAACTAAAATCATTCTCATATTTTGCTCGGTAGTGTATATATATATATATATATATATATATATATATATATATATATATATATATATATATATATATATATATATATATATATATATATATATATATACCGTCATATGACTTAAGTGATTTACCATGCGCCTTCTTAGTAGTAAAACGTCATGTTGTACTAAACTACTATAGGTCTTGACTTCGAGCGGGGTATAATACCGCCTTTCACTCACAGTCGGGACTATCGTCTGCGAGTTTCATCAAACAGTGCCAAACGTTTTCGAATTTCTTCATGTTAGTCTGGTCTCTCCTTCAGGAAATAATCGGGGACGGAGTGGAGTGTGGTCCCAGTTCTTTATTTCATCGGTTGTTTGGAGTGAATTTGATTATGTTGATACAATTTCGTCTGCTACAACAACCAACGCTCAGTGGTGTTCTGTTGAAAGCTCCATGTGAGCTAACTGGGGCGCGGGCTTTAGAATTTTACTAGGAACCAGGACTGAGGACTTTAGAATGCCACGGTGAACGCGAGTAAGGTACCTCCTTTAGAATGCAACTACGTACCCCGACTGTGGACTTTCAAACTCGACTAGAAGCTCGGGTAGGGTCTTTAGAAGGCGACTGGAAACCCGGAAAAAAGACGGACTTAAGACTAAGACTGACAACTCAAGCTTTAAGAATGCACCCGTGAGCTCAGGCGTAAAATATCTCGGCCTGATCGAACGTGACTGAGTGACCTCCAGATCGGCTGTCCGATGCCCTTGAAGTGTCGGACGTGTCGTGAATAATGGAAACTCTTTGCTTTCTGATTTTTCTCTCCCTGACCATTCCTCTCCATTTTCACCTTCATTCTTTCCCTTATTTACTTGTTCGGCAACACTTTGTGCTCCTAAATCTATTCCTCTAGTCGAAAGGATTTTTATTTGCCTGTCGGTGAGAAGTTGTCCCTTTCACTGCTTAGGTCCCTTCTTTTCACCACATTTTTCAAAAGCAAAAATGGCATTCAAAAGAAAGAAATTAAAGCTCCTGCATCTTCGTTACTAAAAGATCAAGTAATCCAATGAGGAAGTCTTCCCTAAAAGAGAGAGGGAGAGACAGACGGAGATATATATATATATATATATATATATATATATATATATATATATATATATATATATAGATAGAAAGAGAGAGAGTAAACAGGAGTAATAGGGAAAGAAAGTACCCTAAAAGACCTTACGGTCCATTCAAAGAGGGTACCTTTCGACTAGCAGTCGAGGGGGAACATCTCTGCTCAAATGCTTTACGTCCTTAAACGGCCACTTTTCAAGACCTTGTCTAGTCTTGACTTGAACTGGTCAACAGATTCACTGTTGACAACTTCCACTGGAAGTGCGTCCCAACTACCGCAGATACAAATCGTCGAAAGATTTTCCACAAAGATCGCGGTTGTAACGCTTCAGTTCAAGTTTAAAGCCGTGATTTCTTGTTCTGCTCTCAGCAAGTGTGAAAATATCCGTGTAGTCAACATTGTCAAACCCTCGAAGGATTTTGAAAACTTCGATGAGTTGACCACGCAGTCTACGGGTTTCCAATGAGAACAGATATAATTCCCTTAATCTATCTTCATAACTTTTATGTCTGATAGAGGGAATCACTTTGGTTGCTCTGGCTTGCACGCGTTCCGATCTCGCGATGTCCTTTCGAAATGAAGGAGTCCAAAAGTGTACGGCATACTCCAGATGTGGTCGGACAAGTGAGTTGTACAAACACAGTACAATCTCCTGGTTGCGATATCCAAACTGGCGCTTAATATAGCCTAGCATCCTTTGTTTTTTTTTCTCCGCCTCAATGCACTGTTTCGAGAACTTGAAGTCACTAGTGATTGTTACACCCAAGTCCTTCTCAGTGTCGGTGGATTCAATAGCAGTGCCCTTAAAGATATACTGAGATTGTGGGTTTCGGTGGCCGATATGCATCACTTTGCATTTGTTCACGTTAAAAGGCATTTGCCACGTGTCCGACCACTCCCCAATCTTCCCAAGATCTTCATGCAGGCGGGCAGTATATCCATCCTTTGCAACGTTCATACCAAGCTTGGTATCGTCGGCAAATTTAGAAATCTTCGCAACCATGTCACCGTCCATGTCGTTGACGTAGATGATGAACAGTAGTGGTCCCAGGACAGAACCTTGAGGAACACCGCTAGTAACGGGCACCCACTCAGAAGCCTGCCCATTCAACACCACCCGTTTTCGTCTGCCACTTAGCCAGTTCTCTATCCAACTTGCTACATTTTCGTCTATCCCCAGCGTACGCACTTTCCGGAGGATGCTGCAGTGTGGTAGCTTATCAAAGGCTTTTTGAAAGTCTAAGTAGATAACATCCACCACCTTATTCCAGTCGTGTTCACTGAAAACGAAGTGGAAGAAATCCACAAGATTCGTTAAATACAGATGTAGAGTCTTAGCATATTTAATAATGTATGCATCATTCTTTTAACCCAGATATAACGCCACTTATTATAATAAATAACTTTTCAATAAAACTTCAAATTGAGATTTCAAAATGATATTTTATGTATTCGATATTTAAGCAATTACTTTCTATTAATAGACCATATAAAGTTTCTTTAATAAGCAAATAAGATATTGCACCATAGCACGCAACGCAGCGCTATATATAAAATGCATTATATCCATAGCAGGCAACGCAGCGCTATAAATAAAAGGAAGTGCCGGTAGAAAGTGCCGAGAGCAATTACGGTTACAACGTAAGGGTATTATAGCGATACCATTAGTGTTAATTGAAAGAAAATAAATAAGTCAAGTTTCATTATTATAATACAAGAGGAGAGGCTTCGCCACTCCTTACAGAAGGAGCTTGCGCTTCTCTGGCAGACTTTCGGTCTTTGGCCTACGGCCTATCATGATTCTATTTTTTTTCTGCATCTAAATTTGCTCTATAAATTTGATATTATAAAGGAATTATTAGAAATAACTTTGATAAAAAATTTAAATATACTTAGGTGACAACCGAACTAAAAGAAAATCTTATTCAAATCTTCAAAAAATCTCGTTCTTAAAATATAGGGTTATGGAGGATATTAAACATTTGCATACATTCATTTGATATTCTAGTATTTACATAGCCAAATTATATTTTCTATATTACCAGGCAATGGCTTCGCTACTACGATTAAAATATAAAATCTAAAAAAATGCAGCCATGGTTAAATTTTTATAAATTTTCTGAACTTCGCCAATTATAATAAATTTCCTCCCTTTCAAAATATCACGTTGGTAAAATATAGTTATAGAAAAAAAATATAAAATAAATTTTCTGAAATTCACCATTTCTAATTCTTTAGGTTTTAAAAGATTCACAAAAGTTCGATACTTATTTATTTCTGAACTTCACCATTTTGTTTTTTTTATATTATAAAAGAATTATTAGAAATAACTTTGATAAAAAACATAAGTCATAACCAAACTAAGATGAAATTATTATTCAAATACGCAAAAGAATCCCCTTCATAAATTATAGAGTTAGTGATGGTTGATGATAAGATCCGGTTTGTTAATTAATAATTAATAATTAGCCACATGTTATAAATAGTTTCATGTTGATTAATGATTTAATAGAATATATAGTGGCCCGGGTATACCTTTAAAATTAAAATACAGTGCTTATATATATTATTATTAATTTATTATTATAAATATTATATTGCTACTATTGTCCGTAGGCTGGCTACGGCCCCCTGCACTTGTTCACTTTTCTACTCCGATGTTTTGTAGGTCCAAATTCATTTAATAAACCTCTTTCCATATATATTAGGTTGAGGAACAAGTTCTTGCATTTTATTTTAATGTGTTGATTTAAGTTTTGTTGACCTGATTTGTGCACATATTAAGAAACAATAATAAATAATGAGAGCAAAATTTGCAAAGGTTAGGCTACGTCTCTTAACAGCGTAGACTATTAGGCTTTTGCTTAGGCTACGTCTTGAAGTTGAGTAATAAGTCATTGCGGTTTATTTAAAAGTTGTGTTAATTTAATTTTTGTTCTGTTCCCTCAAAATGGAATGTCAAGTTGAAAGAAAGGCACATTTTCGACACTTGTTGTTATTCATTTTTAATCGAGACGGGAACAATGCAAACGCAACCAAAGCTCGTCGTGATATTTGTGGTGTGTACGGAGAAAATGCTTTATCAGAAATGACAGCTCAATGGTGGTTTTCACGTTTCAAATACGGTCATTTTAATCTTAATGACGAAGAACGTTCTGGTCACCCGATTAAGTTGGATGAAGATCGATTGAACGACCTTCTTCATGAAAATCTTCGTCAATCGACTAGAAAATTGGCTGTACAATTGGCGTGTGATCAGAAACCTTTAGTGAATTACCTTCATTCAATGGGGAAAGTTAAAAAAATTGGTGCATGGGTTCCGCACGCTTTGAGCGAAAGCAACAAACTTCAACGCTCCACCATTGCCGCAGGTTTGCTTGCTCGTCACAAGGCTACTCGTGGATATAAGGACAGATTTCTTCACCGCATCATCACTGGCGACGAAAAGTGGTGTGTTTATGTCATCATGAACCATCGAAAACAATGGCTTAGCCCCAATAAAAAACCACTTTCGCTATTAAAGCAAGAAATTCATCCACGAACGACGATGCTGTGTGTGTGTAGTGGGATTGTGAAGGCATCATTCTTTATGAGCTCCTTGCGAACGAGATTGTCAATGCAGAACTCTACTTTCAACAAATGTATCGACTCGCCAAAGCTATTAGTGAAAAGCGACCTCATCGACATTATGGGGTCCTTCTGCAACACGACAATGCTCGTCCTCGCATTGCCAATATGACAAAAGACACTATCCAAACGCTTAATTGGGAAATCCTGCCACATCCTCCATATTCGCCAGACTTGGTTTGCTCCATCAGATTTCCATCTGTTCCGATCGCTCTCCAACAATTTGCGCGGCGTTTCGTTCAATACTGATGTGGAATTAAGAACCTGGTTAGACGAATTCTTCGAGTCAAATTCCAGATATTTTTATTGCAGAGGCATTGAAAAAAAACTAGTTGAACGATGGGAAGAAGTCGTAAATAACAAAGGAGAATACATTATCGATTAAATTGCATATTGTTATCAATTAAAAATAAAGTTTTTCTAAAATTGTTAATGGTAATGAATAAATTTGATAAAACCGCAAGAAATTATTCCTCAACCCAATAGTTAATTTAAGTTTTTAGAAATAAATACCTAAAACGGAAAACCATTACAAAACCTATGACTTAATCTTTCACAGACACTTGAGTGATTTTGAATTTTCTACTATTTTCAGATTTTCAATTCAGACAGTAGTGTGATTTTGAATTTTATAAGTCATCATGGCATCTCAAGAACTTGAATCTGTTGATGCCAAGTGTTGACATCGTCGAGGTTGAAACTGCCAGTGCCCAGAACCCCTGGCCCCACCTCGACGACTACTTCTTGATCAAGTCAAGGGAAGGAGACAAGTTGATTTTCGACTGCAAGGTGTACCTGCCCAGGACTGTGCCAATCGAGGGGCACATGACAAGCCTCAACAACCTCAAGCAGCACATCAAGAGGACCCACCCAGTCAAGTTCATGCAGTTTAAGAAGAAGGCGAAAGGAGGTTCGTCTCGTGGAAAAGCCAAGAAGAGGGTTTCTTCTGGTTCCAACAGCGGCAGCAGCACTTCGGAATTATCGAGTTTGTTTTCACCTCCTGGCAAGAAAGAAGCCAGTAAACCATTGCCGAGTCCTTTGGCATCGCTGCTACTGGCAGTGACATACCTCAGGCTGCTGTGGATCAAAGGATTGTGGACCTGTTCATAGTCAACATGCTGCCATTCCACGTTGTAGAGTCTGATCAAGACGCTGAACCCCAGCAAGAGCTCCATGTCGAGGAGGACACTGGGCAGGCAAATCGTTGATTTGCACACTGAGTTGAAGCAGTACTTGCTCAGGTAATTGACTTATTGACATAATTTTATCTTTTTTTATACTTAGGACTCTGCTGCCAAAAGTTGCTGCGACAATCTTCAGGTTCAAGGACTTGGAAGTCCAAGTGCCTCGTCTACTGCAGCTCCTTGGTCGACGCACTTTTGGCAGGCACCGACAAAAGTTTTCGGACCCTCCTGGAGGATGAGAAATGCCAGCTGGCTGCTGCCTTCCACCCCAGGTTTCGCCTCATCTGGTTGGCTAAGTATGACAACACCAAGAGAAAAGCATGGATGGTAAGGTCGAGGAGGCCATGGGGCAGCAGTCTTACGAAGTGAGCAGCAACAACAAGGAGGAGGAAGATGACTTCTTCAGAGGTGTATCCCAGCCAAAAGAGAGCAGCAGGAGCCACAGATCACTCAAGAACAAGGCCCAGAACTTGGTCAAGATCTGGTTTGAGACCAACTCAAGAACTTGCTGACAGATGCTGCCTTCTTGGGTGAGGAAGTGTTGCTGGACTTGTTCATCAAGTTCAACACAGCCATGCCCTCCAGTGGTGCAGTGGAGCGTTTGTTTTCTATGGGCAAGGACATCTTGAGGGCCAAGAGATCATCCATGTCTGATGAAAGTTTTGACATGCTAATTTTCATGAAGGGCAACATGCATCTCATAGACAAAATGGAGAACGAGAAGAAGAAGAAAAATTAAATTATGTGTATATATCGTTTTTTTCATTTTTTTATTTTTACTTCTTTCGGCCACTTTATCAATATTTTTTTTTCGTTTATTACTAATATGGCAGGTGGGCACCGTTAATCAAAAGGTTAACTTCGTTAATCGTAAATCCGTTAACCAAAAAATTAACTTCGATCTCCGTTAATCAATTAATTCTTTAAAAGTGTAACGGAAATTATCGATAAATCGCTAACGTTAATTTTTATTATAGAATAAAAACAAAAAATCAGTTCTGCTCTAAAATCACCTAAAAACACCTTTAAAAAGTGATAAAACTATCAAATCGGCCTTTTTTTGTCCTTAGAATCCCACAATTATAGTTTTTTTTTGCTTTAGAGTTAAAAAAGGATGATTTCATAGTTTTAACTTTTAAAAGACCTAAAGAAGGCTGATTTCATAGTTTTGAGCCTTTTTAAAAAGTTTTTAAAGTCTTTTAGAGCCAGAAAAGGGTAAAAAAAAAAAAACTGAAATAAAATACAATATTAATAAGAAACTATTGTCAGTTTTTGAATAGCTTCATCCCAGAATTTCTTTTGTTTATGGGCAATATCCGTGAGTAATTCTCTCTTTTTCGTCCTTAGGTTTAAATATATTTTCCTAGTTGTTCCGTTCCTTTGGATGATCTCGTTTAATATTCTTATTTCTAGGTTTTTCTGTTTCATCTAAGAGGTCCATTTGAAGTATTTTATCGTTTTATAAGCTATCCTTGGAATAGCTCCATGGTGTTGTATGGTGGTCCTTATTATGTCTAGCTCTTCGTCGATCTCGTCTAATGTTACTTCGTTGAGATCGTTCGGCAAGTATCTTCCTAAGTTAAGTTTGTATTTTTTCCAGTCGGCTCTGGGATATTCTTTCCATTTCTTTGCGCGGATCTGGATGGGTTGTTGGTTAATGGAGAGTAAAGTTGCTATGTGGTCGCTGGAGAGAACATCTATCGGTTCCATTATAATGGTTGAAAGGTATGTTCTAAGTTGAAAGGGATATATCTGGGGAGGTTTTCGGCTTTGTTTGTAATGTAGGTCAGAAAGTCCTGTCCCAGTAGCTTTAATATCCGTCTTTTTATTTGTGCTTGTAAGTCAGTGCCGGTTCTGTTGTTGCGTTTGTGACTATTGTTGAATAGTTTTACAAAGTTGGTTAGCGGAATATTTAGGAGCCAGGGTGATTGATAGCCCGTGGTAACTATTATATTGCATAATTCCATTTTTATTTTAATTGAGAGGCAGGATTCAGTAATTCCTTGTAGCGTCATTAATCAAGTCTTCTTTATATCGCTATGGCTGCCCCGTCGTAATGTCCATTCGTATGGTTAGCGGCTATTACGTCATAATTCCATATTTTTATCTTTTCCGTTATTAGGTTGACTCCCGTGTTCAGAGATTACAATTACTGACGGATCGATGCCTCTAAAAATATTTCAAATATTATTTCAATCGGTTTTTGTTTTATCTGTAGTATTCTTAGTTTTCTTCCTTCCATGTTTGTAGTGCGTTGGTTGCGGTTTTTCTTAGGGAGAGTAGAGTTTGCTATAGGTTTTTAGTATTAATTTTTCTCTAACGTTTTTCTTTTCCCTTCTGCCCTTGTTGAGGTTTCTTTCTTCCCTTTGCTGAATGTATTGGTTAGTGGCGCTGCAGTTGTTCACGGGGAATGGTCCCGTGTTTTTACGTATTCCTTATCGTATCTTTGTTAGATTCATCCGAGCTATTTTCGGTTTCGGTTTCTTCGCTTTTGGATTCGGCTCTTACTTCCATTTGGTTGGCTTCTTTTTTTTTTGCTTCTTTTAGTAGTGTCTTTTTAGTTTTTTCAGAAATGTTGATGTTAAAGATATTAGATAAGGAATTTCTTCGGCTCTATACCGTCCTCTTTCAACATACAGTTTAGGATTGTTGCGTAGCTTCCTGGTTGCGCAATGCCCATTACGTGTGAATGAAGAATGCACGTCAGATTCTTAACGTTGAGGGTGGCGTTGATGTTCACTTGTGTCGCTGTAGTTGGGTTTGCATTCCTTGCTGCTGTTGCTTCGTAGGGAATCCTGTTTGCTGCTTTTCTTTCTCTCTTAATAATTTCGTTCCCTTTTGGGCAGGACATAACCATTGTTCTGTGGCTTACGGGGCAGTTGATGCATTTCTGACCTGTACTCGTGCAGTTTCTCAAAGTGTGGGGTCTGCTTCGTTACGAACATATTTCTTAATCTTTATTTTGGTAGCAATAGAGGTACATCTGTATGTTAATATAATGGTCCCTCTGTATGTTGGGATGTGCAAGCTGTATGCGAAGAGTCCTTTTTCTAAGACTTTCTTCGCAATTTAGACACAATTTTGAATACATGTGCGTGTTCCTTAAATTTGATATCATGGCTTTTTAACCACGGTTACCGTTTCTGTAGTTTCTAAATAGCTCTTCTGGTTTGTGCTTACCAACCTACGATTATACCTTTCGACAGATGATGCTTAGGTTGGCTAAAATTTTGAGGGAGGCAGGGGGCATTCGCTTCCATGTATTTTTTTAAGGGTGAGGCTTCCAAGCCATTAGAGTAATTTTTCCACTTCATTGCTATCTGAGCAGATGACTACAAATCCATTCAGTCTTTCTATGCACTTGGTCAGGGCTATTTGGAGGTCTGTAACCCCTTAAGCGGCTCGGCAATGTGTTTTCCTGGCCGCCGTGAGGATGGGACTCAGTGCCCCGTCCGGCCCTAGGTTAACCTCTCCTTCTTCTGCTAACATCTACTTTCTGTACTAACTCTCATCTTCACATCAGGAAAGGGGGGGAAGGTACCCTGTATAGCCTATTCCCTTGCTCCTCCCGGCCCTCTTCCTTCCCTCCCAACACCAAGGCTGGACGAGGATTGAGAGAGAGAGAGGGGGGGGGGGGGCTAGTCCAAAAAAAATATAAAATCTTTTGAAAACCTACCAACAAACTGGAGCTCCTAAACTTGTAACCACTAAAAAGAAACAAAAGTGGGTGGGAGGGTTATATCTCGCGTCCAATCTATCCGTCCCGGGTTTTCTGACTTTCCAGGTGTCCATAATGGAGGCGTTAATGAGTGGTGTTCGCACTTGCGCAGCGACGCACACCGACCAGAAGTTGACCGGTGGACCGGTTGAGCCCCCCAAACCACAGCTTCCAGCTGAGCAGCCAAAGAAGCAAAGCAACAGGACGGATTTCCTTAATACATCGTACTAATCGTCGATAGTACGTCCAAGATCCCTAGATCTGTGGTGGCAGTCCCAGAGACGCGACCCGAAACTTTGAGTCGACCTGGCAACCAGCATGGGAGTAAAACCCGCCAGCCATAAGCAGTACAGATTTATGCACCGGATAACATCCACAGGGACGTCGTTAGTCCATCACACGCAGGGAAGGGGCTATTGGGACAGAACTAATCTTCCCATTAATCGCGCACCAAAGCCAAGGGACCCTCAAGTTCTGGTCTCTTGAGACCTGCAGGCGTTAAAGGGCGTTGTTTAGAAAGGTTCCAAAGCCACTCTTATGGCACGGCATGAGGCAGCTGGTCAGGTCCTTAAATCTAGACAAAGGGTAGAGTCGTAGAAAAAAAAATGTCGCGAGGGAACGAGGAGGAAGCACAACAACTTCTTACGGCCCTGTCAGAGTGTTCAAGTCAACCCAGTGACAGGGCTTCCATAATTTGAACTCGGGTCGGGAAGACGTGCGCTTCTCCAGATACGAAGTTTAACAAGGTACATAGGGTCTTCTCCTGGGGGCCTGTACGAGCGGGATCGCTACCCTTAGTCCCTTGTACTCGGGAGGGCTTCGTGCACACCTGATTGTTGCATAATAATTGTTGCATGGTCGGGCGCTGGAAGAAGGCAGGCTTCCCTCCGACCTTTTCTTTTGGGTTTGTTTTTTTGTAGCTTGTTTTTCTTTTTATTGTTTCTAGTTTTTGCCTTGTTTTTAGCATAGCCTTAATAATAAGCTAAGCACTTTTGTCGTTGACCATGCCATCGGTCGCGGTCGCCAGAATGATTCTCTTAAAAGAAAAAAAAACCAATTAATATTTGGCCCTGCCTTTCCCATGCTGAGCCAGGACCGGATAGGAAAGTGCATCCTGCAGCACCCGCATAATGGCTGGAGCCGGCGAAAATGGATATTAGCGTCGAGATCAGCTGTTGCGAAGAATCATCAAAGCTGTGCAGCTGCAATCGCCACGCCACTAATTGCGCCCAAGGTATGAATTAGTTAATGGCGACAGATGTTTAAAACATATACACACACGCATACGCAAATACAAGCATGGACACAGAGAGGCTGTAAATCAAGAGAGTGCGTTAAATGGAGGATACCATGAAGTTAAGTGACATAAAAATCAGGAAGCGAAAATGCTCATAGTTTTTCGGGAGGTGGTAATTTTATAGCTTATCGATAACACTATATTTTAAGAATCCCAGGCTAAATCAGCGCGGGATCTCGGATCGGCACTAGGCTCTGCCTTTTCAGCCAAAGGCTAAAGGAAAGATACCTCGATCACAAACCAGGATCGGGAGTGCATAGAGGCGAGCACCAACAGACCGGTGTCTCGACAGCTGCCTGCAGCCGAGGATGAAGCCTGGTCGTCTCGAACTTCTCCTGCCACCAGGGTCCTTCTCCCCTCAGTCAAGATACGGGTTCGAAGACTTCACACATTCCTACCCGTTTAAACCTAATGCTGGTTTGATATCCTCAACAAACCGACCCTAACCAAGTCCGCCGCGATGGCTGTCTGGTTTATAGAGGGCATCCGTCATCATCGATGGAGGCTTTCAAAAATACTAGATTTTTTTTATCTAACTTTTTGTAAGAGTTCCTTTAGAGTTTGAAAAAAAAAAAATGGTGAGTTAAGAAAAAATAAATATGATTATTGAATGTTTTGGAATTTTTTAAACAAAAAGAATTACAAATCAGAAAATTTATTACAATTTAGGAATGGTTGCTTTTTTTTCGTATATTCTATTAATCTTCATCAGGATGAAATAGCTACTGGCCCCTAAAACAAGTAAAGAAAAATGAAATTATTAGAAAAAAATATGGTAAGGATTGCTTTTTTTGTATTTAAAAAGAATTTGGTTAAATGTTTTTTTCTGCTTTTAGGGTTAAGAAGTAAGCATCGATGTGAAAAAATAGGCCAAAGAGATATGTACTGGAAACCTTTTTAATATTTTTAGATCAAAAGGCCGTTGCCAAAACCGGATAAGCAGTAGGCCACAGAGCGAAGGTCAGCCTGTGAAGCGCAAGCCCTACATGAGTGGCGAAGCAGCTCTTCTTGTTATTTAAATAATTTAAATATTATCATTTCAGAAATATTCTCATTCAGTTTGATGTAAACGAAAATCATAGTGAGGGGGAAAAACTACAAAATAACTATAATTCTAATAAACTGAATTCATTACTTAGATCTTATTCTAGCCCTCATGATAAAAGACATTCCGTCAATTTATTTTAATTCATTATAATCAGTTTCATGGTTTTAATTCAATATCGTTTAATGTATATAATGTAGTTTCTATTGTGTATATTAGCGTTGTAACGACTAGCAATTTGGCTAATTGCCGATAAATTGGCCTTATTTTTCAGCCCATTACAGATTAATCTGCCGATTAATGACTTTTCAAAATTGGTTACTAAGTTAAAATGTCAATTATTATTATATACAATAGCTATATTATCAACATGATCTATTTTTTTTTAATTTTCAGATTTTGATTTAACCAATATAAACTTTAAGTAACCCATTATAGCATCAAGAATTAGATGGAAATAATTAGTTAAATCAAACAATATAGCTGCTTGTAGAGGTGTTTTACGCAATGCTACCATATCAAGAAAAGGAAAGACAGTCAAAACATTCACAACATCTAATATGATGAATCACATCAAAAAGTTCTATGAAAAAAAAATGGCAAAAGTAACAAAAGCCAAAGGATCAATCTCATCAAAGCCATTAAAAAGGACAGCTACTGAAGCAGGATGTTCAAGAAAGAGCAGCATCTATAAGAAAGGTAAACTGCAAACTACTTTGGAATATGTAATCGAAAACAAAAAGTTATGGGATATAAATAATCATAAAACTCAAGAGGTTCATTATTTGATTAGAGAGATGATGTTGACTTGCAACCCAATTCTGTGACATCTGATATTGGATTCCAAGGGTTAACTAAAATGATTTGCCATTTCCTTAACCACAGATATTTGGATAGCCAGTAAAAATAATTCTCCATTTTTTTTTAGTGTGACAGGTCAATGGATTTCAAATGAGTGTGAACAACATAAGGGCTGTCCTACGAATTTCTCTTTTTTCCAAGCTCTCCCACTGGTGCAAAAATCAGTGAAATGTTAAGTAATGTTCTCTAAGAATATGAGCTTACAAAACATCGAATCTTCTGGGGGTTTTTTTCTCCTTTTGTTTTTGTTTGTTTGTTTTGTTTTAATCTAGCCTAGCTTAGGCGATGAGATAATTATGTTAACTTATCACCTTTAAGGCAGTCGCCAGATGGCGCTAAAAAAAAAGCCTCCATAACGATCATTTATCGCAATAAACTCTTCAAAACCATCTGGCGGAGATGCCATTTTTAGTTAGATATTTTAATAAATATCAACCTGCACAATATTTATAGAGGAGAGAGGGAGATACAAAGCTCATTATTGACTAAAAAAGCCGTGTTTACGTGATGCAGCAGGATCGATAGTAATATCAAAGTTGCGTGAGCGACAGTAGCCGAGCCGAGAATTGATGTGAACATAATCTCATTAAACATTAAATAATATGTACAGTCATATGGGAGTAGCCAAACAATAACAATGAAAGAACACAAAAGCCGACACAAAAGACAACACAAATAGATTGGAAGAAATTATGAGAGACGAAATTAACTCTGACAAGTAAAAATGCTTGAAAATACGAACCGGTTTTATAATAAAATAATCACTAAAAAAATAATATTTATTATTTTTATATCCTCCAAACTAGCAGATTATATATTCATACGTATATACTTGCATGTATCAGTATCGAATTTACAGATATTAGGAAATGTAGTAGTTTATAGATATTTAAAGGCGGAATAGGTTTGTAGATATGTCTATATGTATACGGAAGGTTGCGGATTATATGTAGTGTCCCCAAAAGACTAAAATATTTATAGCACCATATATTTTAAAAGTTAAAAATTATACAATGACTAATGGGGGTAGGTACCTACTAGCGTGTAAGACCCCCTATAGTCCGGCCAAGTGCAGCATTTTGACGTGGCATCAATTCTACAAGACAAGGAAGATCAGTGGAGAGAAATTGACCCATGCCTTCTCGATATCTGTCCAGTTCCCTATTTAAAAGTGCCGGATCTTGGGCGCGAATAAACCCAGCCCTCAGCTCCCGCAAATGTTCGATTGAGTTCGTGCCGGGTGAACGTGGTGGCCACCCCATTCGTAGAAACTCTCCAGAATGCTCCTTAAACTAATTCTGCAAGAGTCCATCTTTGTTGAGGTACATGAAGTCCATGAACAGATCCAAATAATAACCAGGTAATGCAATGCAGCGGTAATCAGTTAATTGCGTGTCTAAACCAACCGGCGGATCCAACCCAATCCAAATGAACACACCCCGCACCAGTATGGAGCCACCCTCATCCAACACGGTGCCTAGCTTTCAGCACATAATTTCTATCTTCCCGTCTTAGTCTTTTGAGAAAATCAAACAAGGCGTATTTTATGGACCTCAAATTCGTGCCCTTGTACGTGATGTGGAATTTGTCAGAAAGAGAAGAAAACTTGTCTGTCGTAGATGGCGATTATACTAAACTATCTTGGTGATAAAAGACCGAAAACCTCGAGGATTTTGTCACTAGGATTCGAATGGTTTTTCTTGATCTTGGAGACTATTCATTTGCTGAATAGTCGCCTTCACCATTTCCCCGATAACCTTGAAGCTATAAGTGATGAGCAAGGAGAGCGCTTTCACTAAGACCCCATGACGATTGAAGAGCGCCATCAAGGGCGATGGAACATATATGATGACGAACTACTACTGGAGTATCAAACGATATGACCCCGACCACGTCTTCAAACGCAAGAGCTACAAGCAAAAATTCTTGCGATAATAAGAACAACTTGAGCTTTTTTTTTTTACTTCATCGATCTTTTGAATCGGTGCACAGGCTTCAGATTTGACTAGTAGTAATACATATTTTTACGTTGCATTATTTGATTTCTTTTGCCTTTACTTTAAATTCTAGTACGCATTGTGATAAATATACAAGCTGTTGAGAATTAAATACAGATTCTTTGCCTATGCGGTGGTTTCAAGCTTAATTTTAATATAGTACGTCAATAAATTGAATAGATAGAACATGACATCATGCGAAAGGTACCAAAAATTCGCCCCAAATTTGTAGTTCATAAAGAAAATCTAACCAGATAAGAATTTGGGACACGCAAATTAGGTAAAAACAACTACCATTATAAATGCAACAAAATCTTTGTTCTCCATTGTAATTCATGTCGTCTTGTCAGGAGCAAACCCAGCGGTGTTCCCATTGGCCTACGACATGTCGGATCAGAACTTATACAGGTCTGAGAATTTCTATGATGTGTTGTAAAGGTAATGGTGGCGCGGCCCACCATTACCTTTACATACTGGTAGCCTACTTTTTTGACACTTAAGTGTATAGGTATAATGTTATATCAATTAACAATGCAAGGTACTAGTAAAGTAAACTGTAATGGCATCGATGGTATCCGGTTATTATGCAGAGAGTTTTCACCTTTTCATACTCTATCTGTTTCCCTTAGGGGGAGGTGCTCTTCATCCACGCCAAGTCACTTGCTTGGCATGGATGAGTAGCGTCCCTCATGGGGGGGGGAGATGCAGTGTGAAGGTGGCTACTCGTTGCTATAACCACAATGCGAGATAGATTATCACTAATGTAAAGCAGAGCTTCCTAAACTGGTGAATGACTTACCAACTGGTTTAAAGGGATGGTACCATCGCCTTGAGTTTTATAGAAATTGTTTAAAGGGATGGTATTAATGTCTTCGGTTGAATAGAAATTGTTTAAAGGGGTGGTACCATCGCTTGCTAAAACGTCTTGACCTCAATGGAGCTTAAGTTTAAAAATAAAATATATTTCTCCTCGTTTTAATTGAGTCCATTTTTCTACGAACTTTTTGAACACACTTCGTACTTTTACCCCTCCGCAAGGAGACGTCAGATGCATGATAGCATGGGCAACTTTGCTGCAGCTAACATCTGGAAGATTGTATGCCCCCAATAGCTCAAAGCCCGCAGTTTACCTTCCCGCCCCAATAGTGAGGATCTGCGGCTTTATGTAACAATATTAAACACATTTTCACGTCCTCTACCTTGACCACTTTCTTAACAGATGCCCTCGTTGGTATTTAGGTTTAAATTCGCATAAGAAAAAAAACGACATGAAAAATATTAGTCATTTTCTCTTTTTAGTCTTGCTCCCTTTTCTTTTAACTTCAAGGCCACTTCTTTCGCTTCTCTATCCTACATCATGTTACATTCTGAACTTTTCATTTCTACTGAGATGTAACACCGTACTTAAGATGTATTTTCCACAGCTACAGAAGAGCGAAAAACATTGTTCCCATCTGACTTTAATCAGCAACTTTCTTACTAATTATTGTCTATTTATACTAAGTTGAAAAAGTTGAGCAAACTAAACACTTAAGAAATTAGTTAATTTATGTTTTCTTTGTGTTACAAAATAAATGATATATGAGAGAATAGGAGAGAATAAAATGAAAATTAACTCTTCCTCACCGAAAAAGAAATTTAATAGTTGTCGTGGTAGAACAAGGACCGAGTGATGGTGTTCGTACGTATAGGTTTGTTACGTACTTCAAAACTCCGTGATTAAGTTTTCTCTCTTAGAGTGCTATATTTGATTGTTATTATCACGTTATTTTAATCTTTGAGGGTTTCTAGCGCCATGCTCAGCGTTTCGAGGATTGAATTAAATGCTTCTAAGAAAAGATTTTAATTGCAACATGAACCAAAATTGAAATTTAACAAATAAACTACACAGTAATGAATTAAACAAATTTAAGTGAGGCTTACTAAATTACACAATTGAATATGCAGTAATAGTTGGCCTAAAGCTCACTTTAATATTGAATGCTAATTGGCCTTCAACGAAACAGATTATGGGATTTAAATACCTCTAAGGATTCACACGAGAATCGGGTTTGGGACTGACTTTGGCGTCAATTTTTATGTCGCCTCAAGAATGCTGTTTTCGGGCAGGTGCGTGGACTCCCGTTCGAGATGTTATCTGAAGGGGGAATGCTTTAAAGCCGCAGAGGAATTCGGCCCATGCGGCGGATGGCGTTAAGCACGTTGTCCTGATAAGATGATTTCACCAACGGGACGGAAAGAGTATGCTTCTTCCACTCTTCGGGTTAATCTGGGAATAATTCGCAGACGAGCGATGCGCAAACTAGTGAATCCTTTGACGAAGGAGAATGCTTGAGGGAGTTCACTTTAGGGGATTCCTCAATGGCGAGGACTATCTCTGGGTTTGGAGGTACCAGGATAGGGGGTTTCTTGGACGAGTTAGTTGAACTTGTTTCTCAATACAAGTTAACTAAAATTTCGGTATGACCACCAAGAACTGGCTCGAGGATAAGCTTCTTCTGTGCCCCTTTCGTTGGTTTGCCGGGCACTTATGCCGGACCTCGCTGTTTCGATGACTTTCACGATCTACCACGTTCTTCTGCCGTAATCGGCATATATACTTCTCCACTCCACTGGGGGTATGGAGGAGGATGGGGGAGGGGGGTATACGGCAGCATTAAGTCTCCTCCTCAAACGGTTTTTCTTAGAGCTTCTTTCAGCTAGCCCTAAAGGGCACCTTCTGGTTTTAGGCCGACGCTCCTCTAATTTCGCATATGAAGTGAAATTAAATGCCCACTCTTAGGGGAAATCTTGCTGTTTTAACCAATGTTAGGCTTACCGGGGACCGATATGTGATGATTAGTGCATTATGTGGTTTTGGGCGTCCTTTCTGGTTCTCCTCGAGGCGAGTGGAGAGAGGGGGGAGGTTAAGTGATCGGGCTACGCCGCCACAAAATGCCAAGATGTTGCGGTTAAGGAATAGGGCCTCAATTGTGAGGGTGGGATATCGATTCCCCTACAATAGTGTATGAATCAAATTTTGCTATAAAGATTCAAGGGTGAATGACACTGAAAATCGTTTACGAAGCACTAATTTAAACGATTGAAATATTGTAGCAAGTTATTACATATCAAATTTAATTAAATACTCTAGGTTCTGAAAGTGTTTTCCCTTGGTGAGATCCCTATTATAAATGAGTTTACTAAACTTGACCTTTTTAAGTGTACGTGCCAAAATTTGCCAAATCTTTAATATAAAACATTTCTCAGGTGTCAATACATTACAATGTTCATTCTCTTAAAAGTTTTACCTAGCTAAAACACAATAAAAATTAGAGAATATTTTCAATGATTCTTAACCCATTATGAATTATGCATAAAAACAGTTGTTTTTACCTACAAAACTACATATTAGATTGAACAAGTAAATCTTTACCATTCCTAAGTAGAAAAAAATCCAAACTAGAGAGAAAAAAAATGGGGCGCATTTCTCTATTTACAATCATTGAAATATTAGGTGTTACATCATGATAGCAGATAATTTATAACAGTTACAGCATGTACCTGTTATAAATTATCTGCTATCTTGATGTAGCACCAAATATATATATATGAGGAATTAAACCACATTCTCCGAAGACAAATGTATAACATTGCCATTTAATAATAAATTAAATAGTTTAAAGGACACATTTGTAAAAGCGGGTATTAATCTAGCCTTTAAATATAATAATTCCTTAAACCAATTGATGATTGCCAGGAAACCCAAAGAACATATTAACATAGGAGTTTATGCAATACCATGTAACGATTGCCATAGTTTATATAGGGGAAACGGGGAGAAATCTAGACAAGAGATTGTATCAACACAAAAGAGATATTAGAGTGGGCAGCGAAAGCAGTGGAATATTTTGCCATGTTAGAGACAGGAATCATACGATCGATTTCAATGGAAGTAAAATGGTATTCAAATCGGCTAACTATGTTAAGAGAAGAATCGTAGAATCGAGCTTGATATCGTCAGTTCCTAATTTAAATCTATCTGAGGGTCAATTTTCTTTTAATCCTGTAATAAGAAAGCATATAAACAAAATAGTAAAATGTCAGCCCTTCAATATGTTTAGGCCTAACCTTCCCCCCAGATTAGCCACAAGTAGGGGATTGGGGATAAAAGAGGGGATATTTCACGACCTGTTATGCTTGTATGCATTTTTTTCTTATATTTTCTATCCAGTGTCAGTTGAAAAAGGGTGTGAGATACACCGAAACTGTTCTGAATTAAATTGTCTTCGGAGAATGTGGTTTAATTCCTCATATATATATATATATATATATATATATATATATATATATATATATATATAGTGTGTGTGCAATAAATATCCGATACACGATCAAAAGTTTATTTACCATAGTTTTTCAACAGCAAAGTAATCGAAAATTGAACATCTTATGTATTTTGTACGTTAAATACAAATTGGTATCATGTAAAAATAGTAAAACATTATTATGATTACGCCAAAAATATCAAACGAACGTTTCAAAAAGTAGCTGATTCATCTATGAAAACCAATTAGTATTTGGTGATATGACCTTTCATCGCTAGTACAGCTTCCAACCATTGGGGATTTTACTTATGAGGTTATTTCAAATATTTGTAGGTATCTTGGTTCATTTTTCTTGGCATATTCTTTTTAAATCTGTTAGATTTCTTGGGTCCCTTTTCTGAATCTTTAGTTTTAATTCTCGCCACAGGTTCTCGATAGGATTTAGGTCTGGCAACTGACTTGGCCATCCCATAACCTTTATTTTCTTCTGCTGATCCCACGCTGCAGTGCCCTTGGCTGTATGTTTTGGATCGTTGTCCTGCTGGAATGTCCATCCTCTTGGCAACTTCAAGTCGACTGCCAGACTGTAAGATCATCCAGAATCCTGTGACACACCTGCTGTTTTGGTGTCGAAAATTGTTTTATTGGATTTAGATGATTCAATTAGTGATAGAGAATTTATCTGCAAAACTCAATAATATGGAGTCTTAGAGGACCTGCAGAGGAGAAGCAGCCCAATACCATTATGCTGCCTCCTCTAAACTTCACTGTTGGGATTGTATTTTTAGGATCATGCGCTGAGTTTTTCTGCCTCCAAACGTGAATAAAACTATTTCGCTCAAATACTTGCAGGCTTCTCGAAATGTTCCTTAGCGAAATTCAGACGATTTCTGACATGAATTTGTTTCAACAAAGGTGTCTTTCTTGGTGTGCGAGAATGGAATCCCTCGTTCCCAAGAACTGCTCTAATTGTATTTGTGCATACATTTGTCCCGGCTGCTTCCAAATCTTTCTGAAGTTCATATCGAGTCACTCGAGGATTCTTCTTTACTTTACGGACTATATGTTTAACCACACGGTTTTAAATTTTCGATGGACGCCCTGAACATGGTAGACTTGCAGTGGACTGATATGACGTGAACTGGCGAATCGTGTCACCAATGGTTGAGATTGGTATTTTTAGCATAGATGAAATTTTTCTATAACACAAATCACTTTTATGTAACTGAACAATTAGTTCTCTGCTCCTTTTTGGCAATTCTTTAGTCTTCGCCATATTAGAATTAGTGTTGAACGATGACCTCCTTCTCATGCAGCTCTCAGACACGGACTGAGGTACGCTGTTTCACGTCGACGAAGTAGATTATTTTTCTAGAAAGTTCTACAGCATTCCTGTCACGTAAACCGCTGTGGCATGTTCGAGAACTATTTATTATCACTTTAAAACTAATTTTGTGGGTGTGCTGGATACTTTTTGAGGCGATAATCTAACATTTTTGTTGATATAATATCAATTCTTTACTATTTGTGTATTCTAATACCGAATTTCTATTCAATGTACAAAATACATAAGATGTTCAATTTTCGATTACTTTGCTGTTGTGTAATTATGGTAAATAAACTTTTGACCATGTATCGGATATTTATTGCACACACTGTATATATATATATCTATCTATATATATATATATATATATATATATATATATATATATATATATATGAGTAGGAGAGCGAGGGCAAAATCACAAAGATTTATCAGGAGCAGGTAGCAAAGTCAAAGGAAGAGGCCTCAAGGGTAAAGAACAGAGCCAGAAGGGATAAAAAGATTAACGGAAAAGGAGATAACCTAATGAGGAACATTAAGAAAGACATGAGTGGCAAGCAGCTACGTTGGAGGGGGAGGTGCAAGGAGAGTGAAGGAGAGGGGTAGAGTAATAGAACAATGATAATACAAAACCAATGAAATAATTAAATTCACAAAGTGAGTACTCATAACTGAATATTGCAGACAAAACTAAGAACATACTCAAAACTAATTTCTTTAAGAATATTTTTTTATTACAGCATCCATTTTGAAAAGGTCAGAGGAAATGTTAGTTATCGAAATGACTTATAAATGGACATTTAAAAATATTTTTTTATAGCGTCATTGGAGCGATAAATAAATTTTGCCCAATTCCAATTGATTAAGTGGTCATTTTCGGACATATGTACAAAAAATGCACTATTGTTTTCACCTCTCCGAACATTGTATTTATGCTGATTTTTGTCCGTTTGTCCAAAATATTTACTTAAACAACCGGGACATTCGACTGAGTAAACTCCACCAATATTATTCCAATTATTGTGCACCAGTATATTTTTAATAGTCGACTCGTAATTGAAAACAACAAAAATGTTTTAAAGTTTTTTAAAAAACAAGGAAGGTAAGTGAAGCAATCAGAGAAGGGTAAAACCAGAATGTGTTTAACATTAAAAGGGAGAGTAGGAACTGTATTATAGAACGTCCTTTTGCAGAGGAAAGACAATTTAAAAGAAAGGGATAAGGCTAACACAATTTGTAGCCGATTTCAAAGATATTGGAGAATTCCAAATCCATATATTGAGGGTTCACATCTCGTAAAACCCGTAGAAACACACAAAAAAAAACAGTGCGTTTAACTTTGGGACAATGCGCAGAGTAAAAATGAATATAAGAGTTTGAATTAGTAGGTTTGCGATAGATGGAGTATTTAAAACCAGTCTGGGTTCTATGAATAAGAAAATCGAGAAAGGCAAGGGTTCTATTATTTTCATCCTCATGAGTAAATTTAATAGAAGGGACGAGTGAATTAAGTTTGGTAAGAAGGCTATTTACATCTTTAGAATTAGACCACAAGCAAATGACATCAGTAATATACTTGTATCACCCAATAGGGAAGTCAAGGATAGTAGGGAGGAGTCTTGTTTCAAAAAACTCCATATATAAGTTAGAGTGAACAAGTGAAAGGCTAATCTAAACTTTTGAAGAAAATATTTACCGTCGCACGAAAACTTACAATTTGGGCTACAAAGTGAAATGAGGTTCATGAAAGTAGTAACAGGTACAGGAAACAATATTTTGCAATTTATCATTAAGGAAATTTAAAAGATCTTCAACTGATACTTTGGTAAATGATAAACAGACATCGAAACTAACAAGGATAAAATTGTTTGAATACTGAATGGCAATGAATTTAGAAATAAGGTCGTAACTATTAGTAACATGTGAATGAGAAATGGTTCCCCATTTGTATGGACGAGTCAAAACACACAAACCACCCGCGACAAGTTTAAGGTAAATAAATGGAAGGTTTAAAAAAAATGGCAAAGTGATGCTCTATACGGCACAAATCAAGATCAATTGCTAAAAATATTCTGTGTTGCAAAAATTTTATCGATCAACACATAATTCAGTTAGGCAAAGCGCCCATGAAAGAGAGAGAAGCAAATCTTAAAATCGGCAAATTGTAAAGCTACATCTCTAGTCTACTACACACCATGACTAAAGATGACCCCAATCGCAGATTCGAATTTTGTCTGTTTTCAATCAATAGCAGCCTAAGACGTTGAGTTTGCCAGCAAAATTTATTATCTCATGAAGTTACCTTCTAACTGAATGGCCCAGTAAATGGACACAACTGTCAGTACTGGTCGCCCTTGATATTTAACATGTTATGTAGATAAGCATGTTAATTTACTAAAAATGACAGTATGGTGTGGTCTAATACCCACGGGCTTAGTTAAACTACTTTCCTTTAATGGCACTGTTACTAATGACACCTATTTCGACACGCTGCGGACAGAACTTATACCTGCAGTTCGAGAGCTGTTTGGAAAGACGACCTTTGATGTCAACAAGATGAAACACCCCATCATTATCATTGGGATGTCAGAAGGTCCCTTGATGAAGTGTACCTCATCTATGGATAGGACGAAGAATAACCAGTGAGAATCGTTTTCGTGCACCTTCTTGATTTTTACATATGGATAACCTGGGGAATGCAGTTTATGGTACAAGACCCACAAGATTACAACACCTTTAAAGATGAAAATAAAGATAAATGAGGGACCGGCAGCACATCAACCACAATAGTCGATATTTGAGAATCAGTCCATGAATTCAGAAATGCTGCCGGAGAAAACTTTCCCTTTTTGAAAATGAAATAAACAAGGTCTGCTGACCAAAAAGGCGCGTTCCCTCACTTATTCTGATTTATGACATTACGACCTTCAAAACTTTAAAATAATTCCCGGAGTAACCATGGGAGGAAGACCTTGGTATAGCCACATAACTTAACATAGCATAGTAGAGAACAGCCCAGCCTAGCAGAGCATAGCCTAAACTTGCCTAGTATATATGGCATAGCATAGTATAACCTACCCTGTTTTAGCCTGGTATAGCCAAGTCTAGCCAAGCATAGGATAGCCTAGCTGTGCCGGGCCTAACCTAGCCTAGCTTAGTATAATCAGCTAGCCTAGTATAACCTAGTATAGTATAGCCTAATTTATCCTACCTTAGCTTAGTATAGCCTAGCCTAGCATATCCTAGCTTAGTAGACCCTAGTCTAATCTAGCATATTATAGTATAGCCTTGCCTAGCGAGACATTGCCTAGTGTAGCCTGGTATAGTCAAGCTAGAATAGGCTAATATAGCCTATCCAATATATCCTTGCATACGAAAAGCATACTATATGTTAGCTTGGTATAGCCTATCCTAGCAAAACCACACCTAACATAATATAGCTAAGTGTATCTTATTATAGCCAACCTAGTATATCCTAGACTAGTATAGCATACCATATCCTAGATTAGAATAACCTTGCATAGCTTAGGCTATTATAGCCTTGGTTAGCTAGCCTAGCATAGCAGTGCATAGGCCTCCTTAGCCTATTATACTTTAGCCTACCCTAGCATAGCATAGTATAACGTAGCCTAGCATTAACTATCCTAGACAATTATAGCCTATATTATCCTATTATACCCTAGTCAACAAGAGCTTAGTATTGTCTAGCCTGACATACTATATGATATCCTAGCAAAATATTTTATGGCCTAAATTAGCATAGTATATCTTACCCTTGTACATTATATCTTAGCATAGTATAGCCTAGCCTATAATAGCCTAGCAGAGTATAGTCTATTTTAGACTTACCTAGCAGAGTATAGCATATTATAGCCTAGTCTAGTCTAGCACAGTATCGGCCGAATAGTTATGTTATTGCCAAAACAAAATAATTCCTGGGCTAACATTGGCAAGACTTTGGTAATTATATCATTCAAAAGAGAATGTAAAACAACATATGGGTTTCAAATTTCGTTAAAATCGGCCGAATAGTTATGATATTATTAAAAAACAAAAAAAAGCAAAACGGGGGCCGATCGATCGGCATGTGAGATGCGGTCATTCGCGATTAGACTCGTACGCGACTAAAAACAAATAAGGAAGTTCCTACGCCCCCCACTATATATATATATATATATATATATATATATATATATATATATATATATATATATAATTTTTTTTAATTATAAAATACATGATGCTATCCAAGTTATTTAGTCTTTTAGGGCCACCTTGCAGTTAAAAAAACCCGACACAGTAATAAATCTATATATAAGGAATAAAACAGTTTATTTTCACTCTTACATATCGCATTTAATTTTACATATCTGCCATGTCCTCTAAGCATCATAAATACCGTTTACGTTACATATTAAAATTCCATTCTTATTTGAGTGTCACTTTACACCAAACACAACACACCCTGTAACTCACACACACTATGCAAAAATTCTATCGCCACATATTAAAAATACAAAAACTGCTTTTTTTTTCTCTCTTAACTGTTAGTTATAAATAGTCATAAAATGGTATAAAAAATGTCCAAAAGATGAAATGGTTGATGGTGTGTGGCACTTGTGACTTCGTTAATTAGAATGGATTTTACACCCACCTAAATGAGATGTATACGACAAGGGGTATTTATGTGCTGTTTGATGACATACACGTACCCCAGAGTTTTCAAAAGGCTACACAATTATGTATGTAAAGGGAAATTATTGCCCTTTTCCTTCTACAGGAGAAACGGAAAGGAATAGAAAGAAACAGACAAGAAATAGACAACACCATTCGGGACAATGTTTAATTATGAGCAAAAACTACCTGTTTTAATATCGGGTCTTGCCACCCATTTGCAGCTCTGACGGTCATTAATCGGTGGTGGCGTGTCCCCCCAAATTCCACAAAGAGATCCTCGATATCATAATTTTCTCCCGGATAAAAATGGAAAGAATTAAAATCGCAAGAATTGAATAGAATGTTTTTATTTGGGGTTTGACGCTCTTCCATGTGGTTTTGTTATGTTTTATCTACTCTTCTAGTTTTTGACCTACAATTAAGGGGGTGAATCATTTCCGAACACCCTGTGTGAGGAAATAGATGCCCCTCCCCCCTTTCACAAGTGAGCCTCTGGTCTTTTATCACAACGTCCTGTCAGTGGAGGCAGCGTAGCCCGAACACTTAACCTCCTTCCTTCTCACCCCTCGTCTCGATGAGAAGCTGAAGGCCGGCCCAGACCACATAATGCGCTAATAAGCTCAGGTCGGACCCGAGACCCTAATATCGGTAAAAACAGCAAGATTTTCCCTAAGAGCTGGTATTCAATTTCACTACATATGCGAAATTAGAGGAGCGTCTCCTTAAAGCCAGAAGGTCCCTCAGGGCCATGTCCACGCATCCCTCCCCCTCCTTCCCCCTACCCCAGTGGGGTGGCGACGTATAAAAGCAAATATCTTTAGAAAAACGTGGTAGATTACGTTAGTCATCAAGGTGACGAAGACCTCGGCAAGAGGCCCGGCTACCAACAGAAGGGACTAGGAAGAAGCTCATCCTCGAGCTAGTTCCTGGTGGTCACACCAAACTTTAAATTAACTTGATTTAAGAAGCAAGTTTAACTAACTCTCGTCAGAGAAACCCCCCTATCCTGGTGTATCCCAAAGCACAGAGATAGTCCTCGCCCTTGAGGAATACCGGAACTAAGAAGAAGCTCATCCTCGAGCTAGTTCCTAGGTGGTCACACCGAACTTTTAGTTAACTTGATTTAATAAGCAAGTTCAACTTACTCTCGTCAGAGAAACCCCCTATCCTGGTGTATCCAAAAGTACAGAGATAGTCCTCGCCCTTGAGTGAACTCCCTCATCGCTCGCCAGTGCGAACTATTCCCCGAGTATCCTGAAGAGAAAAAGAAACATTCTTTTCCTGTCCCGTGGCGGGATCATTTCCCCCAGAAGGCGTGCATCTCTCCATCTGCCACACGCTCCGAAGGCCTCTGTGGCTTTAAAGAATTTCCCCCTTGAGAACACAGTTGTAAGCGCTGATCCACGCGTCATCCCGGCAACAACATTCTTGAGATGACGTAATAATTGAGTTCAAGGGCAGATTCAAACCCGATTCTAGTAGGAATCTATAAAGGGATTTAAACCCCTGTATCCGTTTCAGTGTAGGTCAGTTTTCATTTTTATATTAAAGTAAGCTGTGGGTCAACCATTACTACAAATTTAAGTATGTCAATTATAAAGCTTCACTTAAATTTGTTGAATTCATTTCTGTATATTTACTGTGTTAAATTTTCGTTGGTTCATGTTTTTTTTTAAATAAAGTTTTAGTTTTTTTGGAACAAATTTTTATTCAATCCTCGAAACGCTAAGCAAGGCACTAGGAACCCTCAAAGATTAAAGTAATAATCAGATAATAATAATAATAATTAAAAATATAGCACTCTTAGAGATAAAACGTAATCCAGGAGTTTTGACGTACGTAAACAACCCATACGTACGAACACCAGCCATCACTCGGTCCTTCCTATACCACGACACCCTGAAATATGCATGTGTTCTAGCATCCTCAGTGAATAGTGAATAATAAATTCAGAGATACATAATTACGATATTGTCTTCAAGTCTTTCGTCACATACCCCCCCCCCCCCCTCCCCCATTCTCTCCAATCCAAAATCATAAATTGACAAAATGGATGCGGGTGGCCAAAATCCAAGTGTCACACTAAAACAGCGGAGAGGACAGGGCCAAATCTCCTATAGCGACGGCCCTATATTGGACTAAAAGTACAAGGATATCAACGTATGATGCGTGGATATGACCCTCAAATGAGGCCCATTATTCGGGGCGTAAGCACCCAGTGGAAGTAGATAAAAATATCTCCTTAGAGATAAGGGATTTAGAAGAAGGGAAGAAAAAGGGGCAGCGAAATTTCAGCAGAATTTCGCGAAGGGTCCCGAAATCTTAGGGACGGTCATGAAATACCACGAAGGGTTAGAAGAGGTCACTGATAGGTTCGGAAACCAAAGGAAAAGTAAAAAAAAAACAACATTTACTTAATGATCCCACGAAATGTCATGAAAGGTAAGTGAACTTCATGAAAAGTCAGGAAATCTCACGAAAGGTCAGGAAATTCGACGAAAAGGGTCAAGAAATTTGAGGTAAAAAAACTCATGAAAGTCATCCATTCCAACGAAAGGTCAGAAAAGGTGAAGATATCTCACGAAGGTTCATCGAATCGCACGAAAGGTCAAGAAACTTCACGAAGGGCCAGGAAATCCTATGGAACCTTACCAGGGGTCACAAAATTTCAAAATCAATTGAGACTACCTAGGTTTTATACCTTCTACATATTTTCATTGTACCAAATTGTCGTCACCTTCTTTGCAAGCCTGTTCTCACCTCTCCCTCTCTCTCTCTCTCTCTAAACCGGTGGTTACTTTCGCAGGCTAGCCGCTAACCAGCTTTCATCCAATCATCCGTGGCCGGAGCCGGGAAAGATGAGGGAAATCCTCATCCTTGGCTCCGGTTGTGGAGGAGTGTTTTTTAACATATATGCATTCTTACTCTCCTGCCCTTTCGCCCCTCCATTTTCCTTTCCACGTCTATTCTTTTACGATCCCACAAGGGTGTCGTGTAGCATTGGCTAGTATGCCCTCCCGGCCCCAACACCCCCTTTCCTCATCTTTACTACTTTTTTTTACAGCTCTCTCCATTGGGCCCTCGTTGGTATCGCTTTCAAAATTCGAGTGGGAAATCCTTCCTCCTTGACAAGTTGAGGGGAGGTGCTGTGTAAACCAAAAGGGAAAAACCAACGAGTACAACTTTGCCAGAATCGTTAAAAGGTTCTTCGAGAGAGTAGTGCAGTTGGGAGGGGGAAAACTACGCCCCGATCACCACCCTCCATAAGTGGAGCTTAAGGTGGATATGAATGGGGTCTTTATTTGATTTTGCTCCCCGCCCATTTTTGCCTATTTTAAAGAGATTGCAGCCGCTCTCATAACATAAACCATGTTTACTCTAAAACTAGTGATATTTGAACCAAAAACTAGTGATATTTTGAAACTAAAGCAAGTGATATTTATACTCTAAAACTAGTGATATTTTGACATTAAAACTTGTGATATTTTAACATTTAAAAAACACTTTGAATATCCACTTAATATTAAAAGATGTTAATTAAAATTTACCTACCACTTCAAAATCGAAACTCGCCCACTAATGGGTGGTACCGATTACGTTGACGACCCCAGCTATATATAGTCTATGTAAATTACCAGTAGAAAAGAAATTCGAGTGCTGCCTTTATTAACCAGACCTGGGTAATTAAAGGCGAAAGCGCTCGCAATCTCATTTCTTTTTCCGGCGGGTATTTTATCTCTTTGATCTTACGCTTTTAATGTGAGCTTGTTATCATATTTGTTACAGTGAGCAGTCATAAATATAAAGAAGAGGCCCAAAAAGTTTGCAAAATGACAATTATAAATAATTTAGGGACATAAAGATAAAATAAAATATTTTTTAGTTTTAGGAAACTAAAAACTTAATAATTGGTATGTCGACCATTTGCCTCTCTTAACTACCACTTGGGTGTTTCTTCCCACTGATCTCTGAAATGAATATTCCTGATTTGCTAAGCCACATTTAAACGTTGACCGTCGCCAAAATTTGTCATCAAGATCCATTTCCTTTTTGCTCAATTGTCACTTACTCATCTTTCACTACGCTTTAATTATTTGAACAATTTATTCCCGATTAATAAATCTTGCACCTACTCCCATTGCTTCCCTATACGTATTTGTTCTAATTCTGTCTAGTACGTGGTTTTCTTCCAAATCACCCCAAAGGGTTGACATTAATAAAGAAAAAGCATTTTCGTTTCTTATGTACCCTATGAAAAGGGTACAAAAAATAGAAGAACATAAACACACACACATTACTTTGAGTTTGTCCTTTATAGACAAAATCTATATACCTAAAGTGATACAATCTAGGGGTAGTTGTACAAAACCTAGAATAATTTCGCAAAGCAAGCTGGGACTATCTACTTCCACAGTCGATTATTTACTTTGAGGATATCTTAATCAAGAAATACTCCACTGTTTCAGAGACTAAACACATATTTCCCTTGAGAAACAAATTATACAAAGTAGGCGGTTACGGATTATATAGAAATCACCTTATCGTTTAGTCTGCAATAAGCAAAGACTTCCAGGTGAAATATTATTCTTTTAGCAAGGGTCCACCAACACATCTAATAAACACACGGAATGTTTATACTCTCCGGTGGTTAGTATACCGATGGAGAACCCTCTTCATCCACGACAAACAAGTTACTCATTGCTATAATTACTAACCGCATACCAAGACGTACAATGCAGTTTTCCTTACTAGTATACTCCTCTAGTATATGAGTAATTCTGCCCATCCAGACTGTTCTGTGTAAACCCTATAGCATTTGCTTATGTACGGCTTTCTGGACGGCGTTCCTAAAGAAGGCCAGGGAATGTATTTCAACTTGTATAAAGTCTCCTCCATAAAGATACATCATCGGTTGCAAGCAAGTATTGACGAACATCATTTGTTACAGACTTATTTAAACGGACTCGCAAAACCTGAAGAGTTCTTTGTGATATTTTATGAAATAACTTGAAATCTATCAATCTCTACTTCATTTTGGGTTTGTGTCACGCTTATCTGTACGTTTATCGTTTTTTTTATTATTCCTTTTCTCTCAATTTATTCGATATTTACCGCCATCTGTCTTTCCATTCTTCCAACATTGAGAAGAAAATACCATTGTTGTTTATTTTGCCTCTTTCCTTTAACGGTTTTATACCCTAATGAACACTAATACCGAGGTTACGACAAATTCTTCCACAACATTAATACCTCATTCCCAACTAACCAAGGTTGTTGTGTTTCATAAAATAGATTAATCAACTGAAGCACTAAAATTTCTTGAAATTTAATTTAATGGAGTTACGCTTCAAGCAACCAATGATACATTTGAGTTTTACATCTTAATTCCATTCTAAACTCAGTAGACACAAAAGAAGCGTTTCAGTTGAACCAGAGCGACGTGGGTGCACAGATCGTTGTTCCATTCCTTCCCTCTCCTGAAATTGGATTTAATAGGAAAATGAAACTTTTTATTCCCACTTAATTAAAACTTATAAGTGAAAACCATTAAGGGATTTATGGAAGCTTGCACATTGAGCGTCTGTTGATGGGGAATAAATGATTTATGTAAATCCCAAGAGACTTCCAGATAGTGGCCATTGTCTCAGGATTTAGTGATGAGATGTTTGCTCGCGTAATCATCACAAACTTGTTCACATTCCTGTCTATTTATCCACATTTTTCCTTCATTAGTCCAATCCTGATCTTTTTCTCTCTAAGAAGAAATACCTCATTATTAACGCTTAATTAAGCATAAAAATCCCCTTATATCCTCGTGCTTTACCATGTCGAGGCTATACAACGTTTGTCATGACAGCGCAACTAGTTAAGTGTATTGGCGCGGGGGATAGCAAGTGTCGAGTACAATTCAAACGGTAGCACAACCTGAGTTGAGGAGTACAATTCGAATATCGAGTACAATTGAAAGTTTGAAAATCCACTAGAGTACAAATTATAGAATTGCGACAGTCACCGACCAATTCAAATAGAAAATACAATGATTACAAAACGCGAATAAGAGAATAAAGCGAATGCTTGTGAGTACAATCGGAGCACAATTACTTTGGGGGGAGTAGTTCTCAAGGGGATTAACTTTTGTTACCTTCCACCAATTTTTACGTTCCTTAAGTTGACTACTTTCTCTACTTGTCTAAAATCTTTCTGGATATCCCTCGTTGTATTCCACTCATTTTAATAAAGAAAAAAAAAAAGAGTCATTTCAGGAAAAATTAAAAAAAAAGAAGAAATTGAGGAGGGGAAATGAAAGGAAATAAGAAATTAAAAGAGCGGAAAAATTAAATGAAAATTCAAAGAGAAAATCCTAATAATTAAAAAGATAATTGAAAATAAATACAAAAATTAAATTAAAAGAAAGAAAAAATGGAGATAACTCCTTTGATTGAGACTCAATCAATTATTGATTGCATCATTCCCGTGTTTTAAGCTTTGTAAGGCGTCTTGTGATTGGCTAAGGGAAAGTCACGTGGTGCCTCCTCTTCGGAATGGCACTCTGAGTGACAAAGCGGCTTTTTAAAAACGATACTATTTACAGAAATGACTTGAGGAGGGCGTATATGGAGACGGGGGAGGGGGGGGGGTATGTACAAGTAAGACCACAGATATACGTGTGTACATACGTAGCTACTTGCATACACACACTCTCGAATTCACATTTTGCTTAAGATTGAAATTATCAGGGATGGAAGTCATTTGAAGGAGTTGATGCGCACCGACATCCCTTGGTGGAAAAGCGATTAATGATGGTGATGATTTACTGATTTGGGAGATATAGTCATATGGATTACCATAGGAAAAATAAAAATATGATTCCAAGCGGTTCCGTTTGTATTTCTTCTTGTTGGCAATTTACATCCCTAATCTCACGCATTTTGGGGGGAGGAGGGGGACCTCTCGATAATCCCAGGCGTTTGCATGACTGCGTGCATGTAGTTTGATGTAATTGTTTGCGTGTGTCGCATATAATATGTATATTAACCTGACGGATTTTAACTTTACGAATAAAGATGAAAGTGCTTGGAATCGCAGTATTTTCAAATATCTTCTACAGGTGATTTTCATCCTAAGTCTCAAACGAATTTTGAGGAATTCTATCTTTAGTATATAAATATTTATGTATTGATAGAAATTACTAGGGAATTCAAAGGAAAAAGGAAAGTTGAGGTAACCACGCAGCGAATATCCAATGTATAAATCTTTCATGAACGCGATAGAATGATGAAATGAATCCAGCAAACCGCAAGAAACACAAAAACCACCGTATCCCGCCCCTGTACGGAATTTTTGCGAATTAGGAAATACATTTCCGTAGAAAAATATCCTGTTTTTCTGTTACTTGCGGTTTGCTCGATTTATTTCATCATTCTTTCGCGTTCATGAAAGATTAATACATTGTATATTCGCCGGGTGTTT
>OZ018320.1:148946938-149064438 GCA_963969495.1 Ceratothoa steindachneri
TTTATTTTGATAAAGTAAATTTTGGTCCGCCATAATAAATACCTATATACTAAAGATAGAATTCCTCAAAATTCGTTTGAGACTTAGGATGAAAATCGCCTGTAGAAGATATTTGAAAATACTGCGATTCCAAGCACTTTCATCTTAATTCGTAACGTTAAAATCCGTCAGGTTAATATACATATTATATGCGACACACGCAAACAATTACATCCAACTACATGCACGCAGTCATGCAAACGCCTGGGATTATCGAGAGGTCCCCCTCCTCCCCCCAAAATGCGTGAGATTAGGGATGTAAATTGCCAACAAGAAGAAATACAAACGGAACCGCTTGGAATCATATTTTTATTTTTCCTATGGTAATCCATATGACTATATCTCCCAAATCAGTAAATCATCACCATCATTAATCGCTTTTCCACCAAGGGATGTCGGTGCGCATCAACTCCTTCAAATGACTTCCATCCCTGATAATTTCAATCTTAAGCAAAATGTGAATTCGAGAGTGTGTGTATGCAAGTAGCTACGTATGTACACACGTATATCTGTGGTCTTACTTGTACATACCCCCCCCCCCCTCCCCCGTCTCCATATACGCCCTCCTCAAGTCATTTCTGTAAATAGTATCGTTTTTAAAAAGCCGCTTTGTCACTCAGAGTGCCATTCCGAAGAGGAGGCACCACGTGACTTTCCCTTAGCCAATCACAAGACGCCTTACAAAGCTTAAAACACGAGAATGATGCAATCAATAATTGATTGAGTCTCAATCAAAGGAGTTATCTCCATTTTTTTCTTTCTTTTAATTCAGTTTTTGTATTTATTTTCAATTATCTTTTTAATTATTAGGATTTTCTCTTTGAATTTTCATTTAATTTTTCCGCTCTTTTAATTTCTTATTTCCTTTCATTTCCCCTCCTCAATTTCTTCTTTTTTTTTTTAATTTTCCCTGAAATGACTCTTTTTTTTTCTTTATTAAAATGAGTGGAATACAACGAGGGATATCCAGAAAGATTTTAGACAAGTAGAGAAAGTAGTCAACTTAAGGAACGTAAAAATTGGTGGAAGGTAACAAAAGTTAATCCCCTTGAGAACTACTCCCCCCAAAGTAATTGTGCTCCGATTGTACTCACAAGCATTCGCTTTATTCTCTTATTCGCGTTTTGTAATCATTGTATTTTCTATTTGAATTGGTCGGTGACTGTCGCAATTCTATAATTTGTACTCTAGTGGATTTTCAAACTTTCAATTGTACTCGATATTCGAATTGTACTCCTCAACTCAGGTTGTGCTACCGTTTGAATTGTACTCGATACTTGCTATCCCCCGCGCCAATACACTTAACTAGTTGCGCTGTCATGACAAACGTTGTATAGCCTCGACATGGTAAAGCACGAGGATATAAGGGGATTTTTATGCTTAATTAAGCGTTAATAATGAGGTATTTCTTCTTAGAGAGAAAAAGATCAGGATTGGACTAATGAAGGAAAAATGTGGATAAATAGAAAGGAGTGTGAACAAGTTTGTGATGATTACGCGAGCAAACATCTCATCACTAAATCCTGAGACAATGGCCACTATCTGGAAGTCTCTTGGGATTTACATAAATCATTTATTCCCCATCAACAGACGCTCAATGTGCAAGCTTCCATAAATCCCTTAATGGTTTTCACTTATAAGTTTTAATTAAGTGGGAATAAAAAGTTTCATTTTCCTATTAAATCCAATTTCAGGAGAGGGAAGGAATGGAACAACGATCTGTGCACCCACGTCGCTCTGGTTCAACTGAAACGCTTCTTTTGTGTCTACTGAGTTTAGAATGGAATTAAGATGTAAAACTCAAATGTATCATTGGTTGCTTGAGGCGTAACTCCATTAAATTAAATTTCAAGAAATTTTAGTGCTTCAGTTGATAATCTATTTTATGAAACACAACAACCTTGGTTAGTTGGGAATGAGGTATTAATGTTGTGGAAGAATTTGTCGTAACCTCGGTATTAGTGTTCATTAGGGTATAAAACCGTTAAAGGAAAGAGGCAAAATAAACAACAATGGTATTTTCTTCTCAATGTTGGAAGAATGGAAAGACAGATGGCGGTAAATATCGAATAAATTGAGAGAAAAGGAATAATAAAAAAACGATAAACGTACAGATAAGCGTGACACAAACCCAAAATGAAGTAGAGATTGATAGATTTCAAGTTATTTCATAAAATATCACAAAGAACTCTTCAGGTTTTGCGAGTCCGTTTAAATAAGTCTGTAACAAATGATGTTCGTCAATACTTGCTTGCAACCGATGATGTATCTTTATGGAGGAGACTTTATACAAGTTGAAATACATTCCCTGGCCTTCTTTAGGAACGCCGTCCAGAAAGCCGTACATAAGCAAATGCTATAGGGTTTACACAGAACAGTCTGGATGGGCAGAATTACTCATATACTAGAGGAGTATACTAGTAAGGAAAACTGCATTGTACGTCTTGGTATGCGGTTAGTAATTATAGCAATGAGTAACTTGTTTGTCGTGGATGAAGAGGGTTCTCCATCGGTATACTAACCACCGGAGAGTATAAACATTCCGTGTGTTTATTAGATGTGTTGGTGGACCCTTGCTAAAAGAATAATATTTCACCTGGAAGTCTTTGCTTATTGCAGACTAAACGATAAGGTGATTTCTATATAATCCGTAACCGCCTACTTTGTATAATTTGTTTCTCAAGGGAAATATGTGTTTAGTCTCTGAAACAGTGGAGTATTTCTTGATTAAGATATCCTCAAAGTAAATAATCGACTGTGGAAGTAGATAGTCCCAGCTTGCTTTGCGAAATTATTCTAGGTTTTGTACAACTACCCCTAGATTGTATCACTTTAGGTATATAGATTTTGTCTATAAAGGACAAACTCAAAGTAATGTGTGTGTGTTTATGTTCTTCTATTTTTTGTACCCTTTTCATAGGGTACATAAGAAACGAAAATGCTTTTTCTTTATTAATGTCAACCCTTTGGGGTGATAGGGACGAAAACCACGTACTAGACAGAATTAGAACAAATACGTATAGGGAAGCAATGGGAGTAGGTGCAAGATTTATTAATCGGGAATAAATTGTTCAAATAATTAAAGCGTAGTGAAAGATGAGTAAGTGACAATTGAACAAAAAAGGAAATGGATCTTGTTGACAAATTTTGGCGACGGTCAACGTTTAAATGTGGCTTAGCCAATCAGGGATATTTATTTCAGAGATCAGTGGGAAGAAACACCCAAGTGGTAGTTAAGAGAGGCAAATGGTCGACATACCAATTATTAAGTTTAGTTTAATTAATTTTACTTGTTTAACGTACATAAATCACTCATTTTATATAAATTTTTATCATTTTGCTATTTTCTAAAACACCATACAGCCCGAGCAATAAATTATGCACAATTCACTACAAATACCGAGTATTGCAAAAGTCCTGCGACACTCGTTATGATGCTCTCAACAAAGGACACAATGATAGTTTTGTCGCAGTTAGACACGTTTTTGTTGTTTTAAAGAAGAAATATGTGTTCAAATTGTAATATTAATCAATATGGCCGCCCCCAGGAAGAGCACGCGCTCCAGGCGAGACCATAAGGCCGCACACACGTTGCGGACGAAGTCCTTCCTCATGCTGGACACCGCGCGGTTGACGCTGGACTTCAGCTCGTTAGCGTTGATGGGACGAACCTTGCAGGCCTTGTCCTCTACCTGCGCCCACATGTTGTATTCGAGGGAATTGAGATCCGGTAACTGAGGCGGCCAAATATTCTTCGAGCATAAGTTCATGTTCGACCCCAACCACTTTTGCACGGTCTTAGTCGTATGGGCCGGGTCACCGTCCTGCCCAAAGACGTAGTCTGCCTTCTTCGTGATCTTTCTCAACCAGGGCAGGACTTTATTAGTTAAGATGTGCCTGTAATTGGCCGCAAACCACACCATCAGCATTTCTCGTCATTCAAAGCCACGACGCTGAACATTAATTATCACGGAGTCCGGGTGATTGGTAATGGGACAGGTAGCGGACCTCGGAGATGTCCTGGTCGAAGCTTACTACGTGGTTGTTCTATTTGTTGATGAGCGGATCGACCTTGAAGGGTTCTTAATGAGAATTCGAGTGTTATAACTCAAGTTGTTGAGAAGGCGACGACAACGCTCCTGATGTTGTTCTCGCATACGTCAGTGAGCAGAGACCTTTCCATGCACCTCAAGGTCTTGCTGTCCTCCTTCTTGACGGCCCTAGACACCATGGCCACCGATATGTTGGTCCTCGCAAGCGCAGTTGTCAACCAAATGGTTGACAACTTGAGTTATGCCTGAAAGAGGTCGATCTTTGAGGTCTTCCCCGGGTTTGAGCCTCTCCGAGACTCTGTAGATGGTCATCCAGCTGACACTGAGCCGCTGGGCGATGTTGGACTTGTTGTGGCCCGCGCACAGGAGAGCAGATATCTCGATTCTTTTTACTTCCATCTCGACACAACTGCACACAATGGAAAACAAGTTTTAATCAAACGTGGTGGAAAAGTAGAACTTTAAGTTTATTTGGTGGACCTTTTTCTCTCACACACGTTTACCTCAAGAAAGATAAAAAGAACGAGCGTAAAGAACTTTTGCAAAACCCAGTATGTATGTAAGAATCAGGATGTTTGTGATCGCCATTCAGCGTCCAATTACATGACAAGGAAGAAACAACCTGGGTTTATGGTGAAATTTTATAAGAAAATTAAACCTATATAGTTAATCTCAAGTCTAAACCGCGGCTAAGTGAATTTGAGAGATGAATGTAAATTAAATGGATTCAACGGAAGAAGACGAGCAAATAATAACAATGATGAAAATAAGATGAATGGCAATATACGAGTGCGAACAACAATAGAGGATTGGGTAACACTACTTTGAATAGTAGCACAATAGTAAAACAATGAAAAAAAAATCGGAAATGAGAATAACTTTTTATAGGGGTATTTTTTTGCGTAAATCACAAATATAACATCCATCTCTTTCTACAACCCTTCAGGTTCTCTTAAATTACCATCTTACTTACGTTAAATACATTGATGGTTCCGTAGGGATTGAATGCAAACAGGATTGGGCCGAAACTGACAACTCTAAAAGTTATAAAGGGATTTTGATATAATTTTAATGGGGTGTTCCTATTGTATTTGTCAACCTATCCTATGAAATTTATGAAAGTATACTCAATAAATATTTAGTTATATGGGTCTAAATACGTAGTAACTCTTACGTAACGCTTGATAATTTTTTAACTTAGTAGAAATGATTATTATATTTACTTTTTTATTTAATATTTGTTGTTGTTACTATTTATATTATGTTTCCTCATAGAAATGATTATTATTTTTACTTTTTTATTTAATATTTGTTGTTGTTACTATTTATATTATTTTTCCTCATACTACAGTGTTTTTTCTGTACAGGAGACAGAAGTAAAATGACTAGAGAATGCAAAAATTCCCCAGACAGTTTCTGTTATATATTTGGATCAGTTACATTAAGGCAATACAGGAGACAGTTAACTAAACGTGTGAAGAAACTTTATAAGCTGTATTTTGAATGTAAAGTGGGTGACCAGGACAAACGCTGGGCACCTCACATATGTTGTGTCAGGTGTACAATTTTCCTTCCTGTCTGAGTGAAAGGCAAAGGTCCTGGCCTCATGTTTGGCGTACCAATGAACTGGAGGGAGCCAAAAGACCATTCAACAGATTACTACTTCTGCTTAACAGATATTAAAGGTGGGTATTCAATGTGTTTCCTTTCCTGTTTTTTAATATATTTTCAAGAGATGTATCAATTAAAAAGATCAAAAACATACTATATTGCACTTCCGCTATTTCTAAGAGTGATCACAGCCAGTAATATCTATTTTTAAAACGATTTTATTTTATTTCACCGCAGGTCGCAGCAGCAAAGGCAGGAAATCTATCATGTATCCAATCTTCAGTCTGCTATTCGCACAGTTCGACATTCAAGTGCTATTCCTGTACCACAGCCAGCCTCTGAATTACCAAGCGATGGATGACACAAACAACTGACGATTCAGAATCTCAAGATACACCAGACGTGGCACAGATTGAATCTGACAAGAAACCACACCTCATCACCCAACCGGAACTCAATCATCTGGTTCGTGATCTAACACTTACTAAGCAACAGAGTGAACTCCTGGCCTCACATCTGCAGCAATGGAACATGTTGGATGAACATGCTCGAATTACAGTATTTATGAAGCGTTCTGCAGATGTACAGCAATTCTTCACTTTTGAAAACAACTCGACTTATTGCAATGATATCAGAGGCCTATTCAATGCCATTGAGCTGACCTATGAACCAAATGAGTGGAGGTTATTTATAGATGCATCTCTTTAAGGCATAAAAGCGGTTATGTTGCACATTGGGAACACCATACCTTCAGTTCTAGTTCCTCACTCAGTCATTTTAAGAGAGACATACGAGAGCCATGCTTTTATTCTAGACCGCATAATTTACACGGAGCATGAGTGGCCAATTTGTGTCGACTTGAAAGCAGTAGCCCTACTTAATAGGCTACAAACTGGATACACCAAGTTTATGTGCTTCCTTTGCAAGGGGACAGTAGGGCCAGATCAGAACATTATGTACGCTCAGAATGGTCACCTCGGGAAACTATGACGCCTGGATGCTATAATGTAATTCATGAGCCACTAGTTAATAAGGAGAAAATCATTTTTCCACCAGTGCATATAAAACTAGTCCTAATGAAGCAATTTACCAAAGCAATGCAACATAACGAGCCATGTTTCCAGTACCTCAAAGGGATCTTCCCTAAAATAAGTGATGCCAAGATTAAAGAAGGCATATTCGTAGGCCCTCAGATTCGTCAACTTATAGCTGAAGAGGAATTTGAGGCGACAATGGAGGAAACTGAGCTAGCGGCCTGGCCTGCATTCAAAGATGTATGCAAAGGACTTCTGGGAAAGCCCCAAGGGGCCCAGCGAGAGCGTATAGTGGAGAGCCTATTCAAGTGCTACCAAGATCTCGGGTGCAATATGTCACTGAAGATACACTTTCTTCATTCTCATCTCTCCTTCTTCCCAGAGAATGTAGATGTGAGTGATGAACATGGAGAGAGGCTCCATCGAAATATAGCGTCAATGGAAAACCTGTATAAGAGAAAACGGAGCCATGTTATGCTGGTTTACTTTTTCTGGAACGAAGTAAATACTAAAATTAAAATGTAGGTTAATACATTATATAATGTTAACAAACATGCTGATTCATTATATGTATATTCATGAATTCATTACAAAGGACACATTTAATCTGACTTTGGAGGCGAAATAAATTTATGGTGTCGGGGAAATCGGTATCAATTGCATAATTATTAAATCGGAAATTTACAAGAAATTTTACGTGAAGGAAAATCTTTGCTATCAAATTCGAATTCAGCAAAACTCAACTTCATAATAAAATGCACATGAGATCTCTGTTTTTTCTTGACAGTGAAATTTGTTGTCCAGTATAATTGGCAACTGACATTACAGTTATAAATTGAGTGAATTGTTTGATATATATATATATATATATATATGTTCGAATTTTTCCCCCTTCTGGCCTTGTAACTCTGGCTATGGCGCCAATGACCCTCAGTCAGTAGATGGGGCACAAAGTCAAGGTGATCCGGCAGTCGGCGCAACGGAATCCTTCTTTGTGAGAAAGGACTGCCTGGTATTTTGGTACACGGTGCAATCTGAAATTAAATGATTATTCTTGCAAGGGATTTGATCGTAGAAGAAGGGCTGTGAACCTAAGTCAGGGGTGGGCAACCTTTTCAGAGTGAGGGCCAGATGAGACTTTTGTGAGCAGGCCGCGGGCCGGAGTGACAAACGAAATCCTCAAAGTGACCATATATATATACAAGCCATACTTCGTATTCTTTCTTACAGAAGGAACTTGGTCCTACAGGCAACTCCTTTGGTGTGTGGCCTAAGGCATATTTGCTATTCTAAACCACTTTTTTTAATCCCCTTTATAGACTATTTATTTTAACACCCTGAACACTTTTTTCAACATAGACACCCTGAAACCTTTTTTTAAAGTTATTTCACCCAATTTAATATATAGAAAAACCTTCGTTAGATCTTTTTTTCATCTAAATTTGTTTTATATCCGAAATGATAGTAAAAAAGCGCCAAAGCCCTAATTTTAATACATTTTTTGAACTTCACGATTTGTATGTTTTTTCATTCCAAATCATTCGATAATTATATTTATTTTTTCCTGAACTTTTAGAAAGAACTTTGATAAAAGCTAGAAACATACAAAAAACAGCCCTGCGAATAAAAGTTTCAAATAAATCTAAACTCAAAAACATGAAAGGTTACTTGTCCACTAAGCAAAAAAAACATTTTCAAAAATTTAAAAAATTCACCAAGTTAAATTATAGAGTTAAGGATATATATATATATATATATATATATATATATATATATATATATATATATATATAAATCATACATTATACAAGAATTTTTTTGAAAAACCTACAAATCAGTGAGACGGCTGGTGCTGGTTGCCATGAAGAAGTGTTTCAATGTCCGGCTCGATGGATGGGGCAGACAACAGAAGAATGTCATTGAGGTGGCGGTCCGAGAGGTGGGAGCGAAGGTGAGACTTCGTGTACTTTATTTTGGAGAAGAGCTGTTCGCAACAGTAGGTGTTGCAAAAAATGGCCACGATGCGTTGAACATGCGCAATGTATTTTAGAAAATTGCTAGAAGGACCAGACGCTAGGCCTTCGCGGGCCGGAGGTTGCCCGCCCCTGCCCTAAGTGATCACAGCAACTCGACGTAATGCTTCTTTGTGTTACCCTGATTGACAACAGCACTTAGAGGTTTTTTTGCTTGTCCGTCTTCGAAACCCGGTACGACACAGTAAAGGAGAGCAAAAGGAGCTGTGTGGATTTAGGTCTATTCAAAGTACAAGATTTGCTCAGAATGCCTGCTGATCTAAAGTTTACAAGGGTTTTATATGAAAGGTGGGGCTCACCTCAAAATGGGCGTACTAATAGGATAATAGGATACTACTTAGGATGAGCTATTAGCTGATTTAATGCAAGCTTTTAAATCCTATATTATGTGGGGGAGTTTTCACCGGTTTTTTAAGTGGATTTACCAATGCTAACCTAAGAAGAGCAGGCTAATATCCAACACTGCCTGTTTAGTTGCTACTTTTACGACCAATGGACGGGAATACATTCTTTCCTAACCTATCTTAGAAGTAGGTGGCACCGGTGAATAGAAAAGGATTTTTTAAATAGTATAAGCATTTTTTTCTCAATAGTGTTTTCGTTATTTATGTTTACATGGCAAATTCTTGCAGTAATACCATCGAGAGGTGGAAAAGTTAATTACAAAATTTATTAAACTTGAAAGAATTGGATATTAATAACATCTGAGTTTTTTCGCAGTCTTCCGGTTTTGATATTGTTAGACGGGCGAATTTTGCTGTTGCATCATTTATGGTCGAAAAATCAATTACAAAGTTGGGTTATATATCGAGAGGCTGGGATAAAAAAACAGATGAGCTTTGTAAAACAAAAATGTAAACTTTGGTGAGCTGCTAAGCGTTTAATTCCTATCAGTCTATCTATTATCTATTGATATATCTGTATATCGAATTATATGCAAATGTATTTTTTCCCTAAGTATGAAAGCGAGAGGCGGGCTTCCCGTTTCATCTGACTATATATAGTTACTTTACTTTGTTAAGGCACTTAACATATATATATATATATATATATATATATATATATATACACACACACACATATATATATATATATATATATATATATATATATATATATATATATATATATATATATATATAATGTATATCTCTCATGAGCGCGAGAGAATGATGAAATAAATCCAACACACCGCAAGAAAGAGAAAACGGAATAATTTTACTTCAGAATAGTTATTTCCTAATTCGAACCGTGCACACAGGCAGCAGTTTAATTGACATCAAAGCGGTTGCTCGCTGGCCTCAGTGTGCATGGTTCGAATCCCACCCCAGCTCGAATTGTTTCGAAGTAGGAAATAACTATTTCCGAAGAAAAATTATTCCGTTTTCTCTTTCTTGCGGTGTGTTGGATTTATATATATGAAAACGGAAATGCACACATCACTTCTATGTGTGACCGAAAACTATGTGCGACCGAAAAACTATGGGTTGATAGGGAGGCTGCCAGGTTAGTGATTGTTGATCTAGTCACTATCCATCCTAATATCTACCATGATTCATCCCCCGAAAGGATCCCAGCCGGTTACATACATCATTTTCATTCAAGACACCCATAATTCGTGATAGTAGGGGCGCTGGAGGAAAAGGGACCATATAACCAGAAACTAAACACACTAATACAATGGAAGACGAAATGGAATACATACCGAAGACTACCTCTACGGAGGGAACAAGGAAAGACAACGCCAGAAAGAGGAATACTAATAAGGACCCTGTACACAGAATTCAAGGTTGCACTAACCAAACTAAGAGAGGTCCCAAACAGCTACATTGCTCTATGTTACAACCAAGAGGATGTTGAGAAGCTCTTCTCACCAGAAGGAAGTGCGAACTTTGGGTAAAATTGGCCTTACACCCAAATTACTACCACAACTATTAGAGAATAGATCGTGCATCTGAGGGAAAATCGAACTGTACGTGGGATCCCACAAGAAAGATGAAATGATATCTGAAATAAATAATATGGTGCGTTCCTTTCTAACGCCCATTTAGCGAATGCCTACAAGAGCATAAGTCGCCGTAATTAATTTAAGGCCTAATACTAGGCTACAAAAAAATAAAAATAATTCAAAACACCAAAAGCAAATAAAAAAACACCACCAACAAAACCAAATTCAAACAAAAGCAAATAAACAAAACAAAACAAGAAACAAAGCTAAAGAAAGAAGGAAGCACGCTCCAGCGTCAACGTCCAGAAAGTCAGATAGTCTACAAGTGTGCGCGGACGAACTCGTCTTGAGTACACATAGGAAACGGTAGCGACCACGCTCGTCCCAGTACCGGGACAGGTAACGTGCGCGAAGATTACCCAGACTGGGACATTCAACATAAATGTGCCGAACAACCTGGGGGGCAACGCAGTCGTCGCAATAAGGTACGGGCGAGCGCTCGGCGATGCGTCCAGCGAGCGTGCCCAATCGAAGATGACAGAAAGCGACCTGAAGCCGTCGCGGCATTGGGGAGGAGGTCCAGAAGAACAGTCGCGGTGCAATAGAGCACTAAGCAACAGTCTCCCCTGAATTTTTGAAGAGAATCACACCCGAGAAAATTGAAAAGGAGAAAAAAATAATAAACATGCAAACATACTTTCAGTGTTACACAATTAAAGAGCATTTGTCACGAAAGTGGCCCCTAAAGAACCTAAAGATCTGCCCAAAGTGCGGCCAGGAATGCCAGGTCTTCAATGAATGAATAAACGAGACTAACAGGGGCATTAATTGCAGGGCCCACATAGGACTTTGGCCGTTAACTGGCCGAAAAGCAAACGCACCACAAGAGGCAAAATCGTAAAGTAAATAAGAAACAACCAAACATAGACTAGCATCGCTAAAGCAACCCTAAAGGAGATAAAGGAAAGCCAGAAATCCAATAGAAATATCAATGTTGACGAAAAAACAGGACTTGACTTCCTTACAATCATCATGTACGCGTACACACAGAACATCGCACAGACGGGAACATTGGCGGACACCCTCTAATTTATTATTGGAAAAGAATGGAATAAGAATACGGTTCCGTTCCAATTCACCGTCAGCACAAATCTATGGAGTTATTGTCGGAATAACCCCCCCAGGCTCGGGTAGCCATGGGAGAGAAGGAACCAATAGCGGATTCAGAAGATGATACAGACAATGAGAAGGAGAGTGCCAAACAGGAAACGGACAACAACATATAGGAATGTGAAACCGAAGCAACAAAGAGAAAACAAAGAAAGGCAAAAAGAAGACACTACCGAGTCAAGATTCACATCCGTCTCAGAATCGGGGGTAGGGAATGAAAGGAAAAGAAAGGAAACAAGAAAGAAAACAGCAAGGAACATGAATGTGCATACGATGCAAGAGACCTCAAACTACGCATTTTAGCACATGAAGCCTACCTCTTGACAAAGAGTGCCAACCGACAGACATTGAAAAATGATTGGACAACGGAAAATGCAAATGGACTTACTATAGATACGTCACACGAAGATCAGGCAATAAAAAAATATCGGGTGGAAACAGAATAAATATCCCAGCGACGCAAAAAACTGTGAAAATGGACCCATTCAACAGAATAGCCAACGGGAAATGGAAACACAGCCAAAGCAAACGAACGAAACAATGGGAAAAACAAAACCAACAAAAATGGAACACACAAGAACAAAACTAAAAATACTGCATACAAATACTGACGGATGAAAAATAAAGTAACGCATACGGAAATATTAGGTTGAGTCATAAGTAATTTCCGTTTATGGAAGCAAAATATAAGGGGAACATTTCGAGCTTTCAATGTTTTAACAGCCGTAAATTACCTGTTTAGAAAGAGCCTTCGCAACTTATTTTTAAATTAGCGGTAAACAAGGGGGCATAATAATTTAAACTAAAATATCAGGCCATAAAATAGAGGGACTAAAAATGTATATTCGACAGGTGATGTTGTGGGAGTTTAACAATAACAAAAAACTCTTCAGAAACAGCAAAGAAAATTTGCAGTGTTTCTGGCCAAGGTACCCTTACTGATCGCCAAGTCCGTAAGTGTTTTTTATAGTTTCGTTCTTGGGATCAATCATTGACAGAAGAACCAAGACCAAGACGATCATCAGACAGCGATTAAATGCAAAAGTTCAACGTGTTCATGAAAATCTTTTAAGAAAACGCCATGCAGTCGTTAACAGCAGACACGTTGTGCTTCATGATAACGCAAGACCACATACAGCAAGAATCACGCAGAAAAAAAATATTGGACTTAGGCTAGTCTGTTCTACCGTATCCACCACATTCACCAGCTGGACCTTGTACCAATTGATTTCCGTGTATTTTGTTCACTACAAAATGCTCTGGATAGTAAAAAATGTTCTAAAAAGGCCAGGTAAAAATGGCCGTGGACAACTTCTTGAACTCAAAACAGGCTGAATTTTACCTTAGCAGAATCAACAAAGCTAACTGCTAAATGGTAAGAGGTGATTGACATAAATGGCTAATATACTATTAAAAAAAATTATTTAATTGCTTAGCTATGAATGAATAAATATATTTCACAAAAATGAAAATTGATTATGACTCAACCTGATAAATTCAGGCAACTAGACCCAAACATAATTACCATCTCTGAACAAGGCGTGAAAAAACAAAGAGACGCTTAAAATCTATAATTATAACAATATCTAAGAACCTGAACGAAGGCCGATACGATGGGGTCGCAATCGCGATGAGAAAATGAATAAGATACATGGACTATAAAGGGAGGCCTAGACGGAGCTTAAGCAGCTCTGACACTACAAATGGAATATACACCACTTACAATAGCAGCAGCCTAACAACCGACTCGCTGAAATTACATATCGATATATACAGTCAGTGATGGAAATCTTAAACAGAAGACTCCCAACCATATTACTGGGGGACCTAAATGCTAGAATGGAGATACGGGAGTAGAAAATAAAATAGAGCAGAATCTGTAACTACTCATAAATAGGAACATCCCCAGAAGAGCATGACTAAATTTCCAACGTTTCTCAAAGAGAGAACGGCAATAAAATCAGATATTGTGCTAACAAGCACTCAAATACCGTACGATATATACATGGAACCAGTTCCATTCCTATGCAGCGATCACATTGGAATAATGGTCAACATAAATGAAAACTCAATTCAAGTCTATATACGACAAAGAAAGTCGTACATTAAGGGATATTCGGAGTCATGACCATGCTAGAAAAATACACAGCCTCTATGTACTACATGGGAAAACTAAAACTCAACTCGACGAAGAATTGGATACACTACTAGAGAGCATAACAAAAACCATTGCAAAGCAAATACCAAGGATCGGGTACAGAACACTAACGCACCCAAGATGGACACCTGAAATGAAGAGGAAAGCCAGAAGAATAACAGAAAAATATACAGAAATAAAAAAAAATGGGTTCAAACTCAAAATCACCCTAATAATTACGAAGCCTAAAAAGAGAAATGGTCTTCTTAATAGAGCAATAAGATGACCCATGAATGGAACTAAAAGATGGAAGGTGCAGAAAACCCTCGCAAAGCATGGTGAATCATAAACAGAATCAGAGGCAGACCATCGAGTAAAACAAATCAAAATTGAGAACAAACACGATTCTGCCCTATTTTATTTTTACTCCCGTATCCCCATTCTAGCATTTAGGTCCCCCAATTACGAAACAATGAAACAATATCAAAATATTTTAAGAACATTGTAAGAATTTTTCACAATAAAAGAATAAGACAACGAAGGATTCAACAGACAAACTAAGAAACTATACGAACAAACACTCATAAAATAACACCGGCTCTGAGAATGGGCGAGAACACAAAACTCGTAGAAACAAGAGTGGCAATAACAGAATACTAAGTTAAATGTGTTGTCAATTCCTTTAAACAAAAAGCAACAAGATCAACATGACTAACAAAATACAATTACGAAAACGGTCCAGAGAAGATACTAAAAGCAATAACGAGTCTATTCAATGTTTATTTAAACAGAGGAAACTTCCTAGAAAAATTCAAAACGGCAAAAATGATCTAATCAAATAGGCAAAACCCTAGCGCAAATTTCGAATTACCGGCCAATTTCTCTGCTGGACTTTCTCAGCAGCCTTTCAGAAATTGCTCAATAGAAGACTTACAGAGTACATTGGAAGAAATGTAGGGTACAACGTACATCAATGCGAGTCCCGAAGGAACAGACTGCACAATGCACAATGACTAATAATTATAATAACAAAAAATAGCCAAAATAGAAAGCGGGTACGTAGATGTGGTCTTTCGAGATGCCGGAAAAGCATTCCACACGATATGAATCGAAGACTTAAAATACAAATTTTAAAACAAAGACTCGGTATCAATATGGAGAGGATTCTCCCCGACTACAAGGGTAGAAGGAAGCTTTAAGATCGCTCGAGGACCACGAGTGGTCTCGCTTCTACATACAAAACGGAGAACCTCAGCGGGAATTTTGAGCCCTAAACTGTAGTTACTCTACACGTCCAATCTACCGCCTCCAAGAAGACCCGGATACACAAAGCAACCAATATGCAAAATATTTTAGCCAGGTCATCAACACCATTCAATAATCCAAGATAATAAGCCAGAGCAACGGCGGTAAAGTATCAAACATCAATAACTACGAGAAATGCTCGAATATCAAAACAAATATACACAAATACAAGATCATTCCGATAATGAAGTACCAAGAGGACCTAATAATAATTGAAGGAAGAAATTACAATTAACACCAGAAAGAATAAACCTCAGCCTACTAATTGGAATCAGACGATACCATACACAAACAAAAACAAGAGTAACAGCTACTCTACAATCTGCAAGACGACCCGAAACGGTAAAGATCATTTAAAAATCACTCGTAGAATCAGTGCTCGTATATCCACCAATCCCAATGCACACAACATTCCACCAAACCCCAAGACTTCAAAGACTGCAAAATAAGGCTACCTATGTAATTAGCAACGCCAAAAGAAACGAGCAAAACGATAAGGAGTTTTCACGAAAGAGCGGACATAGAACTTGTAAATATAACGCTACAGAAAAGAGCAAGAAAAATCTGGGTACACATAGAAAAGAAACTAGAAGAGACCCGTGACAAGGTAAAAATGAACAATACAGAATATCGGCAAAATCTACTACTTAGCAGCAGTCTACCCCTGCAGCATGAGGAACAGCCAATATTTTTAAGATAGAGGAAAGTTAAAAAAAACAACAAAAAACAAGCAAAGGAGAAAGAACGAAAATGCAAGCAAATTTCAAAGTTAAAGTATAGAGCAAATTTTATAAATGACTTTGAACGAACTACAATGAACTACACCAAAATGGGTGTAACACAGGGCAAAGAAGATATCACGGATAACAAGCGGACACAAGAGCTCAGTTGAACTGAAGACATTTTTTTTTTTTTTAATTTTAGGAGCCTATCTCTGGCGACTTGAACTGGAGACAAATCGAAATAAACAAGACAGAAACAAGACGAAATCATTAGTGGTTGCATTAGATTGATAATTTAATACTCTGGCCTTTTAAATCCCTGAATTATTTTTTTATTTATCTACATGGTTTTAACTTGATTATTTTTAATATTGCAAGTTCAAATTTATTCTAGTCCGTTTTAGTTTTCTTAACTTTTTGTATTTTATATCGTCATTTTTTACAATATGGATCTTTTACTTTAGTATATAATATTCTTAATAAAATCTTAATTGTGTTTTTATAATCTTAGTTTTGCTCATAATTTTTGAGTTCTAAATTTTTACTCTTCTTATTTTTTCTAGTTTAATGAAATTCCGTTAGTTTAGCCTATCAAATTTTTTTAACGCCTCTCTCCTATGAAAATATTTCAACTTCTAGTTTTAACATAATTTCAGACTTAATAAGTTTACTGACAATAACAATTTAATTATATTTAACTGTACTTTATTGTTTTATGATTTTAGAACCTGAAGATGAGTAGTACGCCCAAAAACGTTGTTCTTTAATAACAAATAAATGACATGTACCTAGGCCTCCTGTGTGCCCTAACCTTCGCCGTGATATATATATATATATATATATACAGTGATCCCTGGCTACTTAGCGGTTCAACTATCGCGGATTCACGACTTCGCGGATTTTTAAAATATTTATATGGAAAATATATCGCGGAGTTTCTGGAAAATTCTAGAAAAATCGCGATATATGAACACCTAAGATTTTTCATTAAATCCATTAAAATATTAATAATAAATATTATTTCCTAATCTAGGAACAAAAAAAACAAGCGTAAAATAGCAAAAAAGCATATACAGGGGTATTTGAACTTGTAACTCACATGACAAAAAAAAAGAACCATCTAGAATGCGATGTGCATACAGTACGCGCGTACTGTTGTTTCCTGTCGCGGCCATTTAGCTTCAAGCTTTCTCGCCGAGTGGTTTACTGTACTACTTTACGCTGTGCTGTGTGTGATTTTTTTGTTTCTTTGCGTTGAACTTTGCCCCATGCAATGGCTCCCAAGCGTGCTGCTTCTTCCAAGGCTGGTACTGAGCCTAAACGCAAACGAAGAATGACGACGATCGCTGAGAAGGTGAAACTTCTGGATATGTTGAAGGAAGGGAGAACTTTCGCTGCCGTCGCCCGAAATTTTAGCGTGATTGAATCCACCGTTCGCTACATCAAGAAGGACGAAGCTAAGATTAGGAAGACGGCTGCCATCACCTTTAATAACCCGGCGAAGAGAGTGGTTACGGCTCGTAATAAAACTATCATCCGTATGGAAGCTGCTTTGGCCGTATGGATAGCCGACTGCCGAAAGAAGAACATAGCCTTGGATACGAACATCATCCAGACACAGGCTAGGAGCTTGTACGAGACTTTCGCGGCTAAGGAACCTGAGGACGACAGTGGAGACCACGAAGAAGAGGAAGAAGACGAAGACGACGTAGAAGATCCGCAACCAGGAAAGTCCAGTGATTCACAACCTAAAAAAATGTCCATTTTCTGCTAGCAAAGCGTGGTTTGCTAAGTTTCAGATACGCTTCGGCCTAAAAAGCGTTTCCCTGTTATTAATAGAGTACTGTACTGTAATGGGTGGGTTGTTAACAGTACAGAGAGGGTTTTAAAAGTCCAAATACACGTTAAATAAATACTGTAAATATGGTGTCCCTACTTCGCGGAAATTCAGTTATCGCGGCCGGTCTCGGAACCAATCTACCGCGATAAACGAGGGATCACTATATATATATAAACTTTATATATAAATATATATATATATAAATATATATATATATATATATATAAATATATATATATAAATATATATATATATAAATATATATATATATATATATATATATATATATAGTTACCAACGACTTCAATGCGCTTGTGCCACTTGTGCCTGGGCTTAGAATTCCAGACAACCAGAAATCTCTCGAATGCTGTTCAATCCACTCCTGGACGGCGAGCTGGACATCTTCATCGTCCCCAAACCGGCGTCCACGCAGTGCAGTATTGAGCTGGCGGAATAAAAAGTAGTCGCTAGGGGCCAGATCTGGACTGTAGGGGAAAGGGTATAGCTCCTCGAATCCCCACTCGCGCAGGGCAGCTTGTGCAACTCTGGCCTTGTGGACTTTGACGACGTTGAAGTGGATCATGGGGCGTGAGGTTTCTAGGGACCCAACGGGCAGAGACCTTGGTCATGGCCAAATTGTCGTGGATGATGATGGTAACCCTTCCATATGATATTCCAAATTTTCGCTCGATTTCTTCGACCTTCACCCGTCGATTTTCGAGGATCATCCTCTCCACACGGGCCACATTATAACCCCCTCCACTTCTTTTAATGTCCCAAATGAAATCAGGTATGTCCTGTTACCAGACATCAGCCCTTGTAATGACCTTCTCCGAAAGCGTTTAATTTCCATTTTTAGGAAATTTTATTGTCAAGTTAATTTTAAACTTATATTCATTAATAACAAAAATATTGGTAATTTCTTTAAAGTGAAGGACAGTATTCCCACGCCGTTTAGTTCATTCATTGTATATCAATTCATTTGCCCAAGCTGTAAGTTGGGGACCTATATAGGAAGCACAGTACGTACTCTTCAGTCGCGTTTTTGTTCTCACTTGGGAATTAGCCATAGAACCGGTAAAACATTAAGTAACAAAGAGTTTTCTTCCATCAGGAAACATGCTATTGATTGTAAAACAGACGTGTCCTTAAATGATTTTTCTGTCTTAAAATTTGCTAAATCTATTTCATCTCTCCGCATTAAAGAATCACTCTGTATTAAATACAACCACCCAAATTTAAATGAGGACACGTCATCCTTTCCTCTGTTAATAACTTAACCAATCTGTTTTCATTCTTTGAATTCCTTCCTGTTTTCACTCGTCATTGTGATCCGACCATGTAAGGTAATGTTTCAGTGTCTATATTTTAGTTTTACCTTTTGTTTGTATCCAATTCTCTATTTTTCCATTTCAATTGTTTAGTTTTGTAATTATACGTTTACTTTGTTTGTCCTTAATTGATAGTATCTCTTTACAAATATTTTGCTGTTCTTTACCTCACTATTTCGTTTGTTCATTAATGTAACGTTCATTTTATATTTTTAACGTCGTTTTGGGGATTTTCTCTGATCTGTGGTTTTTAACTTTGAACTTGTGCTGTTATTTATGTTTTTAGGCTTTGATTACTCAGTTAGAATTTGTTTCTAGCTCCTGAAGATGGGTTTTGTAATAACCCGAAACGTTGGAATTAAAGATGACACCGCCTTCTTCGTTTTGTCCTTCTTAGTAAATATATATATATATATATATATATATATATATATATATATATATATATATATATATATATATATATATATATATATATATATATATATATATATATATATATATATATATATATATATATATATATATATATATATATATATATATATATATATATATATATATATATATATATATATATATATATATATATATATATATATATATATATATATATATATATATATATATATATATAAATATATATATAAATAAATATAGATATAAATATATATATATATATATAAATATATATATAAATATATATATATATATATATATATATATATATATATATATATATATATATATATATATATATATATATATATATATATATAAATAAATATATATAAATATATATAAATATATATATATATATATATATATATATATATATATATATATATATATATATATATATATATATATATATATATATATATATATATATATGTATATATATATAAGATTCTCGTTAAGATTCTCCCCTCCTTAATTCCTTAGGCGGTATTTTAATCCTCTTGTCAACCTTTAGTCTTTTGAATTTATCTTCACTCCTCTTAAGGTTTCCTTTTCATATTATTTCATTTTGTTGATTGTTTATTTGTTTTTTTCTGGGCGTTTCCTCTCCTCTGTATCATCCTTATAAATATTACTCTAAATAAAGTTCGAAAATACTTGGAATCGTCGTATTATTTTTCCCTGTGGGCTTTGTTGCATATATATATATATATATATAAACTACAAGAGAAAATAAGAATAGGACGCGAATGAGCAAATGAGACAAGAAACCAATTCTTCTTTCTTTTGTACTATATGTATTTATAGTCAGCTACACCAGGTTTCTGTATCTTTCTTTCTGTCTTCAAATTTAATTTGAAGGACAGAAAATAAAAATGGCATAGCCCTGTGGTGGTTGTATTATCCCCCACAGATCCTGTAGTTGCTTTCTTTATATATATATATATATATATATATATATATATATATATATATATATATATATTGCTCCCTGATGCTTTCAGATTCTCGTTTCCCTTCAGGCTTACAAACATTCGTTCCCCCAACTCTATTTTTTTTGCCGAAAATGTGTACCTTACACCTAACGCACATAAAATAAGTCACATAACCGTCTATTCCTAACAACGTAGTACCCATATTTGCATTCAGATATTCCTAACACTTATACATTCACACATATCGTTCATACACATGCACTCCTAAAAATATACAGAAGAAAGTACCCATGAGGTATGTACATGCATTCTCTTTATTTACTAATTAATATACAGACAGTTATGTGTTATACTTATTTAATATCTGTCCTCTCACGTGTATATTTCCCGCGCTTATGTAAGTGTATGCTCGTTTCTTCTTTCATTTTTGTTCCCACAAATACAAAAAAAAACAGGTAAATACTCAAGTCTTTAACTTTGTCTTCTTCACCTCCTAACGGCTATATTTTAATCCATCTTTCTTCCGCCTCTTCATCTTTCAGTTTTGTCCCCTTATTATGTTTTTCTCTATTTTTCTTATTACAAGACGAAAGAAGTTTAAAGATTTTAACGAAACCTTACTTATATGGCTTCAATGGGTTAATAGTTTATTTATAGCAACTGTTTCTTGATCTTAAGCTTGTGTCCATGAATAATACAATCCTTAGCTTGTCAAATAATATAATATATATATATATATATATATATATATATATATATATATATATATATATATATATATATATATATATATATATATATATATATTTATTATGAAAAATTATTGCAGTGACGCAATCATAATTTGCGGTTAAAAGAAAGCTATATTTGGCAAACACAGTCACCATCAAGCTTATTTTATGTGTTATCTTCTCGTGTATGTGAGAAGAGCTCCTTCCGAGGGCTGTGAGGAAGACTGTGTTCGCCAAAAATAGCCTTTTAATGGCATATATATATATATATATATATATATATATATATATATATATATATATATATATATATATATAGAGAGAGAGAGAGAGAGAGAGAGAGAGAGAGATAGAGAGAGAGAGAGAGGGAGAGAGAGAGAGAGAGAGGGAGAGTGACAGACAGACAGACAGACAGACAATCAGACACAGAGAGAAAGCGTTATAGAGATTATAGAAATAAGATACAGTGGACCTTCGGTTTACTAACTTCATTCGTCCGTGAAGTCAGTTCGTAAACCAAAACAATTTTTCACATTACAATTAATTTAAAACGTATTAATACTTTCATAGACCCGAACTACTCTCTTATTTAAACCTTTATAGCAATACTCTCTACATAACACTGAATACAAAATCACTGAAAATGCATAAAATCTTACATAAAAAGAATAAACGATGCATAAATAAATAAAACCGAACAAAATACACGAAAATTTAACTTACTAAAATCTGTATGGAAGTGAGTTAATGGGGCAAGTGGACGGTGTGGGAGAGGATAGGGATGTTATTGTTTGGCAGGTGAGTCAGGATGGTGCCTCTTGGCACGACTCGGTGCGCTTGATTTTAACTAAGCCCCTGTCCAATATAGTTTGCTTGTGACGGAGTCTTAAAACGCTTCTAAAGTGAGACATAACATTGTCATGAAAAAGATCTATAGCGCCCTTTACTACAGCTTTGTAAGGATTGTATCTGTCCATAAAACTATTAACTTCCTCATCCTCTGAAAAAATTACTTTCTCCATTATTTTTTGTTCCTTTTTCTGAAGGTGTTCAAGTTCTCTCGTGGTGAGTTCAAACCAACATTGTAAACTTTCAAGCCCATGTTTTTGCCCAGATATACAATACTATCGACATCAATAACAGGATTAACCTTAACACCTCTGTCTGTTACACACCCTGGCCACAATCACGAAAAAGCACGTCAAATTTGAGCAAGTATGAGCACTGAGCATAGCCTACAGCTTTAGTGACGTTCTTGTGCGACGCTCCAAGCGTACCAGAGCCGTTACCGGACAGATACAGGTCATCTTAAAGAGATTGTGGATAGCAACCTCGACATTTTTATTTACTTTCTCAAACAAGAATCAGATTAGGATAACTCATATCATTATGAAAGAAAAAAATAAAATCTCTCACTATCACTAAATGGCCGCTTATGTTTCTCACTAGTTCTTTCGACCACATATCTTCATTTCGTGTGCGCACACATGCTATTTCGACCTATGTATATATTTTACTATATACGAGGGGCGGCCAATAAGTTTTGCGATTCGGTAGGGCAAAACAGAGGAAAGGTGATGGCTGTTTGTGGGGCTGTTAGGACAAGTTATGACAAGTCAGGACCTGCAGCCGCACACTCCTGCTTCGTCTATTTAAGAAGCAGTAGCTGATCGCAGATCGTCAGTAACACATTTTTCAACAATGGAGAAGGTTGAGCACCGTGCAGTAAATAAATTTTTGAGCAAGGAAGGCAAGAATGCAAAAGAGATCCATGAAGGCATGGTTGCAGTGTACACCGACACCGCCCCTTCCTATGCAACCATTGCTCGCTGGAATAGGGAGTTCCGCCATGGTCGTGAGTCCCTTGAAGATGACCCCCATCCAGGACGCCCGTCAGACGTGACCAATGAGGACAATGTGGCCCGTGTGGAGAGGATGATCCTCAAAAATTGACGGGTTAAGGTCGAAGAAATCAAGCGAAAACTTGGAATATCACATGGAAGTGTTATCAACATCATCTACGACAATTTGGCCATGACCAAGATCTCTGCCCGTTGGGTCCCTAGAAACCTCACGCCCCATGATCCACTTCAACGTCGTCAAAGTCCACAAGGCCAGAGTTGCACAAGCTGCCCTGCGTGATTGCGGATTCAAGGAGCTCAACCATCCCCCCTACAGTCCAGATCTGGCCCCTAGCGACTACTTTTTATTCCGCCAGCTCAAGGCTGCACTGCGTGGACGCCGGTTTAGGGACGATGAAGATGTCCAGCTCGCCGTCCAGGAGTGGATTGAACAGCAGTCGGGAGATTTCTGGTTGTCGGGAATTCGAAGCCTCAAGAACAAGTGGCGCAAGTGCATTGAAGTCGAAGGTAGTTATATTGAAAAATAATAAATCACTTTTCCTCATATCTCGTTTCCTTATATCCGAATTGCAAAACTTATTGACCGCTCCTCGTATCTTTGTAAAAAAAGATTGATAGTTGTATTTTTTTCAGTATAGTTTAGAATTTGACTGACATTCCCTTTGCCGTGATGTCCTGCCGCGACACACGAGTCCCAGAAAACTTCTTTCGGGAGAATCAAGACGGGACTAGAGCACACCGTAACTCTAGAACTTATTCTTTCCTCAAAACTAGGGAAATGTAATAGCCCGTCATTAGCCCATGTTTTGTTTTTAAAAATTACCATTAAAGCTAAAATAGTTATTTTGGGCACACCGTCGTATAAGATCATGGAGTTCTTTTAAGATTTTCTCTCTGATTCTTTGGCTCCTGGAGTGAATTGGTAAATATGTCAATGACACCTTTGTATGGGTTGATTCATCAGAACCCAGAGAATTTAAAACGGGTGTTAACTTCCTTTCTACCCCTCGATTCAATTTACTTTTGAAGTCGGGATATGGAAAACTTTCGGTTTGGGATGTATTAGTTTTCTTCCTGACTCTTTGGTTTTGGGAGTGAAATGCTTTAGATATGTCGATGACACCTTTGTTTGGATTGATTCATCTGAACACAGAGAATTTAAAAACGGTGTTAAGTTTCTCTTTCCCCTCCATTCAATTTTACTTTTGAAATCAAGAAAAAGTAAAACTTCCGGTTTAGGATGAATTAGTTGTTAGATATCAACGAGACTTCCCTTCCTTTAAAATTCATAGATGCATTTTCCAACCATCCTATTTCATATTTCATCTAAGAAGGGTGTATTATGAGAATGTTTCATTGCTCCTTTCTCATTTGCAATCTTTTTTTTTTAATGATAATGAGTTTTGTTTCATTGAGGGGTTTAAAAACTTGGTTATAAGAACAATTTTATCCGTGATGCTCTCTGGAAGGCTTGAAATTGTTTTAATAACGTATTGCAGATAAAGAGAAAGTCAATTATCTTAAATTTCCGGGCAAACCTTTTAAAGATAACATAAAAATAATTCCTGTAGCAATTAAAGTTGTTTCCTCTTTTTCCAAATCTCTTAAAGAATCCTTGAGACACAATATTACACAAAATCGAATCCTTTCCAAAGTTGTGTATAAGAAATATATTGTTCAAATTGAGATAATAAGTATAGAGAATATTTGGAACGACGTGTCAAACAACACAAAAGGAACAGCATGTTGGCTAACGTAAAAGGCTCGTTGGTAAAACTTAGACTGAAAGTCATCTCATTGATTTAAACTAAATAGTACAAAACCCAATATCATAGTTAAAACGTACAGATTAGGCAAATTGCAGAAGCATTTTTTATCTTATAAAAAGCACTTTCGAAAACATCAAAACTATAACATCGCTATTATTTTTTATATTTTTTTTTTTGCTGTTATTTTTCAGAAGATATATATCATAGTAGCTCCTAAGTTGGAGTTGTTCTCTGTATTCTCTCTATGTTTAAACCTAAAACTTTTCCTTCATGTTTATACTTGCACCTTTGCCTTCTAATACGATGTCGATTACTTTATTTCTTGAAATTGGTATCACAATAAGTTACTGGATGTTTGTTCTTATTTTCCAATTTCTTTTGCTTGTGCTATTTTTTCGGTAATTATTCCGAGGGCCATAGTTGTATCCCTGTTCTTCTTGAATCCAAATTGGAAAATATTACAGAGGTTATTTCCCTTCAAGTATCCCACGATTCTTCTGGTTAGTATCTTCTCGAAGCCTTTACCGGCAACATATAAAAGTGACATAAGCCTGTAGCTATTTATGAGGCGTTTGGTTTTCCTGGCTTGAAGACAAATATCACTTTCACCATCCTTAATGCGTCAGGGAAGTAGCCGGTGTTCAGGCTTGCATTAAAGATGTTTTGCAGGGCCGTGATGTTGTTCGAGGCGTGTGTGAGGTTGGAATTTGGGTGTGATATAGCGAAAACCGACTTCTAGTGCCAGCGAATTTTTTCCCCTTCTATATCTTGGTCTTCTTATATCGGATTGACGTTTTCACCTTTGATTCTTATTCTCATTTTTAATGCTGATCATCTGGCTCTGTTTATTATTCGCCAGTTCTTCTTGGACGTTCAGGTTTCATCTATCTTCCTATTAATGTCATTTCAGCTTTTTATTGCTACTATTGCTACTCACTAAGTATATCATTTCACGTTTTAATTCCCTTAGGTTATTTGCTCTTTCTATATTTGTTCTTCCTCTCCTATATAGGCTGATAAGACATGTTGAGCCCTATTCTTGCTTTTAAATTCTTTAATCTATTCATGTTGTTAGTGGATACGGAAATTAGTCTTGGGAATGCTTATCGAATCTGCTACTATCAGGGCATCAGTAAATCACTTCAACTCCTCGTCGATCTCTTCGACTGAAACGTATGCTAGGTAGTTCTTCTGAATATTTCCTCCAATCAGCTCTTTGGTATTGCTTCTTAATATATAGGTGAAGGTACTTGAATCGGGGTTTGATTCAATTGTAGGTAGCGTCCCAATGTGGTAGCTATACACAATTGGTACCGGTTTTATGCCAATATTTAGTGACATTTTACAGGTGCTTAATAAGTCTAGCTTCGTAGCGGTGTTGGTTGTAATATAGGTAGGGTGATCTGATTCCTTACTTTTGAGGATGTTTCTTGCACGCACTATTTCTAGGTTTGGGCCAGCGTTGTTTCTTATTATGTAGCCGCTTGGCAACGTGCATTTAAGTCAGCCATTTCTTTTTGCGGTTGGTATCCCGTTGCTCCACTTAAGGACGTTAGTTCTAGTTTGATTTTTACGGCTAAATATGCTTATTATTTCTTTCAATCTGAGGCCTCTTTTTATTGTTATAGTTGCTCCGTCGTATCTTCCCTGTTGGATTTGTCGCTATGACGGGGTGGTTAAATATTTTCTTTTCTTGGTTTCTAACTCCGAGATGATTACAATGTCTGGATCGATCTTTTTGATTGTGTTTCAGATGGTTGATACTTTCCCGATCCATCCATAAGTATTTACTTGCAGAATTTCCAATGTTATACATCTTTCGCTTCCAATTATTATCATAAATTACCTCAGTAGGATTAAGGAGCTTGGATCGCTTATTTAATTTTTTGGGGAGTGGTTTGCCTAGTGTCTCTCCTCGACGTTTCGATTTTGTGATTGAAATTCCCATTCTTCGTGAGGTCGAACGTCGAGCTTGAGAGGGTTACCACATTCCCTGGTTAAATTAAAATTCTACCCTCCAAGAGAATTTTTTTTCTATTTCTTTTTCTTCATGGTCTCCCTTGTATGCCCATATGCACTTCTCTTCCTTGAGTGCCTGGACCACATATTTTTTTTTAGAGTTTTTGTGAGAGTGGCATTGTGTCGTTCACGTAGATCATAATCGAAACTTTCTCTTCGCATACCATTCTTCTTTTTTGTTTGCCTATCTTTGGTTTCTCTTCTTCAGTCTCGCTTGAGGGTGATTGTCTATTTTCTTTGTCTGAATCTACTTTTGTCTGTTCTTAGTGTTCATTCTTAATATATCCGATGATTCTGGGTTCTCTGGGAATCACATTTCTTTAATACCGTTCTTAGCAGGAAGTAGGTTAAGCATATCTGCAAAAGTTCCTAGTTTACTGATGTTTGCCAGGTGTGCATTAAGTATGCATACGAGTAGGTCTGATCCTGCTCCCTGTGGTATTGTTAGATTCGTCCTTGACTCCTTCATCTCGTTAATGGTACCTTTGGCTACTGGTCAAAAGTAGATACTATAATGCATATAAATGATTTTATTAGCAGAAATATCTTTGAATCGTTCCTAATCTCCAGCACAAAGGAGAGAAATGTAAATATTATGCCCGGTTTGTTTTCCTTAGACCCAGTCCTATCTTTCTCAAATCAGACTTATCAAAGGTCATAAAAAAACCTAACCTTATAGGGAAAACATTGCTTTGTATAAATACGGTGTCTCTCTATTTTATAAGCCATTGTGAGTTTTAAAATGTTAAGATAACGAAAATACTAGCTCCAATCAATCATTCTTTTTCCCTACGTGGTATAACCAAACAAATATATATATATATATATATATATATATATATATATATATATATATATATATATATATATATATATATATATATATATATATATGCGGTTAGGTAAGGGTAATAACCCCTCTTATAAATTCGAGGAAAGGGGTAAGATTGAAGATTCGCTAAATTATTAGAAACGAAATTGATGTAAAGTGCACAGTCATTCAATGATAAGAATCCATGGAAGAAGGACGCTTTGAGCAATGCCGAAGGTCAAAGAAGTTCCTCGAGCTATTCAACAGCAAATAATGAATTAAACTTGGTTCAGATGGATTACCCTAGAGGACTATTTCTGAGCGGGTTGAAGTGCCTTATGCAAGTGTAGGTTCTATAATTTGAAAGCATCGCGAGAATGGAATCACCTTCAACTTGCCAAGAGCCAGAGCTCTTCGCAAGATTAACGATCGGTCTCGACGTCACATGCCTCGAAAGTTAAAGAATCTACAAAGCGAGCTGCAAATGTATGGGAATAAAGTGAGTAAAATAACTATTAGTAAAGAGCTCTATCGTAATGATCTGTATTTTTCACTCCCCTCAAAACTCCACTTCTAAATAAGAAAAGCATATAACGATCCGTTTAAAGTTTGCCCGAGAAAATCTTGAAAAGGAACTTTTGGGCCAAAATGATGCTCGTCTCGTTTGGAGGGCAGAAGGAACTAACTACCTATAAGCCTAAGCACACCATCCCAACCGTGAAACACGAGGGATGTAGTCTGATGGTTTGAGTTGATTTACTGCACATGGCTCAGGATCACTCCAAAATCATTGATGGGAAATTAGATAGCAGCACCAGGTTGCCAGTCTATTCTTGTATTCTTTCGATTGTAGTCGAAGTGTATGGATGTTTTTGTCGTATTTAACCTGCGCCATGGAGTGGTGGCACTTTAGTGACGATCCAAAGTCAGTCTACCAGAATCGAACTCCGAACGAAGAGCCGAATGCCTGACAGAGGAGGCAAAGGACAAGTAAGATAAAGACACACCCAAATTAATCAGAATTGAAGAAAGAAAATTGCTAGAAAGAAGAAAGATATGCTTCTACTGGACTGATTGGAGATTGCTCCTGTTTCCTTTAGGCAAGTTAGAGACCCTTAATAGTAATCTATCCTTAATTTTCGCTTTTTTATGCGTAATCTTCGCTTTTTTCCACAACCTATACGCAACATAACCTAACTATCATAGCGCTCAGAACCACTCTAAAGTAGGGCGTAGTGAACCCATGAAGAAAGCCCATTTAGGTGGACAAAGAGGGGAAGGGGAATCTTTAGGACCATGAGACAAAAATTTAGTGGAGGCGCGTAATAGTGGTAGGTCTATTTAAGTAGGGTGGTCGAAGATCAATTTTTTTTTTATTAATTTATGAGCCCATCTAGGAGCGACTACCTACTTTGGTATAAAGGCCTCGGCAACCGTGCCACGACGCGACGGAATTCTCCCGGGTCGAAGTCGACTGACGGTGGAATGTACGCGGAAGTAACAGAATACCCCCTATCCAGATGCAGCTGCATAGCTACTGCCTGAAAGGAGGTATCTAAAGCAAAGAGATGAACGGAGACATCATGACGGGTGTAAATCGCACATACTCGCACCCGGCCCCCATCCAGTGATGGTGGAGTCGCAAAACCCTTATACCCCGGGAGGTTGGGCAGAAGGCACGCGCCCAGCATGGTCTCCTGCAAAAAGATAGCTAACGGAGAAGGGAAGACGAGCCTCCCCAGCTCCTCTCACCTCCCAGCTAGCCCGGAGTCTGCGGCAATTCCATTGAAGGAATATGCCCTCCAAACGAGGCTCGGAGATGCGTGGGCCCTCTTCAAAGAAGAGACCCTCTCGGGAATGGCCGTACGCTTACCGGAGGCAGAACTTAGGGCGCTATCGCCTTCGAGGACTTACCGGAGGGGGGGGGGAGGGTGAGCTTGCCATGCGAGTCTTTTCTTCCCTCTGCCACGAAACCTTAGGAGAGCGGGGCGGCTTCAGAGGCGGGGGTCCCTCTTTTGGAGGATCCATCGTCTACGAGCCACCCAACCTACCACTGGGTTTGGGCGAAGGAGCCGAAGCTCCTTTGATGCCGTCCTCCTTTCGTGGGGCAGCTTTATGAACACCGGAAGATCGCCTCACGACCATCTACAGGGGTGTTGCCTCCTGTGACTCTAACGACTCGGTGGTGGCGCGCGTCCGTTTCGCCTTGCGGGAAACGGTCACGCTGAGGGAAGGTCGAGGAGCCCTGGTTTAACGGGGGTAGGGTGTGAACTATTTGTGCCGCCAGCTTTACCAAAGGATCACCCGGGATGGGTAGAAACCGCAGAAGGGTTCCAAATGGACGTGGAAATGACCGTGCTCCTAGGCCTGGAGGGGCGTGGAACAGGTGTCTTTCTTAACAGTGAGGCATGGGACGTCACAGGAAGCGCCGGGCGCGCCAGGACCAAGTCCTTAGCCTCGCAAAATGAGGGACGATCCTCGGCCTGAACTGCCTGAATTTCTTTCTCAATGAGATAGGCACCACATTACTTCGAAGAAACTGGGTGTGGGTTTCCGCAATTGAAACACTTGGCCACACACGATTTAAATTTATCGTGTGCTGCTTTGAAACAACTTACACAGAGTTTAGGTAACCCAGACTTTGCGCGTCTACAAGAGCGATAGGTATGGCCGAAGCGGTGACAGTAGTAGTACCTCCGCGGCAGTGGCACGAATGCCTTCACGCAGTAGCTATACCAACCGGTACGAAACGACTCAGGCAGCTTGTCACAGTCGAACGTGACGAAGAGTGTAGAGGTGGGTCTCGAGGCCCCTCCCTGTATTCTCATCACACGCTCGACCTTGACCGCCCCATGGTCGGCCAGCTCTAAGGTGATGTCCTCAATGGAGTAGTCAACGAGTTCCCTCGCATAAACTACTCCTTTCACAAAGTTCATAGTAGGTGCGGATTCACGCTCACCGACGTGCCATCAAGTGTCCGAAAGGCGCTAATCATGTCGGCCTCTGAGTGATTCGACGCATTCGCCAGAAGGCTACCTACCGTCCGAGAAACTGATCACCTTCGGCTCTCTACCAATCACGCTAGCTAAGGCTCTCCTCTGATGGATCATGTTACCCTTAGCAAACATGCTGCTATCAGTAGAGCGAATAACTAGGACGCGTTAGAAGCCAGCAAACTCGAAAGGCCAAGGAGCCTCAGAATGAGGGCCCCCGACGCAATAGAGGCTCTGATCTGCGCACTTTTGGTCTTAATCTGAGGTTCCCCATCCGCAGGACCAACGGGGCCGGACCTGCCCATCTTGGCTTGGTTGCTTGCCGAAACGGCAGCATATCCGTCCGTCGCCGTGGCTGCCGCGGAAGGAAAGGAGCCGCAGGTCTTTTTAGTCTTCTTCGGTTTCTTTTCTCTTTAGGAGAGGTGGGCGGGGAATGAACCCGCTTTTTCCCTCCGCCACCGGAGCGCCTAGGCCAGATGGACCGGTCTCATCAAGATCATTCCCCGAAATGGAGAAGGTCTTGGCTGTCACAGAGGCACCAGCCAGGGGAGGAGATTCATCTTCTCCTTGTAAGGCCTCAGAGGCCGGAGCCCTATGAGGAGAACCATGCACTGGCCATGGTTCGACCGCGTGAAAAGTCCTGCCATCTGGGGCTGGGTCACCTGAGGGACCATGTCTGTCTCAGGAGGGCCTCCATGTGGCCATCCATCACAAAGCCATTACTAATCCCATTCGAGGAACCTTTTTTCTGGTCTTGGTAGAAGGGGGTAAGTATACTGACCCCCTGCAAGTTACTCGTACACGCAGGCAGGACATTAGGGGACAGGGGACGACGGGCCCTGCCATCCCTTGCTCCGAGGAATGGGGTGAGGGGGAGTCCCCTGCACCCAAAGACATAGGAGAGGAGTAAGCCTCCTCTCCGGTCAGAGAAGTTTGGAGGGTCCCCTATGAAAACACAGGGAAAGGGATCTCCATTTTTTTCGGTTGAGATACCTGAGGGCGGCGCCGTTGATGGTCAGGGGGAAGGTAGAGAGAGAGTTTTTATTTTGAGTTTTCATTATCGGGAATGGTGATCCTAATAATAATACGGGACGCAAATGCTCATCACCCCCACGCAATAGCCCGCTCTGCGAGGGGTGAACACTGGGACGGCAGAACCGGCTGCCGCCATTTAAGGCCACTCCTCCCGCCTAGTGACCTGGCAGCTCATTGGTATGGCTGCTCCACCTTAGGAAGGGTATAAAATAGATATATAGTGGAAGGAGAAAGAAAGGGGATATGAGGAAGGTGTGGGTGGGGATGGAGCACGTTGTTAAAAACCCACCTTCCCAGACCGGAGCTTAGGAGTAAGGGGACGCTGTCCCATCACCACTCAGCCCCGATCCGGGATAGTTGGGTGAGAGGAAGCTGGTCGGCATCTACCCTGTGAAATTAGAGGCCGACCAGAGAAAGTTGTGGGAGAGGTTGTAGGAAAAGTAAGGAAGTAGAGTAAAAACGCAGGTTGTCAGAAAGAAGGATAAGTGGCTAAGTTGGGGCCGGATGGATCACCGAGTCCCATCAACACGGCGGCCAAGAAGGCAAATCGCCGCGCCTCTTACTACGGGGAGGTGGTGCAAAAGAAAGAAAAGAACTGTCTTGACGCAATATCTTTTCAGATTGCATGGAGGGACAAACAATAAATAGTGATTTGGGAGTGTTAAAAATAAAAACACAGCGCTCTGAGCGCTTGGTAAGGACAAGAGAAGGGTGTAGACTCGAATGCCCTTCAGGATTCTCGAGAAAAGGAACAAACCCGTAAGAGGAAAGCTCATCAAAATGCTATACAGAAATCTAAAGGTTTCTCTGCTCCGAATCGTAGACGTATTGATTCGAATGGGTACATCGCAATATGCCACGTAGAGCGAGATTTAGGAAGATAAGTTTCAGCAGATGGAGTAGAGACACTAAAAACAGGCTTATACACAAAGAAGAAAATAAAACAAAAATAGAATCTAATCACCCAGGAATTGAGATCCACGAAGTTATAAAATTTGGGAACAACACGCATGTTTTCGAAATAGTGTGCACCAAGACGGAAATGGCGAACAAAAGTTGGCAGAACAACTTAGTTTGTTTAGCATGAGGATCACGCCACAAAATATGGAAAGAGAGGCAGGCTAGACTAAGATTGTATTTAGGTCGCAACCCCAAAAGTTTGGGAACCACTAGGCCTAGCCATTACGGGTCTTTGATAAAACAAAGCTAGACTTAACTAAGCCTTACAGGCGTTCATTTATGCCGCTGGAGAAAATTTCGAGCACTTGAGGTAGTTAATCAAATTTTATAATACAAATACCTCGGTATGATATTTTAATCACTTAGATCATTAATTTTCTTTTCATTGGCGATTGCTATAACACTATATAGTTTTCCTTTTTTTAAAAATGATAGATATATGATACTATAAAGAAGATATAGTCTTTTGGGGGTAGAAGTTTGGTTTTAAAACATTAAATCCAATCCATCCCAAACACACATCGCTACATAGATCCAATAAGAATAAAAATGCAGGAAATCTAAAGAAATGTAAAATCTAAAAAGGGGGCTTTCGGGCTATTGGGCCCTAATGTTATCAGAATAAGAGAGTACTGTATCACAAAACAATGAATTAGGCCCTAATAAATTTGGTCGTTATCAGAATTTTCACCTTATTCCTTAATCTAAATAAGAGTTCATAGGTGATGTGTTTGGGGGGCACCAATACCATAAGATGAAGCTTACGAGATAGAATGCTACAAATACCCTTGACCTTCTACAACCCCCATTTCGCTCATGATCTTTACTCTATCAAAGAATTAATTGATCATCACAACCAGGACGTTCAACCTTGCCAAGTATTAACTCGCAGAACTATAGGGCTCGAAGACACCCCCTTCAAATCATTCCCATATACACCTACCATACACAACTTCCCGTTTGCATTAAACGGGTTAAGAATTTATAATAATAAATAGAAGTGGTAGAATACGACAAAAGTTTGACGTCTCGTATTCAATCCGGCTTGTGCAACAAACTCAACGGAGGGCTGATGGCAATAACAGGAGGCGGTTCGACCCAGTCCGGCTCGGCTCGCCCCGGACCGGCCCGCCCGAGGTCAGTCGCGCTCTAGCATTAGCGGTATTAAAAGGCGTCGCGTATCCGCTGAAACGAGGCGGTTGTAATTTCACCCCGATTGCATAGGAAGACTTGTGGCAAGTAATTCTATATCTCCATTTATAGGACAGACCATCGAAGCGGCAGGACCCTGGACCAGGAAATATAATAAGAAAGATGATAGTAATATTGAAGAGGATGTAATAGTATTATGGCACGAGTGAACTTTGACACCCTTGCGCTCTATTCACTCTTCAGTCTCCTCATTTGTGTTTTGCTCTTCTTAGACTACTTATTCCTCTGATAGTTGTTGCAGTTGTTATTGACTTAAAACTAAAACCAACGAGGGAAGCTGTTTTTAATTTCAGCGGTCTGATCTAACGGCGACCTAAGGGCATAGCCCCGAAAGCAGAAAGATCAACCCATCTTTAGGATAATATAAACTAAAATAAAAAGGAAACGACAACGAACAATAATAATAATAATCATAATGATGATAATAATTAATAATGATAATAATAAATTATAATAATTAATAATAGAAACAAGAACAAAGACTACAGAGATAAACAAAAGATAGGAAAGCTTAAGTGCTCCTGGGGAGGTCTACCTCCCTTAAGGACACCAATGCGCGCAGCCAGCCATTTAATTAAAAATTCGAGGTTCGCTATTTGTGACATGAGTAATTTTGTGTTCGCTATTCTTGACATGAGTAATTTCGGGTTGTTATTCTTAACATGAGTAATTTGGGGTTCGTTATTCTTGCCATGAGTAATTTGGGTTCGTTATTCTTGACATGAGTAATTTGGGTTCGTTATTCTTGACATGAGTAATTTAGAGTTCGTTATTCTTGACATGAGTAATTTTGGGTTCGTTATTCTTGCCATGAGTAATTTTGGGTTCGCTATTCTTGATATGATAAAAAAAATTGAAAATAAATTTCAAAAGTATGGAGGCGGCTCACGTCCTTCAGGAAGGTACGCACCACAGTCCGCTGTGCAGGAGCCGGTTACGAGCACAAGAGACAAGTGGTAGCGACCCCGCCCCTGACGGCATTGGGAAAGATGCCGCGCCCTCAGCAACTCAAAAATAGGATATTCAACTAAGTGTCGTAGAGTCTGGGGTACCAAGCAGTCTTTACAGAAAACTTCAGGGAAGCGCTCCATTAGATGGTGCCGCGTGTCGCGAATGTGTCCGATTCGGATACGGCAGAATGTTAATTGATACCGTAGAGGCATTGTGAGATAGGTGCATGGGAAGATGAGGGGCGCATTTCCACGCAACTCTAAATTTCCATACACGGTCTCCGCTCTTTTTCCTAATTCAACCGAAAGGGTTGTCCTGTCCGATTCCTGCCATGTAGTCTGTGGAAGAGCGAAACGGCGGTCTCTGGTTGCTCGTTCTGCCCAGATAGTGTGGCCCTTTCAAATCTGGCAACCTCTAAGGTGACGTTTGGGGCAGAATAATCGGCGCCACCGATCCGAGAGCTCCATCCAAGTCTCGAATGAGTTTACTTATCCTGAACCTGAACTGTTTAAGGCTTGATTGGTGTCTCTCGTCAGCTTTAGAGCCATCGAGATCTGGCGCGAACGAAATGAAAGCCGTTGACAACTGCGGCCGTAAAAGTGCAGCATGCGCTGCGCATGACTTGAAACGAGTGCCACCTACTCGCGTCGAAAAGGAGGTTCTCTGTAGGAGACCTGCGTGGTGGATTGCATCCACCTTCCGCAACAGAGACTCGGATGTAGAGGAATAAATCTCGCATTCGTAGTCAAGCTTTGAGCGGACAAAAGAAGGGTGAAACAAAATTAGGGTATCAGTATCCAAAGCACTGAACGCCACAGAGCGTAGAATGTTCATTAAGGTGGTCTAAAAAACTGAAAATGATATTTCTTTGTCTCCACAGGGCTAATTTTATTACACTTCACAAAAAGGAATTACACGTAAAATTTCGTCTCTCTACTTCATCATTTATGGGTTCCCCCCTCTCTTTTCACTTTTACTTAGTAAGGTTGGTCTTTGAGGGTGTCGGAATAAAATTGGGGCGAGCTCTAAATATCATTGTATTGTGATGAAATTTCGCACACAAGGAGAGGGATGCAACACGAAAAAAAGCAGTGGTGGGGAGAAAGGAGCAGTGCAGGTTGAAATTTTACCCCCGTTTTTTGGACCACCCTAATACTCATAGAGATTCCTTCCCACCAGATCGTGTTGAACAAAGCTAACAAAGGTCAAGCCTCGCTCACCTATATGTCGAATTATGGCGTACACGAGATCGTTCCGACAGCGGCCTGGCAAAAGATATTTCAATGGGAAGTTATCGCGGCCCTGAGGTTGTCAACTAGCCCCCATCAAAAGTCGCCCTGCGTGTCAGGAAGAAACAGAGAAAGGTTAAGGCAGGAAAAGTAAGCAGCTATTCAACACTGATATGTGAAGTTTTAGATATTAAGGAGAAAAGGCATCAGCAACAGCATCATGATGCAATCGAACGCTTCCTTCTCGAAGAAGGTTAGCGATCTAGAGAGAGAGAGAGAGAGAGAGAAAGAAAAGGGAATGCCACCTATCCCAGGCGGAACTGGACTACTACCTCCTGAGTGGAGATTTGGAGAACGAGAGGAATAACGGAGACTTCACATAGGCTATAAATTACGCATCTAACTACTTAGCCACCACTTAGTGGAGGCAGGTAGCACTCAGCTTTAGCAGAATGGTAGGAGAAAAGCGTCCGCTGCCCCCTCCCACTTAATCAACGGCAATTCCATTATCAGGATAATTCCTTACGGATCTATCTTGAAGGATCGATCGTAGCCCCTTTTGAAGATCAAGTCCTTACAGGGATAGGTATATGTATACGAGGGGTGGTCAATAAGTTTTGCATTTCGGATATAAGGAAACGAGATATGAGGAAAAGTGTTTTATTATTTTTCAACATAACTACCCTCGACTTCAATGCACTTGCGCCACTTGTCCCTGAAGCTTCGAATTCCCGACAACCAGAAATCTCCAGACTGCTGTTCAATCCACTCCTGGATGGCAAGCTGGACATCTTCATCGTCCCCAAACCGGCGTCCACGCAGTGCAGCCTTGAGCTGGCGGAATAAAAAGTAGTCGCTAGGGGCCAGATCTGGACTGTAGGGGGGATGGTTGAGCTCCTCGAATCCGCACTCGCGCAGGGCAGCTTGTACAACTCTGGCCTTGTGAACTTTGACGACGTTGAAGTCGATCATGGGGCGTGAGGTTTCTAGGGACCCAACGGGCAGAGAGAGACCTTGGTCATGGCCAAATTGTCATGGATGATGTTGATAACACTTCCAAGTGATATTCCAAGTTCTCGCTCGATTTCTTCGACCTTCACCCGTCGATTTTCGAGGATGATCCTCTCCACACGGGCCACATTGTCCTCGTTGGTCACGTCTGACAGGCGTCCTGGATGGGGGGTCATCTTCAAGGGACTCACTACCATGGCGGAACTCCCTATTCCAGCGAGCAATGGTTGCATAGGAAGGGGCGGTGTCGGTGTACACTGCAACCATGCGTTCATGGATCTCTTTTGCATTCTTGCCTTCCTTGCTCAAAAATTTGATCACTGCGCGGTGCTCAACCTTCTCCATTGTTGAAAAATTTGTGACTGACGATCTGCGATCAGCTACTGCTTCTTAAATAGACGAGGCAGGAGCGTGCGGCTGCAGGTCCTGACTTGTCATAACTTGTCCTAACACCCTCACAAACAGTCATCCCCTTTCCTCTGTTTTGCCCTACCGAATCGCAAAACTTATTGACCGCCCCTCGTATCTCCGAGAGTTATTAACCGCTGAACGCGGCAATAACGTTGATGCCTTCGAACCGTTAGCAGATAAATTTCGGCTAGGCACGCGAGCCTTTTCCTTTCTTGAGTCCTTCGGTTGGCGGGACGGTTTTGGGGCCAGCAGCCCCTCGTTAGTTTTTGTTTTATTTTTAAGGTGGTCAGCGTCCGCCTGTTTCGCCCCGTTCAGCTTTAGGCAGGAGCGATGTAGGTTTAGAAATGTCCATCCCCCTCCCCCTTGTTGAGTTGTTGAGCTTTACTTCTAAGTCTGGCGACTCAGTCGAAGGGCGGGGCCGCTACATAATCTTTGAACCCTTCACATGAGGGAGGGGGGTAAGGGGAAGGCGGTGGACTTTATTAGCCGGAGCAAAGATCGCTCTTTTCCTGCTGCCGACCTGACTGGGTTGGCGCTCGGGGAAGTAGAAGACAGAGTGGGTAGGGTTCCCGATAGCTGCGAGAGCTAGCACACACTTAGTGGAGTAGGGGGGGGGGCGTCCATTTTGGTTGGAGAGGCGTAAGAGGTGCCCAGTGGAGCAGACCATGACGGAGGGATGTGATTTATGTATGAAGTTTTACCGAATTAAGAACCAGCAAAGACACCAAGAGCCACTCGAGTCTAGCCGCAAAAATATAGATGAAGGATAATATTTAAGTAAAGGAAGAGAGGATATCTATCTATCTCTCTCTCTCTCTCTCTCTCTCTCTCTCTCTCTCTCTCTCTCTCTCTATATATATATATATATATATATATATATATATATATATATATATATATATATATATATCTGCGCTCGCTTTATGGTCTCTGGCTGTTATTCATGGTCACTAGCTCAGCTCTCTCTGTTCTTTCATCTGCCTCGCTCTGCTCTTTCAATATATGCTCTCACTTTCAGCTCTCCCTCTCTCTCTCTCTATTTCATATATAGGTATGTGACTCATATTTGCAAACCTAAATTTTTAATACCTCTGAAATATTTTGTGCCTAGATTTGGTTATACAACCAACTCAGGGCAAACATATTTAACAAGAATTACACATAAAACAGATTTTTTTTGTATAGAAAAATTGTTAAAACAGAAAATTTATTCAACCAATAATAATTTTTGTCATTTAATATTTCGTGGTATAATTTTTATTTGCAATAATAGCACGAAGCTTTTCTCAATCATTTCTTGATATTTTGTTCCTCTCTTCCACGCAAAGCTCCTTCAAATAGGCAAGGTTATGTGGGCTTCTCATTCGGGTTGAATCCTTAAGTATTCTCCACAAATGCTCAATAGGATTAAAGACTGTCGATTGACTTTGCCATGGAGGGAAGTTTAGTTTTCTCTTCTTAAACCTTTATTTAGTTGTCTTTTGTTTTTGTTTTTTTGAGAGCTCAAGCTGGCGACTGCCTACAGGGCGAAAAGACGCCGTACTCACGCTAAAGTAGTAGGCTAGAATAAAAAACAAACAACAATATGCAAATAAAAAAGATAGAATAAAGGGAAAGACTAAGCACAAGATAAAAAACAAACAAAAAAACAACAAATAAAAAAAAGAGAAAGGCAACAAGGAAGGGCGCTCCGGCGTAGGGGGTAGCCCCCTCCCTGCGCAGGGGCATGCAACCTACAAAAAAGTCGTATAGTCCACAAGAAAGTGTGCATGGACACGTCGCGAGTACAAGGAACAAGCGGTAGCGACCCCGCTTGTCCCGGTACCGGGACAGGTAACGTGTGCTAAGATCACCCAGACTGGGACATTCAACAAGAATGTGCCGAACAGTCTCGGGCATAACGTACTCATCAAAATATGGTACAGGAGAGCGCTCAAACAAATAGCGATGCATCACGCGAGTGTTTCCAAGTCGAAGACGCCAGAAAGTAACCTGAAGCCGTCGTGGCATTGGGGGGGTAGGTCCATGGGAACAGTCGCAGCTCAATGGCACGGAACTTTAGGTTTCCCTCGACTGTCTCCCATCTTCGTTGCGAAGCCGTCGGGAGAAAGCCCGTATTACTGCCATGTAGTCGGTGTGAGGAAGAGCGAAACTCTGGTCTAGACGCCCAGTCGTCGCGAGCTCTTTGGCTCCAAAAAGGCTGAACGCAGTACTGCAGGCGCAGTAGAAGCTTTAGAACAGAAGTGTGTCGACAAATAGTCAAAGAAGATACTCTCTAGGGTGACGTCCTGGGAAGAACCAGGGGCGCCACCGGCCCGAGAGTATAACCTAGCTCTCGAAGGAGTTTCCTAGCCCTAAACTCAAAGGGCTTAGGGTATGACTGGCGTCTCTCGGTGGCATAAGCACCGTCGAGATCAGCTGCGGATGCTATGAGAGCTGTTGGCGACTGAGGGAGGTGCCGGGCACGCGCGTACAGGTGAATAATGTACTGTACACGGCGTAGAGCGAGTGGCATCTCCCCAGCATCGACAAGTAGGCCCTAAATAGGGGAAGTGCGGAAGGGACCAGTCGCAAGGCGAAGGCCGGTGTGGTGGATTGAGTCTACCTTCCCCACTAAACGCTCGGCTGCGGATGCATAAAACTCGGATCCGTAGTCGAGATTTAAACGAACAAAAGATCGATAAAAAAGGTAAGGCAGTAGCTCTATCAGCACCCCAGGCGCTGAACGACATGCAGCGAAGAATATCCATGGCGCGGGTACAAGAGCCCCTAAGGCTGCGAATATGAACCTCCCAGGTGAGGCATCGGCAAATACAAGACCAAGGAAGCGGTGCGAGCCCACCCCCTCCAGGCGCACCCGATTTAGAAACAAGTCTGGGTCAGGGTGTAGCCTTGGATGGCAGCAGAAATGCACCACCTTAGTCGTGGCCAAGGAAAACCGAAGCCTGTGCGCTTCGGCATAGCAAGAGACGCGGTTCAATGCTTGTTGAAGTCGACGCTCGAGAGTTAGCATCTAGGCCGTGCCAAAAGAGATAGAAAGGTCGTCCACGTAGAGCGTAGCGAGAACATCTTCCGGCAGCACCGAGGTGATGATTAGGGCAAAGAGTGTGACACTGAGGACAATTCCCTGCGAGACACCCTCTTCTTGCTCCATTGGGCAGGAGAGAGGTCCCCCCACTCGTACGCAGAATCGACGATCTCGCAAAAATTCAAATATAAAGATTATGAGGTCGATGCGGTGTCGGTCTATGAAGGAGGGACTCTCAGATGGCATTTTCCAGTCGGAGCAGAGCATCCGAGGTGGAGTCGAACTTGCGGAAGCAGCACTGTGCCTAAGACAGATCGCATCCGCTGTGCAAAAAAAAGGCTAATCTAAAATTTACCAGATTCTCCATCAATTTTCTCAGGCAGGAGGGTAGAGAGATTGGGCGGAAACCGACAGAGTTAGAGTGATCTCTCCCCGGTTTGCGAAATGAGGGCTCAGTAGCGACTGGCCAAGAGTCTGGGAGAATACCCTTTAACCAGATCTTGTTGAATAAATCTAACAGAAAGGTCATGCCTCGCTCATCCAGGTATGGAAGCTTGGTGTACGGGACATCATCCAGACCAGGGGTGGTGTCCACGCACGAAGCAAGAGCGGAACGAACTCACTCAAAGTAAACCTGTCGTTGAAGGGTTCTCCGCCTCTGGAGATTTAGTCCAGTCGACAGCGGTCTGCGACATCACGACACGCATTGAATGTTGGTTTAGCAGCATCCCTACTAGAGAATGCGGAGAAAGCGGTGGCGAAAGATTTCACCACGAACGCGGGGTCTGAGATTGCGGTCCCATTCTCCTGGAGAATGGGAGGGGGGTGGGGTCTTGCGAGAACTTACCCCGAATCCTTTTGACTCGCTTCCACACCTCTGCTAGAGGGGTCTTCCCGTTAAGTGAAAACAAGTATGAGCAGCGGGCGTGCTTCGAAATATACTGGAACCTAGATTTAGCTCGATGAAATTCACCGACAGTGAAATCGTTTGGACTGCGCTTATAGTGCATGTAGGCGTAACGCTTATGTTTGAGGGCGGCCTCATACTCGGCTGACAACCACGGAAGCGATCAGCGTGCAAAACGACCTGACGTTCTAAGAATAGTAGTTAGGCCCACGGCGATGAGGTTGCGTGAAAACTCAACGGCCTCATCTACTGACCTAAACTCCTCGGCTGAGACAGAGAAATCAGTCATTTGCTGAAATGCGGACCACCGCGCCAAGCACCACCGGGGTGGGCTCTCAGGCGGCAACGGGCCAGAAAATGATATTTGAATGAGTGATAAAGTGATCACTACCATCGAGTTCATCAATTACCCCAACTCAAAATTAGGCTGTGCATCCGGAGAGCACAGAGATAGATCGAGGCAGGTTAATGAAGCGGTTTTCAGGCAGTGATACGTAAACTCATCCACATTTAGGACACCTATGTCCAGATCGTCACCTCTTATCAAATAGCTTGAGGAACTTATTTAATCTTTGGCATTTAACGAAGCAAGCGTCCTTCTTCCATGGATTCCATATTCGGCCCTTTACATCAGTTTCTTTTCCAGAAATTTCTCGAATTTCATCGAATTGATAAGATTTCTTTTCTATAATAACAACCAGGCAATAGCTATGCCACCCTCCCCTACGGGGCAAGCTTGCGCTTCGCTACTAAGATTAAAATTTAAAATTTAAAAAAAAGTAGCCATGGTTAAATTTTTTTAATTTTCTGAGCTTCGCCAATTATAATAATAAGGAACTCTAAACTAAATTTTCCCCCTTTCAAAATATCACGTTGCTAAAATATTGAGTTATAGAAGATATATAAAAATAAATTTTCTGAACTTCACCATTTGTAATTCTTTGGGTTTTTAAAAATTCACAAAATTTCGATACTAATATTTATTTCTGAACTTCACCATTTTGTTTTTTGATATTATAAAATAATTATTAGAAATTACTTTGATAAAAAAACATAAGTCTTAACCAAACTAAGATGAAATTATTATTCAAATACTAAAAAAAAATCCCCTTCTTAAATTATAGTTAGTGATGATGATGATGATGATGATGATGATGAAAAATAAAAAAACATCCATTCCTTAATTTTAATACATTTTCTGAACTTCACGATTTTTAATTAGTTTTTCAAAAAAACGCAAAAAACGTCATTTGTCCACTAAAGAAAAAAACATTTATTAATATTTCACCCACCTTAAAAAATTCCGTTATACAATTATAGAGTTAGTGATGATGATGATGATGATGATGATGATGATGATGATAATATAAGTAACATTATAAAGTCACTGAAAAGAAAACATTGCGAAAACCCCCGAACGTATTTTTGTAGGACAAGGAAAAAAAACATATGCGTGCATTTACAAGTTACAGGAGGTCGGCGTGGTGCTTGATAAGAGCAGGAACTGCCTTTGAAAGGCTTTCCACCACACAAACACACATTTGTTTAAAAGAACACACATACACATATCTTCTTCACTTGACTTTCTCTTCAGGGACGAGCGTCGTCAACTTGGAACAGAAGAACGAGGTAACATAATAATCACCGGAGCCGAATAAGATCGGACCACACACTTTTATTTCAGAACCTCCCCATCTGGCGACCATCTACAAAGGCACAAGTAGCCGCAATTACTTCGCACCCTGATGCTAAGTAAGATTAAAAAAACAAAACAAATAAAAGCACTAAACCCAAAATTAACAAAAACAAGAAACAAAACAAAATGAGGAAGCACGCTCCGGGGTCGGAGGGAGGGGATCGGCGCTGGAGCATGCGACCAACGCCAAAGTAAGTAAAATAAAATAGAAGAGGGTCAACTCCAAATAGTATACAAGTTTGTGTGCACGAACTCACCCCGAGTACAAGGAACAAGCGGTAACGACCCCAGGTACCACACCGAATAGTTTAGGCTCTAGCTTCGGGAACAAGGGCGCGCCCTCGAGGGAGTTTGAGTCCTTGGGCATCGGGACAGGGAGGGAAGGATGATCTAAGATAAAGTTTGAATCAAATGAATCTTGAGAAAATGAACCAGGAATGGCGTCCGGATGTCCAAACTTGTTTAAGGTTTCTATTCCTCTAAGTTAACGTGCGATACCAACAAGGGCGCATCGAACAAGGAGTGGTGAAGATGGGAGAAGTGAAAATCTGTTGAAGATATAGAGCCGCAGATCCACCTGTAGGCATTAGGGCCGAGAGGGCTAACACAAGCCTCCAGATTTCAACCGCAGCAAGTAACTTCATGGTCCACCGTACATCCCGTGGCAGGCGAATAAAAGGAGAGAGAAGGAAAACAAGGTCTGCTGACCAAAAGGTCGCGTGCCCTCACTTATTCTGATTTATGACCACACCTAACATAATATAGCCGCGTATCATATTAAAGCCTAGCCTAGTATATCCTAGACTAGTATAGCATAGCATACCATACCATAGACTAGAAGAACCTTGCATAACTTGGCCTATTATAGCTTTGGTTAGCTAGTCTATCGTAGCCTAACATAGTATTACCTAGCATAGCCCTCCCTGGCCTATTATACTTTAGCCTACCCTAGCATAGCATAGCCCTGTCTAGCCTAACATAGTCTAACCTAGCCTAGCATTAACTATCTTAGACAAGTATAGCCATTACTATCCTATTATACCCTAGTCAACCATAGCTTAGTATTGTCTCGCCTAACATACTATATGCTATTCTAGCATAGCATTTTATAGCCTAAATTAGCATAGTATATCTTACCCTTGTACAATATATCTTAGCATAGCATAGCCTATAATAGCCTATTCTAGGCTTACCTACCAGATTATAGCATATTATAGCCGAGTCTTGTCTAGCAGTATCGGCCGAATAGTTATGATGTTATTGCCAAAACAAAATAATTCCCGGGCTAACCTTGGAAGGACTTTGGCAATTATAGCATTCGACAGAGAATGTAAAACAAATTCGTTATAATCAGCCGAATAGTTACGGTGTTATTACAAAAAAAAAAAACGGGGACCGACCGACATAGTGAGATTCAGAGTCGCTCGCGACCTGACTTGCACACGACTAAAACTATGGGGTAATAGAGAGAAAAGAATGAAAAGAATGCGGGCAAATTAAAAAGCACCTTCCTCAGTCAAAACCAAGATGAGGAGGAGGGGGTTGGCAGTGAACCAACCCCTCTCCTTCCCTGCTTCCCTGCACCAACCAGAAAGGAATGGACGAAGGTTGTTCGGCGGCATGCCTGTGAAATTAACCTTTGGCCAAGAACAGAGGTAGTCTCAATCTAGATTGAGACTGCCGGGCACCGAATCCGGCGCGGCGGGGGGGATGAGGTGCAACCCTCCAGGTTGTGGGTCTGGATTTGTGTAGGACCTAAAAGTGTGTGGATAGATAAAGGAGTTACATCGTTTGCACCAGTACTCGGGAGGCCATTTTCACTGCTGACAGCCACACAAATTTATGAACCTCTGCTTATTACTTTTCGAGGGGGTTCTGCCCCCATTGGTTTTTATTTGCTAGTTTTAACCAAACAAGTCACTTTACGTGATTCTAAAGCAGGGGTCCCCAACCAGCAGAGTACCGTGGGTCACTTCGAAAAGTCCGAGAGGGTCCACGGGACGCACCAATAAAAAAAACTAACAAACACATCCAGAATCTAAACGGTCAGGAGACGTGTATTCCGTGCAAGGAAGTCGATGCCCAAATTATCCTCCCAAAGAAATGTAAGATCCAGAATTTCCCAAAATACCAAGATCCAGAACTCTCCAAAATACCAAGACCCAGAATTCCACAAAATACCAAGACCCAGAATTCCACAAAATACCAAGACCCAGATTTCCACAAAATACCAAGATCCAGAATTCCACAAAATACTAATATCCAGAACTTTCCAAAATACCAAGATCCAGAATTTCGCCAAAATACCAAGATCTAGAATTCCGCCAAAATACCAAGATTAAGAATCCTGCCAAAATACCAAGATTCAGAATTCCGCCAAAATACCAAGATTCAGAACTCTCAAAAATACCAAGATTCAGAACTCTCAAAAATACCAAGATCCAGAACTCCCCCAAATACCAATTTCCAGAACTCTCCAAAATACCAACATCCAGAACTCTCAAAAATACCAACATCCAGAACTCTCAAAAATACCAACATCCAGAACTTCCCCAAATACCAAGATCTAGAATTCCCCAAAATACCAAGATCCAAAACTCCCCCAAATACCAAGACCTAGAACTCTCCAAAATACCAAGATCCAGAATTCCCCCAAATACCGAGATCCAGAACTCTCCCAAATACCAAGATCCCGAACTCCCCCAAATACCAAGATCCAGAACTCTCCCAAATACCAAGATCCAGAACTCTCCCAAATACCAAGATCCAGAACTCTCCCAAATACCAAGATCCAGAGCTCTCCCAAATACCAAGATCCAGAACTCCCCCCAATACCAAGATCCAGAACTCCCCTAATACCAAGATCAAAAACTCTCCAATATACCAAGATCCAGAACTCCCCAAAATACCAGTCATCAAAGAATAAACAAAATGTGTCCGTAATCGTCACACTTTTCCAGGTGTCCATAGAAAAGTGTCAAAATGCAGAGTGGCGCAACTGTTTTCATTCAAACCTTGAGAACTAGCGCGTGTGTTTATTTTGTTGGTTTTTTTTAAGGCTTTATGAAGACACCTAACGCTGTATTCAAAATGAACATGGTCTCGAATATAAACCCTGAAACGGAAAGAATACATTTACAATCTTTATAATCATACACAAACCACCATGAATAGTGCATCTATACTCCCCCTCCCCACCCCCCATCAATATACTCCTGCAAGTGAGGTTCAAATTTGAACCTGGACACTTCTAAAACCCCCGCCCCTCAGCGAATAAGGGTGCACGTGAACGAGTTTTATTCATATTTGTATTTCCTCCTTTTTTTCCCCCTGTCTGTTCCTTCTGTTATGTTTCCCAGTACGATAAAGACCTGATTAGAGGTGAAAGAGGAAATTAAGTACGCAGAAAGGAAGGATAAAGAAATTCAACCCAAGTGGATACCCCAACCTCCCCACCCCTGACCTCCACCACTACAAGTCTAATATTCATCTCAAAATTAGCGAACGAACTAAGGGGCAAAAAGAGAAGGATGAAAACACAAAACAAAATCAAAATGTGCAACACCACGACCCCATAAAACACTAAAAAGATGTGCTACCATTAGCCATAAAAAGCCTTAAAGAGACTATGACATCATCAGCACATAAAAGAGCACTAAATGGCTGCGTAACACCATGAACCCATAAAATAACACTCAAGGTGCCTAAAAGCAAGAAGCTATAAAAAAGACATTGCAATACCTAAAAAACTCCTAAAAAAACACTGACTGAGATGTGTAACACTGTAAGGGAAATGGGACACCAAGAAGAATACCGCTTCTTTTGTTTCTTGAATTCCTTCCCTCCCTATGTCTCCTAACTATAACTCCACGTGGATTAAAGCTCTGTATCCAAGGAGATAAATAAAAGAAGAGGGAATTTGAATATCAGTTAAGCTGAGCGCTAAAAGCTTTCACCTTGCCGATGAAATGCTAATCTCCGTAGTCGGGAAAAGGATAGCCGAAAGTTCCCACCCACATCGTTGGAGACGATTAAGACTGGTGTCGGGCGACAAAAGCTAATCCCTCTAGGTGCCGGAAGCTTTCTCTCCGACGTCTGTGCCTTCCAGCGATTGAGCATCATAAAAATGGCCGTCATATAAATATCCTGGGTTTTTAAAAGATCGAGAGATTGAGTTTGAGATCTCGTCGCCTTCGGTTCAGATCGCGTGTCTGTTTCCCCAAATCCTTGGTATTCGCGTATACCATCGAGGTTGGAGCTCACCAGGCAGATCCATCTCTTTTGTGAAGGCTTACTCTGTTCAGAGCAAGCCAAGAATCGTTTTTTCCCCGAAGGACTGGCCGGGATTTTTCTCGTCTCATCCCCCCCCCCCCTCAAGGATCTCGAGTTTCCCGTGTGATTTCGCGCCGAGCCGCGTCAGTCTCGATTTTTGGAGGTTGCACTTCTCTGAAGCAGAGGTGACTTTGTCCGTCTTCAAGGAGGATCGTAAACTCGTCTTCTGCCCCCATCCCCCTTCATCCTCGTCACCATCAGGATTTCAGCCCAGAATCAAGACCATTTTCCGTCTCCATTCCCCGCGCCGACTCGCTAAGGGAGTCCCCTTCCTCAAGGACTCCCTTTAAGGTAAAAACGATTGCATATCCCGTTAATCGACCCGCTTTCCGACTTTTAAATATTCCTTTTGTATAATTGATTGATAGTATCCCATTTAAAAGTTAATTAACAAGTAATTAACGTCACCCAATTGCAATTTTTTTATAGTCTGTCAATATTATCCTTATTTACATTTCCCATATTTCCCGTGTGAGGAGCATTCTATGTGAAGTGTACACACTTTATGGCAGAATCTCAACACTAGGTCATGTATTTTGATGATTTTTTGCATGCAAGAGGGGTCTGGTGAGATAACATCACATACCAATTTTTATGGCTCTGGGTCATCCATGGCCATTTTTATGGCCAGGTCAATTTGTGGTCAAACTGGTTGACCGAAAAGGTTTGAGAGGTCATAACTTTGGCTAGAGTTAACCAATCAGAACGATTTGGGTACCAAAATGCTCAGAAAAAATCGAGATCTTCCAAATGAGTGAAAGAATGACATTCCTAGGACAACTTTTGCCATGATGACCCTTTTAACTCTTTGACCTTTGACCCTGGCCAAAGTGCAACTTCTATCCTCCCCCAAAATTTTCTAAAGTTAGCTCTATTTATCTTCCATAGCTCCAGGAAAAATAAAAATGGGATCTCCATGGGTTTTGAATCCATGGGAATTTATATACCATCAGGTGAGTGGTATTTTCAGTCATGTCGCTCTACTGGGGCTGTTTATGACATCAGACAGTGTTAGTAAATACTGATTTTGAGAAAGTTTGATTGTATCTTAACACAGTCATCATATTCCAGTCTTTCCAAACACAACATCTCCCCCTACCTAGGCTGCCCTGCCTTTTTTCAGTCTTAGATGCAATAAAACAAGAGATTATTTTTTATCATTTTAGAAATGTGAGAAAAACAACATAATACCTTTCAAATATTACAAATTTAAAATTTTTTATTACCTATACAAAATGTTATTTAATACAAAACATTAAACAAAAATGTAAACAAAAACTCTTAGACAAAACATTATTTAATAAATACCTAGGTACTCATTTGTTTTGGCATCAGACTTCTTCTTGGTAATCGTGTAGCTTCTTCCTGTTACAGTTTTTGGTTCTATTGACACCAAAATGTCAAATGTCCTTAGTAACAAGAATCTTCTATGCGGGTGAAGAAATTTCAGTCCCTTCTTATGACTCTGGAAAAGCTTCGGTTATACAAGCAAGCCACCAATGTCCATCGTAAATCACAGTGACATAGCCTGCAAGTTTTCCATTGAACACTGGACATGAAATATTTTATGTGACCGATTCTAATCTAAAAGTCTCACAGAGACTAAATGGGCGAACTTGGAGACTCCTTTGATATTGGAATGAACCAATTAAGTTTTTATGTGCCTTGAATAGTTTTGATGGCAGGTCTGGCTTCCGAAAAGTAGTTATTTTTCTTTACCGTTTCGAATATTGATTTCAGATACTCTATCAACATTCGCTGAAATAGATGCACTGACACATTATCGTGGATGTTACACTGTGAAATTATGGTGTATGAGATATGACAGAGTTTTCCATCTTTAATGTGATAAAACACCCAAGGATGTATTGTCACCTGTGCGCAATTCCAATGATATCCCTGGGATGCGACTTGTATTACAAATGAATAGTTTTCTGAAAAATCACCAATTACTACAAATTTACCATCTGCAATATTGTTTTTCACAGTTTCCAAGTACAGGGCTTGTGATTTTGTAACAAAATCATGTCGCACCAAAGTTTCGACACAATCACAAAATCTATCCATGAAATCATCAAGCGATAATACCATGGTTACCAGCTCAGATCTATTAGTTGAAGTCCACTGTTTGAATTCAATATTATCCACATTCTCGTGTTCATAAAATCCAAATAGTTTTGATCCACAGGTGGACAGTACTCGCACGATCACATATGGCATGCTGGACAGGCTGGATTACATACGACAGAGGCAACTAGGTGATGGTAAGAGGGTTGATCAGTGATATCAGACATCTTGGATCCAACCATCATCAGTTTTACATTTTGATGTATTGTACATACACATACTGAGTAAGTTAAACTGCTTCCCGCAAGAACACATTCGTGTGGCCGTAGCATAGCAAACTTTGAGAATGATACTTTTACCTCAGGATACTTCACTTTGAAACTGCTATGAAGTTTCTTCAAATTGTTGAGAACGAGTCGTTTCTGTAACCTCTGCTTTTCCCTTCAATTCGCACTACTAGATAATCCTTCTTTCCTGGTAAAACCCGACTCATGTCATCACTACGATAATATTCAAGGACTAAAGATTTTAGGGTTAGGTGAAGCTAACATTCCTTTCTCCTTTAGTATAAGGTGAGCTTGTACGGCCATTCTCTGAGAGCAATCGAACTCGTTCATGAGTTTTCTAACGCTCATACTGGTTGCAAATATGCTTAGAATTCTGATTTGATCCGTACGGCTTGATTGCCGATATTTGTCATTTAGAGACTGGATGACTTCTGGCATACAATCCACGTTACATCTCCTTGTTTTCTTGAACTACCACCCACGACCAAATCCAACTTTCTCCTAACAGATTCTTCAACTTTTAACCTTTTCTCAGGTACGTAAGTCGGATGCCTTTTGGCTTTCCTTTTATCAAAGGGGCTCTCACCGATGAAGGATAATGATTGGTTCAGTAAGTCAACTTCAACTTCCACAACATCTGAATCCTCTTTTTGGCTAGGCATCTCATTGAACTCCTGTTCAGATGCTGAAGTTCCGGACTCCTCTGGAGTATTTTGCTCCATTGGTAACTCTGAAAGCTTCTTCCTACAAACAAAACAAAGATTATCATCTTTGCTAAGAAGAAATGAGAACTTCTGCAAAAGCTGAGCAGAAACATTTCTTAGGTCTTTCTTTTGCAGGGATTTATGGATCTTCAGCGGATCGCTGAAGTACTTTCGATTCGCCATCTTAATGAAACAAAGCCTAAAAAATACCCAAATAGTAAATTACTGTTTCTAAACAATATACAATAAATTGATTAAAATAAACAACTATATAAATGGTTGAAGCAATTATATTTAAAATTGCCAATATACAATATCAATATAGCTGCTTCAATCATTGCATTGTCCTTGAAAATTGGTAAGCAAAGAAAGAAGTGCATAATAATCGTCAAGTATTATATCTTAGTAGAAATAGGTCAAAGTTTAGGTGCAAAGGGCTGTAGGTTGGCAGACTGGTTTATAACTAACAAACATTTCCATTAGCGCTTTTTAATATTTGATTCTTCATAAATTCGCAGAGAAGTGGACAAAACACAAAAAAAGAGTAGGTACCTACTCATGTTTTCTCAGTCCAGCACTTCAACCCTAAAAGCTATTAAGTTAGCTAATGGCTACATCATAATGCATTGCTGAGAATAGGTTTATTACACTCTTAGTTTAATATTTCTTCCATACCTATTTTTGGAGGGTATAGCTACCTATATTCTGTAGGTACATTAAGTTTAGATCAAATTAAAGGATTTGGTGAAAATTGCCTTCTCTCATTTGAAATAGCTTGGCATAGTAAAAATATGTGATCAATCAAAAGTCACTATTAATTAATGGGTGTTCATTTTAGATGACTAATAAGTAATAAATCATTCTCCTCTTTTTCATAATATAATAATTTGGTAGGTAGGTAGGTAGCTGGATAAAAATCATTAGGTATTTCAAAATTATCAAAAATAAATAACAAAATTACACACCTGTAAATTATTTTAGGATCTGCAGATAATCTCACAATTAATATTAAGTAGGTAGTTTAGAAGAAATCTTGGAATATTTTAATTTATATATTGAAGACATAAATGACATTGGTATCTGAAAAACATACATTAATTAGTTAAGGATTAATGAAAGGCAGTTAAAGACTGCTTTTCATGTTACATTGATTTGGCAAGATTACCTATATAAGGTAGGTACCTAGGTATATAAGGTGTATATAGGCAGTGATGTATGTGATAGAACGGGTTGAGGCAGCGTTAGTTTCAACTCCTATCACATATTATTTAAAACCACGATGCTCCCACGTGCATCTTCGCTTCGAAGCTTGGCGCCTTATCGCAGCCACCGGATGTCAATGTTTAAACAAGGAGGTTATCGTCCCCCCGTTTGCCCCCATACGCCAACCTCGCCAGATTGAGTTAGGCTTATGGGCAGATAAGGCATTGTTTCCAGGCTCGGCTGTGCATTCCCTCGAAGCTCCCACTCTATTGTCTCCCACGCCAAGGGAGTGTCTCGACTATTTAGATGGAAACTTTACCACTAAGATCAGATTGGAGATCCAGATTTTCGTCGCGAAACATCACCACGACCCTCTCTCACTTTGTGCGCCAAGGGACCTCGACCTCGAGATTCACCATCACTTGTCCAGAAGGAGGACAATATCTCTTGAGTGCCAAAGGTTCGAGCCTTTCGTGACGCCAAGTCCTCAAGGCTTCCCCCTCGTTGTTCAGATAGAGAACAACGTTAGAACAGCCATTGTTCTTTTGAGCCCTTCGCCAAGAAACGGTTCTCACCCTTTCCCCTTGTTGTTCAGAGGAGAACAACATTAGAACAGCCATTGTTCTTGAACCCGTAGACACGAGACAGTTCTCACCCCCCCCCCCCCTGTTGTTCAGAGGAGAACAACGTAGAACAGCCATTGTTCTTTTGAATCCGTTCGCCAAGAAACGTTTCTCACCCTTCTCCTTTGTTGTTCAAGAAGAGAACAACATTAGAACAGCCATTGTTCTTGAGCCCGTAGAAAAGAGACAGTTCTCACCCCCCCCCCCCCCCCCACTGTTGTTCGGAATAGAACAACGTAGAACAGCCATTGTTCTTCAAGCCGTTCGTCGAGAAACGGTTCTCATTCCCAAGACACCACGTCAGGATCATCTTATTCCCCCCCTTCGGCTGGAACTCACCAGCAGACCGAAAATTCCTTCACGTCGCCTTCCACTGCACCACTAGTATAAAGTTACGTAAGCCAAACGTCACCTTTGAGTACTTAACCCTTTTGTCAATTCTATCCTGTGCTTTAAATGGTCTAGCGAACCATCCCATCCCTTTAACTCTATATTTGTTTTACCTTTTTAAATCCTTTAATCCTCGGATTAGCCCGAGCCCCCACGACCCTTTCCATTCTCTGTTTATGTCAATATTTTCCGTCTTGTGTTTGTTGATAGTTATTATTAATAAAACTCTATTTTATTAATGATAGCAATATTATTATCCTTGAGCTCAGTTCCACTTCTTAAGCATATCGAAGATACATAATATCGGCCGCAAGACATTAACACACTCTAAAGATAATTAAAGAAGTTCCCTCAAAGAATAGTTATATATGGTATATCGTCGAGAGTCCATTCTACGACAATGTATTATTTATTGTTTCAAAAAGATTATATAAGAGGTATATAGGCCATGCCATGGTTAGGACTTACTTAGGTATGTGATATCACCATAATTTCTGGGTCAATAATACTTTTAGTAGATATACCCAGTGTCACATAATTGCCCATCGATTCTAAACACATGGAGATCCCATTTTCTTTTATGAAGCTATGGAGGATAGAAAGAGGTAACTTTAGAATTTTTTTTGGCAGGATCTGAGTTGCACTTTGGCAGGGGTTAAACGTCATCATGTCCAATATTATCATAGAAACATCGTTCTTCCACTCATTTGAAAGATCTCTTTCTCTTGAACATTTCGTATTAAAATCGTTCAGATTGGTTAATTCTGGCCAAAGTTATGACCTCACAAATTTTGGGGTCAATCAGCTTGACCAAAAATTGATCTGGCCATAAATATGACCACAATGACCAGATAGGCCTCATACTTAGTATATGAACTTTATTCATCATAACCAACAAATGGTGTAAATTTCATGCGATTATGTGACCCTGGGGTCAGGAGGGTGTGTGTATATATATGTTAACTAGTGACTATTAAAATTATATTTTTGGTTTTCACTCTTTAAATATACCCTTGAACTGCAACTTGGTAAACTCATTAAACGCTTTTCGTCCCCTTTATTAAAATCGCACTATTATACCTCGTAATCAGGATTACTTTTACGAAGTGAACGTACTTGTACGTAGCGAAGGACGCGTACGTACATTAGAGGATATATGTAGATATAACTGTATATATACATATTCTCGTAGCTTTTTATCTCTTTCCTTCCAACCAATAGATACATATATGTATATATAGACGTATTGTCTGGGGAGGTGACCTATTCCTCGACAAACACCATGCCTCCCCCCCCGGCCAAAAAACGAAACAGCTTAGTAAAACATCGAATTACAAAAAAAAAATCCAGTGAACCTAAATAAACCATGAAACAGAAAAGCTGTAACAGATGCACGAGACCATGAGTAATCAAAATATAAACACTAAACATGCACAAAACCATGAACAATACGGTTATACCTTAAACCATGAATTAAAAAACACGAAACATGTGTAAAACCATGAGCTATAAAAAAATAAACCGATAGAACCAGGAAAGAAATAAAAAAAAAACACTTAAAACTGAAATCGCGCTCAGCTCCATCTCACGCAACGTTTTCCGCTTAAAGGGGACATGATAACATTAAAGGTCTCCGGTTCAGCACAGCTGTCCACGCTTACCATTCAGTATTTCCACCTACACATCACCACCCCATGTTTAAGTGAGCGCTCCCCATCTCAGCCATATTCTTCATAAAGTTGGTATGGAAACAGGGAATGTTTACATACATGTATACTAAGTGATCTTTATACTACATAAGTAGACATGCGTACAGTCCAAATTCGCCATCTCGACCTTTTCCAACCCCCTCATAAACTACTGCCATTGCCAAATATCGTCTTTTTCCCCCCAGAAACTCATTATGTGACCTACTTTGCGTTCAGCCACAATCCCTTTAGCTCCGAGGGATGTTTACATGTCCGGGAACGAAACGTCAGCAAATAGGAACAAGTTTAGACGTGCAATCACTATTGGAAAAAAAACAAAAACCCTTAAATCATTAACAAGTGAACAAAAACATTTCGCGAATTGGAGGTTTGAGCGAAAATATGTTAAAATTGAAGCCGGTATAAAATCATTATCATCATCATCACTAACTCTATAATTTAAGAAGAGGATGTTTTTGAGTATTTGAATAATAATTTCATCTTAGTTTGGTTATGACTTATGTTTTTATCAAAGTTATTTCTAATATTTTGAAAGGGGGAAATTTAGTTTAGAATTCTTTTTTAAAATTATTATAATTGGCGAAGTTTAGAAAATTTATAAAAATTTAACCATGGCTGCTTTTTTTCAGATTTTAGATTTTAATCTTAGTAGCGAAGCGCAAGCTTCCCCCATACGGGGGAGTGGCGAAGCCATTGCCTGGTTATTAGAATAATATTTTCTTGCAAGAATATTAAATAATTCGACCACTAATGTAATCCATAGTAGTAAGAGGAATAAAACAATATAATACACCTACGGAATCGGACTCAGAATTACTGTAAAGAAAATATGGCCATATAAAATTTTACAGTAAGTTACAAATCTCCAAACGAGATTAAAGAAGTGAATAGAGGCCAATAACTAAAGATGATGAGAGCTTTGGGAAGGAAATCGATGTTCGGCGACTCAACTCTCGGCCAATCACTTCTAGCTGACGTCCGAACAAAGAAGCTGCCACTCCACGTGAATAGGAAAGCACACATCTAGGATGCCAAGAGCACGATTCCAAAAACGGAGTGGCAAAGACCAATCGGTCAATAAAGAGAGGGGTCAGCCCTCCTTCGATCGAAAGCGCGAAAGAGGGCGAAATTTTAGCAATCAAGAATCACCTCATTCATGCCTTGTTCTCTCAACTCACGCGCTATCACAGTCTTGCATCCATAAAACGTCTGGGTGGCCCCAATAATTTGGAGGGGACAGAGCGTAAGACATTTAAAAAAAAACACGTACAAATCTACCCAATTATTTGGAGGTAACAGGGCATAAGACGTTTAAAAAAAAGCATGTATGCACATAGCTTCCTAATAATTTGGAGACAAAAAGGGATAAAGACGTTTAAAATAAAAGTATGTATACACACGTACCTATGTACAATCTACCTCTGAAAGAGGAGCTAATTAAATTACCATCTTTTTTTTATTTCATCCCCTATTATCCCAAAATAGGGATATAAAATATTCCGTGATATAAGCCACCCACCTCAACCCCTTCGTTAGGCTAAAGAGGGACCATGCCATAACGAGTGAATTCCGACCACGGGCTATGAATGTTAAGCAGTAATGGGGAAGATTCTTCAATGGTGGTCAAATTCGTACCGGTAGCTGCCACATACCGAGCTATGGTTCGTATCCATGGAACAAGAACATAAAAGAAACCTTACTATTAATATTTTGTAAACATCCCTTTACTAGCAATGGCCTCCCGATATCTGTTATCACAGGACTGAATTAATTTCTTGCAAAATGATGGGCTAATATTGTTCCATTCGTTTTTCAATAATTCCCAGAGTTCATCTTGGTTCTTTGGATTTCTCCCATCTCCAAGAATCTTCCAAACGTTTTCTATAGGGTTGAAATCGAGACTTTGAAGTGGCCAGTCCATGAGATCCACCCCTTCAACACTCAAAAAATATTTGACTCTCTTTGCAGTGTGGCAGGGAGCGTTATCTTGCACGAAGATAGGAGGTTGAACTGATGAGGATCAGAGATGTGGAAGGACATGCTGTCTAAGAATCTGCTTGTAGATTTCAGCATTGACAGTCCATTGTAGGCGAATAAGTGTACCAGGACCAGCAGCAGAGATCTCTCCCCATACCATTACACTGCCTCCTCCATATTTCACTGTCTTCTTCAAACGAGATAACCTTTCTCCTCACTTTCGCAGGACGTACATCCCGCCATCTGAGCCAATCACATTAAACTTCGATTCATCGCTAAAATGAACCTGCGACCACCGTTCTTCTCTCCAAACGACATGTTCGTGAGCGTAACAAAGACGGGCTCTTTGATTCTTCTTGGACATCAGAGGTTTCTTTGTTGGTGCCCGAGGAAGCAACCTCGTAACCTCCGGAAACTGTTTTGCGCGATACGTTGATTTCGGAGGTGGAGCTGAACTCGCGGGATATCTCAGCAGCACTATTAAACCTATCCTTCTGTGACATTCTAACCATAATAATATCCTGTCTTGGCGACGTTTTACGAGGTCTACCGGATTTGGGTTTAGCATCTGTCGATCCTGATGACTTAAAACGAGCTACAATTCGTTGTACAACACTTCTAGATCTTCCTACAGTAGTTGCTATCACATAATTGGTGAAGGCACACAATCCTTTTTGTGATCACAGGACACCGATCGTCTTTCACAAGCCGCCATGTTGACAGTTGAATGTTTCAATAATATAAGATCATAAGAAGTAACTCTTAGCCCATCAACAGTCTCCTAAGCACAAATACCTCGGTTGGTAGTTCTTTTTTCTAAATGACCCATAACTTTTTGCCGCTGCAATTTGGAAGATAGTTTGTTTGTTTCCTCATAACTTACGAAATATTTATTCCATTCACTGGAAATTTTCACAGAGGATAGATATATCTAAATATGTGTATAATATATAGCTTCAACGTTTTTTGAAACTTCTATAATAAATATTTAAATAAACTTGTTCTCACTGACCCTTATATTATGGCCGCTACTGTACGTTTAAAAAAAAGGTTTTTTTTTAATGTACACAATGTTTTTTCTTGGACAACTTAAAAAAAAGTGTATTATCATTTTTAAGGTAATCTGGAAATGGGGGGCTTCACCACCATACACACCACTTATTGTAGGGGTTTGCCCCCGTAATTAAAAAAGGCGATTGTTAAATGTCGTTAGGCCTCTAGTTTTTCTACCGCGTTCCTTGATTTCAGACATATAAGCCTTCCCCCGAATGCTATTTGAATCAATTATATTTTCTTTAAAATTTATTAATATGAAATTTCCATATCATATTTTAATTCAGAAAAAAAATTCACTCCAAAATGATATATAATACAGTATTATGTGATTCAAAATTCACAATGTCTTTCTCAAGATGGTGACCAATCTATTTTTCGCCATAACATCATAATTAGAAATTTATCCACATTAAGTAGTGAAGAAGATATATAGAGTATATCTAGACCAGGAACATATCGCATCTTCAATCTACGAAAACCAAGTGAGGGGAGTTTGTGACATGGTGAGTAAAAGATGAGTTTCAAAAAATTACATCTAAATCTTAGCTAAAACGGGAAGCACAGACCATACCAATATTTTTGGCAGTAATATATATATATATATATATATATATATATATATATATATATATATATATATATATATATATATATATATATATATATATATATACAGCCTTGGCCAAAATTTGGGGGCAGGTATGAAAAAGTGAAGAATATAGTATCCTCTCAGCTACTGTAGTGGTTCGCGTGCTTGCCCTGCAATCGCTGGGTCGGCAGTTCGAATCTCCGTCCGGATTCTTTTTAAACGCTGTTATGCGTTTTTTCATACTTGAAACTAAGTGAGCACAGGTGATTGGCTCAATTTTCTGTTACTCTTAATGAATTTTGGCTGTTAATTCACTTTTTGAGGAACATTTGTGCACCCACACTTTTGTGCCCAAGTGCGACCACAAATGTTCAATGGGGTTGAGATCTGGAGATTGAGGGGGCCATTCCATCAACGTCTCCCCTTTCTTTTTAAACCAAACCCTTTGATACTAAATGTGTGGCAAGGAGCATTGTCTTATTGGAAGATTACACCATCTGGTATGTCATAATTGAAAATTTTACCTAAGGAACGTTCATAAACCTGGTCTACCATGCTAGTGTGAGTGTTGGAATTAATTCTGCCCTCACGAGTGAACAACAATCCTGGATCTGCTGAAGACGGCATGCAGCCCCAAACCATTACGCTGCCACCTCCAAATTTGAATGTTGGGGCAACACATCTCGGATCCTAAGCTTCCCCAACTCTTCAACGAACATAAACAGCTCCAGTGGTTCCAAAGATCTGAGGAGAAATACAAATTTTACTGATCAGTTTTGGTACCCAATAAAAATGTGTACAAGCGTAATAAATTGGTGGAAACTAATGTGGAGAACCTTCCTCAAAGTTGCTTTCATTAGACCAAACAACTTTAGCCCAATCATCATCAGTCCAATCTTCATGCTCGTTTGCCCAAAACAATCGCTTCTTCTTGTTCACCTAAGATAGCCATGGTTTCTTTCTAGCCTTACATCCCCTGAGCCCAGCTTCTAATAACTTTCTTCTCACTGTGGCTCTTGATATCTCTTTGTTTGTTGCTGCCCGAAACTCTGCAGTTACATAAGTTTTAATTCTTATCGGCCAGAGATATCCTTTTCAGCAACCTCTCTTCCCTCCGAGTTGTACACCATTTGCGACCTTGACCATCACGGTTTTTGAAAGACTTGACTCGGTCTCATTATACCTTTTAATGGTTGTTTAGACACCGTTTCACAAGCATTTCAATTTGGGGGGAATTTTGACTTGGGATAATTCCTCTCTACAATGCAATGATTTGAGCTCATTGAGCTTCAGGAATCTCTTTCTTCGGACATTTTTAACAAAAATTACCACTTGTAAGTTAACAATAAGATAATCACTGAAAAAATAAGAATAAACGTTAGTATCACACATTGAATGGCAGAAAGTATAAAAGCGGTTAAAAAATCAAAAGATGGACACATCAAATATTAATAAAATATAGTAAAAATGTTTATTTGTATTATGTCAAGTATGAAATAAATGAGTTTCAATCATATTCTTCACTTCTTCATACCTGCCCCATAAGTTTGGCCAAGGCTGTATGTATTGGAAGTAGTTTCTTTGAGCGAATGATAATTTAATCTTTAGGATGAATCCAAGGACCAGAAAGAAAGTATTCATTATACTAGTTCTTTAATGACGACGTTTCAAGCCCCATGCTTATTTCAGCTCTGACAAAGCTAGATGATAATAGTGAATAAAAAAAATTATATATAACATATTACGTATTAAGATAAAGTAAAATCAAGTCAAATACTGACCATTATTGAAATGGAAGAGGAGATAATTGGGAAAAGTGGCAGGGGGAAGGGGGGAACTGCGAGAGAGACTCAACTGAATAAGTTGAGGAAGAAAACGCAGAGGGAGGAGGGGTAGTTAAACTCAGAAGAGCGGGGAAGCAATTGTGTCATTATTAAGGGTAGGTTTTAGTATTTTAATATACATGGACTCTAAAATACGAAAGGAAATAATATATATGTATATTAATTGTTGAAAGAACATCTACAATCTTTAATAAGTAGTGTTATTAGGTCAATTATGGCCTGATTAAGGTAGAAGAGAAAATAACTGTCGAAAAATGGGTTCTAAGAAAAGTCATTAAATCGTGCACGGGAATCTTAGTCATGCATCAAAACTTACTAGAATATTATCGTTATGATACCGTTATGTAGGTTTTCTTTTTTATCAGATAACATTTTTATTATTATAAATAAATGAGAATTTTAAATCGTACCCACAAATAGAGACAAAAGTGGAGCTGATTATAATTACTTTGAACTGACCTGACAACTTTAGACCATTTGTTCATGTGTCCAATTTTTTGTGATCTTTGGCCCACTGAAAACAGTTTTTTTTTATTTTGATCTCAAATATTAATGGCTTTTTTTCTCTCATTCTTTTAGTGTTTTATCTTTAATTCTCCTACTGTTCTGGGTGATATTTTATTTTTAATTTGAAGCTTCGAGAACTCACAAGCAAGTTCAGATGTAATTTGCGATTCTGTAGTGAAGTGAAGAACGAATGATGGATGTCTTCTGTGTTGTAAGATGTTTTTATGCCACTCCTCTGCAAAATAATTATTTTAAATTTAATTAGATTGTTAATATTTTGAATAAAGAATAGAATTTGATTCGATTTTAATCAAATCCTCGACTCAATCGAGGGTCCTTCGATTCTTCACAAATCCAGAAAAATAAACTTATTTTTACGTTTGGTTGTTTCCTTATACACCTAGGGGATCGGTACGCTCTCCACGGTCTGGTACCTCCCGTAATCTGAAACTAAGGGAAAACTACCAGGGTCTTTTCTTCTAGGCATCTCTATTTTTGGCCGTTTTGTCACTTTCTTTACAACCCTCCCCCCCCCTCACCTATTTTTCTTGGAGAGCGGCTAATTTTGCCAACCAGCTTTCGTCCACTCATTCCTGATAAGGGCCGCGAGGTGACGGGGGCCCTACCTCCTTCTTGTCTCCGTTCCGTGTGGATTTAACATCGCTTTTCCCTTCTCTCCATCCTTCCCCGCTCTAATGCCCGCTCGACCCCTCGCAAGGGGTCGTAAGGTACAGAACGGCCAAACATGCTGCAGCTAGCATCTGGAGGATTGCGTGTCATTTCATACATAAAGCCAGCAATTGCACCCCCCCCCGTGGCCCTGTGGAAGATGGATCTGCAGCTATATCACGACACATTTTTACTTTTTCTATCTCCATCACTCCGTACAGATCTCTCCTTACAAAGTCTTTGCAGATTTCCTCGTTGGTTTTCGCCTTGAAAGTTCTTATCCATGTATTTATTTTATTTTCACTGAGGGTTATTTCTACATAAATCTTTTCCATGTTTCTCTGAGTTGCCGTTAAATTTCTGATTCTACCTATGTCAGAGGGTTTACGAAACTAGTTGCCCAGGCAACGAGTCTTATGGTTCATTTACAGGCGTGAGTTCCACTAACCATGCATAATAAGGTCAAATGAGAAAAATCCAAATTTGTTTATGCATATCTACTGTCCTCTATTCTGTTCCATTTCTATCCCCCGCAAGGACGTTTCAGGTTGTAGCATGCAAACTATGTTGCAGCTAACATCTGGAGGAATGCGGCCCTCCAGGCCCCAATACTTGAAGGAGGATCTGCTGCTATACATCTTCCACTCATCTTTACTCTTTCTAACTTCACCACTTCATTTACAGAGCTCTCTTTACAAACCTACCGGAACGCCCTCGTTGGTTTTCGCTTTAAATTTCGATAACAAAAAAATCCTAAAGTTCCCCAGCTAATTTTGTTCTTCTACTGATTCCTTCGCCCAAGCTCCTACAGGAGCCACGAGTAGCCCTAAATATTCTTGTATTTGATCTTTGTTTTTTAAGGTTTAGAAACAAAAAAACATGGGATGGGACCAAGTCTCCGACTGTTCTTTTTATTCAAAACTTTACAAGGGTATGAAGGGAACTAGTTTCTTTCCTGTTGCTGAGCTTAAAAGATATGTTTTAACTTGGTTTAATTCTCAGAATCCTCAGTTTTATAGAAATGGTTTAAATGGATGGTATCATAGCCTTCAGTTTTATAGAAATGGTTTCAATGGATGGCACCATCGCTTGCAGGAGTGTCTTGACCCCAATGGAGCTTATGTTGAAAAACAAAATTTATATTTCTTTTTGTTCCAATTCTATTCCATTTTTCTCGCAAGTGTCAAGGAAGGAACAACATAATTTTCCAGATAAAAGAATGATAGAATTGACCGGATAAAAGAACGATAGTATTGATCGGATAAAAGAACGATAGAATTGACCGGATAAAATAGAGAAAAAGAACCAAAAATGGCAAGAATATTAAATATAAACTAGAAGCAAAATGGCCGCTGAATGTTACAACAAAATCCTTTAATTCAAGATGAGGGAACGAACGCTGTGTAAACGTGCTCTGAACTATAAAAAATACAAAACAAAGAAAAGGCACAAAGAAATTATCGTAAATTGAAAAAAAAGTGTGAAGGAAGGAAAGTAGATACTAGAAAGTTATAAGCAAAAGAGCAAAATGGCCCTAGAATAATATAAAAGACAGAGCCTACGTACATATAGTAGCGACCTTAATGATTCGGACATGTAGGTTATCCATCACAAAACTTACAGTAGCTTCAAACCAAATAATGCTAAGTAATGCAGGATAAATTACAGATATATAATAAGCAAGGCTATAATTAGTACATGTACATTGTATGTTAGGATGGATGAAAAGGCAAGTTACGTGTAAAAGAGCATTTTATCGGAACCAAACAAATTGTACTTCGATCCATCGGCGAAGTGTACTTTGGACAATTGGTAGACCATATGGTGGTCAAAATGATCCGAACAAATAACACAACACGCAGATGAGAAGGTACACTGATATAAACGATTCAACAAATAATTTTCGCTTGTTACAATATATTAATACTTGGTTTGGTATGTAGACCTTTACTATCAATTACGCACTGGCATATTCTACTACATGAGCGCACTAACCGAAGACAACTTTCTTGTTTTATTTTTCTCCATTCCTCTTGTAATATTTACCCAAATTCTTCGATGGTGCTTGAGTTGCTCTCTTTACTTCTCTCTCCGAGCGTCTTCCACAAATTCTCAATCGGATTGAGGTCCGGGCTCTGAGCAGGCCAGTCCATGACATTTACTTCTTCATTGGCCAGGAGATTTCTTCACCAACTTTGCCGTGTGGCAAGATACTTTATCTTGCATAAAAATGGCGGGTGGGCACAGGCGGCTCTCATGTGTGGCACAGCATGTACTTGCAAAGTTCTTTATACACATGAGCAATCACTCTGCCCGGCAAGCGGACAAATGGGCCAGCAGTACCTTCCGCTGAAATTATGCCCCACGCCATAACGGTTTCTCCACCAAACCTGACGGTGCTCTTCACACAGTTCACGGATAATCTTTGGCCAGGTGTTCGACGGACGAACTTGCTGCCATCTGAACCAAACAAATTGTACTTCGATTTATGGCTGAAGTTTACTTTGGACCATTGTTCTTCTGTCCATAGAACGTGCATAGTGGCGAAGGATAATATAGCTTTCTTGTTCTTAGGGCTGATCAATGGTTTGACTGCTGGTGTGCAAGATTTTACTCATCTTTCCATCAGTCGGCGTCATACTGTATTCCTGGAGACACGAATGACTATAGTTTCATTTACTTCTCAAGAAATTCTGGCTGTTGTCTTGTATCGGTATTTTTTTGAGATACGGAGGATGGTTGGTCATCTCTCTTTTAAAGTTTTCCTAGGCCTACCACTAGAAATTCCACTGATACATGAATCTGTGGTATCGTTAAGTGATATAATATTATGTAAGACACTTGGGGGGGGGGCGGTAACCCTTTCAGCTATGACTGATGGATAGATGATCCTCTTGAAGTAGATAAACAATTACTTACTGGATATAGGGAGGTGTAGTAGGTCCCATAGGCATCTTTACTGCTCAGAACTTGACAAGGTAATGACAAAGTGCTAAGAATTCATGGAAGTTACTACCCTAAATTAGTTGGTTGTTTCAAAGATAGAAGTGAGAGAATTACCCTGCCAGGATAATTTTGACCACCATATCTTTGGAATAAAAATGTTCTTGTACACGTACTTGCAGTAGTTTCATCCATCCTAACATGTAAGATGTACAATTTATAGCTATGTTTAGTTTATATCTGTAATTTATCATACATTACTTACCGTTATTTGGTGTGATGGCCGCTACTGTATGTATGGACGAGAGACATTGAACTGTCATTGGGAGGTGCCATTTTTTTGTCGCCTTCGCTGCTTTCGCCCTTTCTAGTATTGTGCTAATGAGTACTTCTCTGATAGGAGGATGGATGTGCTCTTTGAGGACTTGTCTACTCTGATGAATGGTGGGCCCTCCAGTACTTTTCAGCTCCATAGATTGATGTGATCTTGAATACTTGTCCGTTCAGTGGATAGAAGTGCTCTTGAGTAATTGTCTGCTCTGTGGATTGAGGCGATCTTGAGTACTTAACTGCTCTCTTGATTGATTCGCTCTTGAGCACTTGTCCGGTCTGTGAATTGATGCGCTCTTTAGGATTTGTCTGCTGTCTAGATTGATGCGCTCTTGAGTAATTATCTGTTCTGTGGATTGAATAAGTTTGGAGTACTTTTCTACTCTGTAGAGTGAGGTGCTCTTGAATATTTGTCTGCCATAAGGATTGAGGTGCTCGTGAGCACTTGTCTGTTCTCTAGATTGATGCGCTCTTGAGTACTTTGCTGCTCTGTGCATTGAACTCCTTGAATACTAGTCTACTCTGTTGATTGAGGTGCTCTGGAGTAATTGTCGGGTCCGTGGATAGAAATGCTCTTGAGTAATTGTCTGCTCTCTGCGGTATAGTTTGGGGCTCAAGAGTACTTCTCTGATTTGTGGATTGAGGAGCAGTTGAGTACTTGTATCTTCACTAGGTTAATACCCTCTTGAGTACTTGTCTGCTCTCTAGATAGATACCCTCTTGAGTACTTGTCTGCTCTCTAGATTGATACCCTCTTGAGTACTTGTCTGCTATGTGATTTGATGCACCCTTAGAATCTAGACTAGTGGATAAGGTGTTGGACTTCCAACTTCTAGATACCGACTTCAATCCAGCGTGAGAGGACACAACATCTTGGGGTTCATACTGGCGATGCGTCGTGTCTTACAAGTGGACGCGGCCAGCTCTATCGACACACGTAATCAGACGCATATCCAATCACAACACCGCTGCCTCTTCCTCTATTCCTTACCTGCCAGTGGTTGGCATATTTAGCATGGGGAACCTTGCTGCGGCTGACATCTGGAAGATTATGTGCCTTACCAACCTCAATGCATGTAATAGGATCTGCAGCTATACATCTCCCGCAGATTTTCACTTCTTTCATCTTCACCACTTAATTTACCAATCTTTCTTTACTTTCTGCAGGAGAAGTCCTCGTCAGTTTTCGCTTTAAATTTGAGATGAAATCCGCTGTTCGCACACAACACATCACTCTTTAATGCCACAACTTGTCCTAGGGGTTTCTATATCTACACTTCCCCTGACGCGAACGGGTGGTAAAACAGCACTAAGCCTTCTCTCCTTATTCAATAACCATCATCCCCCCCGGTCCTTTCGACTCGCCAGCGAGTGCGACTCTGATCTTTATACGTATTTCATTGTCCGGACGTGGGACCACAACTAAACTCGTTCTGCAATGAAAATTCCCTTGTTGGTTTCTTTCCTTTTCGTAATAAATAAATACGCAGCGAAAATGAATGGATGATGATGACAGAATGAAATAAATAGAATAGACAATGAGAGAGAGAAAATGGTAATAAATCCTGGAATGTTGAAACTCGACAGCCTCAACCACTAGGGCACTTAAATCTTCGACGATTAGTTCATACTACCGGCATTCAGGTACTAGAGTAGGAAACTGCAACTTAAACGCATTTAAAAGAAAAAAAACACCAATTCTAGAAAAAAACTTGGCTGCCAAAACCCCGAAAAATAATGTAAAAACCCATATAATTAAAATTTAAATACAAGGAAATTTCTCTCAAAGCGTAAAATTCCACAATTTGCAACAAACTCAAAATAGTTTGCAAAACAAGAAAAAAGGATGACAAAATTGTGATATATAATTGAAGAAACGACTTTTCCAAAAGAAAATCTGCTGTTAAAAATTGGTTTCCAAAAATCGGCTGTATAAATTGTCAAATGACTTCCCAAACAGGGTAATAAATAATGCAAAGTAGACTCCGAGATATCCTCTAAAAATATTAATACCCCTCCCCCTCGAATCATGGTAGAAAATATTTGTAAAAATATCCTCTTCCCCCAAAACATGCGCGAGATCGGAGGTTTGTTTCAAAAAACGGGTCTGCAAATGATTATAATTTTTATTCTCAAGAGAACAATAATGGGTAATAAGAGTAAATAAGATAAATTCATAATTATCTCAAGAAGTTCGATTCCCCGAGTAAATAAGAATAAGGGGTGGGGGAGAATTGACCAACACACCACCTCCTGGTCAGCAGTTTTATAAGTAAAAAAGATTAGACCTTTATTCATGAGACTTAACTGACGTCTCGCGGAAATTTCGTTTCCATGCCTGAGAAAAAAAATCGCTAAAAAATGGTTTCTAAACGTTTCAAATCTTTTTGGTAGTTGCATACACTACCAAACAAAATAAGAATGATTTTCCCTTATTAAAATATTTAAAAAAATATTACGAGTATGTAAATTAAATTTCCATGGTACATAAAGGCATGCATTTAATATACTTTATGAAGATTTCATATGATACAATCGTATATTCAACTAAAAAAATAAAATATTGATACGTGCAAAATAAGAGAAAGATTTTTTCAGGAACATTCTAGAATTTTCTTGAAATCATCTGGCAACATTTTGCTCAATAGGTAAGAACTGTAAATTTAATTTAGTTTGATCTGATGGCTGAAGCTTTGTAGGACGCGCTGCAGGGGAAAGATTTAACCCTAAATGTTATAAAAATTCTGCCAAGCATGGAGGAGTCAACACTATGATATGAGGGATATTTTTGTCTGAAGGAGTTGGTCCGCTCGTGGGAATAATTGGAACGGTAAATGCAAATGAGTACCTAAATCTCTTTACAACATGTTATGCCTTCAGTCCGAGCATCTCTGAAACAGCCAGCAGTATTAAAATACCATTTCGAGCAAGAAGATATCGAAGTAATTAACTGGCCTGCTCAGAGCTCTGACCTGAACCCAATTGAGAACCTCTGGAAGATATTTAGAGACAAAGTTCGAGACCAGCAGCTTTCTACTGTGACGGATTTATGGACGAAATTAGAGCAAGAATCGAACAAAATAACACCAGAATTTTGCAAGAAACTGCTGAGGTCTTGTGCTCATCGTTGCGCCGAAGTAATGGAAAACAAAAGCTTAAACACACTGTATTGTTTTAAGTATCATCGTTGTCAAATCTTGCTTTGTTTCTAGTGTATTTCCTGCTAAGCAATTCTGGGAATGATCGTTCTATTATCTTGCACCTGTCAATATTTTATTTTGTTGTTTATTTAGTATACTTTCCTAAATATAGGATTGTATCATATTAAATCTTCATAAAATATATATATTAAGTTCATCATTTTTTTATTAAGGTTTTTTTTGTTGTTGTTTTTTGCTTTTTAATGGAAGTGGGTTTAAGGGTCGATTGAAGTACTTAAAAAACACCAAACATAAGGCATCAGCCGCTTGTAAAAAAAAACAACCCAACAGATATGAAAATATGTTAAACGCCTGAGAAAGACAGAATGCCCAAATAAATAGGATTTTTGAGGGGGTACATTTTAGGAGCCCGTCTAGCGACTGCCTACTAAGGAAAAGAACCGAAGTTAGAGGAGCTCTTTCCGGAGGAAGTGGAAGGGCCAATTTCGGCATCGGCGTTCACTCGTACAAATCCGTTGAGAGAATCGCAAAAAGGGCCACTAACTTCAAAAGGCGAGCGAGTGGGTGAAGGTCGATTGTATTTTATTGCCAAACTAAAATATGGATTAAAATAACGAGGTTATATGGGACTCAACTTCATAGAAAAAAAATAGGAATCGGATAGAGAATAGGAGAGATACAGGGTGGCATTAAATGCAGGAGAGAAAGTCCTAAAAACAAGTGATAAAAACTTATGTTTCAAATATTTCTGAATAGCAAAACACAAAAAGGGACTTCAAAATAAATTCTGAGTGGAAAAGAATTTTTTTTTTTTTAATATGGGGCACTCAGGAGGGCGGCGTCGCAGAAAATAAAATTTAGCTAATTTTCAAAGACAAAAAAACGACAAAGGCTCGCTCAGGTGCCTGAGGTTGGTGGCGCTTCCTCAGGGGCATTAGCATACCCAAACACTCGAGTCGGGCTGAAGCCGTGCATGGCGGAAAACGAACATCACATTAGTCTTAGTCAAAGAAAATTGAAACTAGTGCGCTTCATCATAGCAAGAGATGTGGTTCAGAGCCTGGTGGGAGTTGATATTCTAAGGTAAGAATCTAGGCCACATCAAAATATATCGAAAGGTTGTTTTCATAGACAGTAGCGAGAACATTTAACGGCAGCACAGAAATGATACCTTTTGATGCCCAAGGCAATGAGAGTGACAATGAAGACACTTCCCTGCGGGACGCCCTTTTCCTTCCCTTTTGGGCCGAAGAGAGCTGCCCTAATCATACGCCGCGACTGCTCTGGTTGCCGGATGCTAGTCTGCTTTCGTTATTTTGGTGAAGAGAATATTCTTGTGCTTTTGCCAATTATTTTCCGAAATTGTGCATTGTATACTCGCGCGCATAAGTGACAAAATTGTGAGAACTATTAACACTGTTAAGTGAAAATATCATTGACGGATATTGCCGTAAGTTACGAGTGAATTTTCAAGTGAAATTTCTTTTCTCACTCGCTTTCGATAGCCTGTGGCGGGGATTGAACTCCCCCCCACCACTACCCTTTCTTCATCGAGTCTTCCTTGGTCGGACAAGCGCCCTACTCTGAAGGTAAAGTGCCTTGTGAAAAACGATTTTTTGGCTCAAGACTAGGACACCTTTCCCCTTTTCTTTTAAACTTGGTGATAGATTCTCTCTTAAACTACACACGTGCACACCAACACACGCAAACAAACGCACGCTCACTCCGAGGGAATTTTCCCTTTGAAATTTAATTTTCCAGTATCACACATGAGGAGATGGAAAAATAAATGAGGGAGACCCAGCGGATTCCGCTGAAGACCCTTTCCGTATACCCCCAAGCCTGACCGAAGGAGGCTCTTCGCAAAAATCTATGGCGAATGGGTATAGCATTGGTTAGACTCATCGATACTCACAATGGTTACGCTGCAATCTGGTCTAAGAAGGCTGACTGCGACCTCCGCCAAGGTTGCTAAGGCTGCTGTGGCGGAATCAAAGGAAATTAAGACATACATCCACGTCGAGAAAGAAAACTCGACAAAAATTATGTGTTGCATCTATTATGCTCACGTCGCAAATCTCTCCTCCCCAGGGACCTTGGCGAAGGAGCTTAATAGAATTCTGACGCATAATTGAATGGAGGAAATGTGGTTTCCAGAAAATCCACGGTCCCAGGATATTCTAAAAATTAGTCTCGAGCCCCAGTGCGAGACTAGTTGCCAGAAGATCCCCACCCCCGGCAGGCCCCAGTTCCTTCCAGGGACCCCAGGATCCAGGCTCAAAAAGAAAGAGGAACCAACCCACGCACCGAAAAACAGAACGACGCCGATGACACTGTACAACAAAACGCACATACACGCACACAAAATATGGAAGTTTCAGAGACTGAGACTGCGGGAGGGAATCTAGGCACGTTTATCATTCAAGGAAAATTAACTGGAAGCTATTCGCTGCCGAAAGTAATAATATCCGGAAGATACAAATGGGAATTCACTTCGGACGACTGCAGTGAAAAACAAGTCGAGGAGGATTTACTCCAAGGCTAAATAAAACTGGCACCCAAAACCTTTATCATTCTAATGGACGGCGAATACGGAAAAAAACGTAGAGGAAAAACAATCACGCCACCAAATACTCCACAAGGACTTAAGCTCGTAAGAGAATAAGTCCTTAAAACAACATAAACACACAAAGAAATCTATAGTGAACAAAACAATGGACACATTAAAAATATTACATTTTAACTCGAACGGTTGGACGGACAAAAAAGTACTCTACGGTAACGTAATACGACAATGTGACCCAGACGTTGTATTTATCTCAGAACATGGGATAAATGACACGGGCAGAATAAAAAAAAATTCCCTACGAAGTCAACCAAAAATCACAGCGGAGAACGTTTGGACGGATGTGCGATAGCTGTGAAAAGGATTTGACTTCAGAACAATAAGTGGAGACGATGAGTCATACGTCGCTGTGGAGGTCCATACGGCAGTGGGTCCCCTAGTCGTGGCAACAGGGTACCAGCCCCCAAGGAGAGGGTACTTACCCCTTCACAAACTCTGCAGTTTTGTGGTCACGGCAGAACCGTTCTTTTTGCCGGCGACCTCAATGCGAGGAGTGCTGCTTCAAATTACACGTCGACAAATCCTGCAGGCAGGAATCTTGAGACACTTATTGACAGACAAACTATTACTAGAATTGGACCAAATTTCCCGACATACATTACACATAAATCAGCCACTAGCCCTGTGTTTCCCTACAACTACATTGAGCCGGGCCCTCTTATCACCAGCGACCAATAGGCTATCCTTATTAATATCACAACCTCCCCTATTTAGGTCCCCATCCCAGAACGCAAGAGCTACGCTCGAGTCAACTGGGATACTTATAAACAACTCGAAAATTACAACCCCGACGCCTTAATTAATGCCACTTTAGAAGAGATTGATGAGGAGTTAGATTTAATTAATGATAATTTATTAATAGCCGATAAGGAAATTATTCCCAGAATTAAATATAAAACTCTCCCTGCCCTTCTTGGACATCTAGAATGAAATCCCTTGCGAGAAAATACGGGAAACGAATCAATGAAGTAAACCTCACTGGCCCCAACATCAAGACGAACACGACAGATACGCGACAAATTAATGACTCTTATTAGGGACCAACAGAATGTACTTTGGGACAATTTAATAGACGGACTGAATTTAGAAAACGACTCACTTAGATTCTGGCAGACAGTAAAAAGACTTAGAGGAGGACAGACACAAACGACCATAAATCTTACACGAGACAATACAGAAATTACGGACACGGAAGAAATCGAAGAAGAACTCACTCTTCTAGGCATCTATATTTAAGATATCCCCGGAAGAGAATGATAACTTTGATTTAGACTTAGAAGACGGGATTACAAACAAACTGAATGACCAGATACACAGAACTTATCCTCACCATTATGTATCGCAGGAAAGGAATAGGGAGAGACTCGGCAGTAGAATTACTGCCGAAGAACTCTCGGAAACCTTAAAATCCTTTCGTCAACGAGCACCTGGGCGTGCAGGACTGTCATGGGAGAATTTTATAAGAGCCCCACCAACATCCTTCTGGAGCTTATGAATATCATGAATGCGTGCCTGAACGAAGGTTACTTCCCTGACCACTGGAAGGTAGTAAAATGATATTCATTCCCAAAGCCGGTAAGCCACCGGACAGTCCAGCTAACTTCAGGCCTATATCTCTCTTAGAATTTACAGGGAAAGTCTTTAAGAAGATATTGGCCAACAGGGTTAACATGTCCCTCGAAAATAATAATCTGCACAATAACCAACAACATGGCTTCCAAAGGAAGTGTGGAACGGACACGGCGCTAGCCGTATTCACCGAGAAGCTAGCAAAGATAATAGCAGAAAGACGCCATGCATATCTGGTACTCCGCGACGTCAAAAAGGCACGGTTCTGGGACTCCGAATCACGACTGGTGGATATGAGACATGTAGATAGAGCTTCATCGAATGCACGGAGGGACTTGGGTGAATTTTTCCGATTCTTAAACCTGAGTACCTCCAACAAGATTAAGATCTACAACGCATGCATTCGCTCAAAACTCCTGTATCCCCGGTCCCTATAAACGCGAGTCTCAAGACCCAAGTTCTTAAACGAGAACCCGAAGGAGAGAGAGAGGGCAGAGTGAGCTCCATGGTGAACTGGGTCTGACCCCCATAAACGTGGAGCTCCAACGTAGAGCTAATAAAATCTGGGACGCTGTACACCGGCGCCTCCCTCCCGAGTTTGTACTCGAGCACATAGATTTTAATGACGTAGGAGACGCCAAATCTTTTAGAAGAGGCAGACTAATCATTGACAATGAAGTAGACCCAATGTTCTTAGTTTTTCCAATATCAAAAAGCGAAACAAGGCCAAACACATTCCCAATTCCGTTCAGAATTAGCCAAGTGCTAATCCACTAATTTCAGCGCGACTATGTAACTCGCCAAAATTTATAAAAAATAAAAACAAACCAACAATGCAAAATCCGGGCGTAAAACCCCCAGATAAAACAAAAAAATTATCTTCATCAAGCAGTAGGGACCAAAAACCCCTCTGCTATATATATATATATATATATATATATATATATATATATATATAATAAAAAAACTCACAAAGTGGCACGTGAGGAAAGCAATAATAAGAAAATTAACCCACAGGAAAATGAAAAGATGAATCCAAGCACTTTCGAATTATATTTGCAAGTCAATTTTCAAAGAATAGCATGAAAATGGAGAAGACAACCTTATATAGGATACAAAGATACGAAGGGAACGCCCATCACATAGTATAAACCAATGGAAAATCACAATAACAAGACAGAGAAATACCAATAAAAAGATCATTAAGCAACTAATAACAGACATATACATCCAAGAAACGATATACACCACACCAACGCCGTGTATATGAATGGAAATGGTGGGTGAAAAAACAAAAACATTTTAAAGGATTATCATTAGAACGAAAACATTTAGGGCTAAGAGTTAATCCACTATCCTAGCAGAGACACGTGGTGCGGGAGGCAATGCAAATGATATTACACTAATAAAGAGTGACAACAGGCTGCATTTTGAAGTTATTTCATTCAGTACAAGTTTTTTTAAAACAGGTTCGAGTTAAAAAAGCCGTTGCATCAGGTATGTTTTTGAGAGCACTTAGGATATGCGACCCTTGCTTTCTAGAAGACGAGATTACATACATAACCTGCAGTTTCATTGAATTATATTATCCCCTCCACGGGATCAATGAAAGTTTATCTAAAGTAAAATATACTCATTATCGCCATAACATAACATAACATAACATAATTTCCCGGATGACAAAAGCCACAAGGGCCTATCAAAGGTCATCCGCATCCGTCAAAACTCACCCACAAAAAGCACCATCACCAGGGAAAGACAAAATCAAAGTCCCCCACAATATAATATAACAGATGACAAAAGCCACAAGGGCTCATCATAGGTCCTCCGAGTCAAACTGCCTCTTTTTTAAGGCACCCAAACTCCCAGGAAAACTAAATCCAGAGGATTGCGTCCAGAAACAAGGGTATCACCAATCAAGGCTTGTCAAGAACTAAATCATGCAGCTATAGATATATACAAACAATATTAATATATACAAAACTTAGGAACCATCACAAACTTCCCTCCCCATAAACTCATCCAACCTACTCTTAAATACATTTAAATTTGGACTACCTACTACCCTCTACGGCAATTTGTTCCAGAAGTCTACCACTCGATTGGTGAAAAAATATTTTCTTAAATCCAACCTACACCCTTGCTTTTTAATTTTCAAGTGGTGGCCTCTGGTCCGATTTCCATCCTCTAACTCAAAAAACTTGCTAACATCCAATTTATCTAGCCCAGAATTTTTTTTAAAAAGCTCAATCATATCCCCTCTCACACACCTCCTTTCGAACGAGAACATATTTAATACCCTCAGTCTATCTATATATTCAAGGTGCCTCAGGAAAGGAATAATCTTTGTTGCCCTCTGTTGCACTGACTCAAGAAGGTAAATATCGTGTCTAAAATGTGGGGACCATGCCTGTATACAGTACTCTAGATGTGGCCTAACATAGGAGTTATAGAGTTTAAGAATAACCTCCTTACTTTTGTAACTGACATTTCTCTTAATGAAACCCAGCACTCTATTTGCCCTATTTCTTGCTTCAATACACTGCTTAGAAAACCTTAATGACTTATCTATTACTACTCCTAGATCTTTCTCATCCTCTACTGAGCTCAGCCAAGGCTAAAAACAAATTTAGTAATACGAAGTGTCTATCCCTCCTTTTTTCTCCCCTCCTTAAAGGAGTGAACAAAGTTATTTCCCCAGGCCTAGCCACATTTAAATACCCTGTTTCTATCCTTAAATCTTTCCCTTCGATCAAGCCCGTGGATCAGCCAAATGAAGCAGGTGTATATTTAATCCGGTGTGGCTGTACAAACTGTCCCTCATTTTACATAGGAGAGACCAAAAGAACCTTAACAAAACGAATTTATTAACATAAGGTGATGTCAGACGAGGCAGTACCACATCCAATATTTTTAATCATAATTAGCAATTTTAACCACCAAATTGACTATTCAAAGGCACAAATCATATACAATTGTAAAGATTTCCGTAAAAGAAAAATAGTAGAATCTATATTAATTAGAGAAATTCTCAATTTTAATTTGTCAGATGGGCAATTGAAATGCAGCCCCCATTCCCGTAACCTCATCGTAAGCAGCTTAGTGAACGATCTTAGACTTACACCCCCTGATTAATGACCTTTTCCCCCACGTTTTGTGTTTCTTTGTGTTTTTTCTTTTTGTTTGTTTCTGATATCTATGCTATTTATAGACTTTTGTAACAATTGGATTCTCAGTATACGATTGAAGAGGGTATGATAACTAAACTGTTGGCTCCTATACAGTGGTTTCACTATCATATACCACAACTCGCCATTGAGTTCTTTTACTTATATATATATATATATATATATATATATATATATATATATATATATATATATATATATATATAGATAGATAAAATAAAATAAAATATTTTCATTTACGCTTTCCTATTATTTTTCCCCACTATTTCTCCTACTATATTCCTCACTTTATATGTCCAATGCCCAAGTGTATATGGTATTTCTCACCCAAGGATACGTAATCTGTAATCATTATAGAGTTTTCTCCTAATCTATTTAATACCAAAACCTATTTCAAATATACGATGCAAGGCACGAATGGCCAAAGCGCATGGGTAAAACCAAGAATTAATAGCGAGTTAATAAATTTAATATATTGCATTTTTTGCCCGATATTTACGAAGAGGAAATTTTTTATTTAAAATAAAACCGAGTGTATGCTAAAGAGACTCAAAAGAATTTCCGCTCATTTAATTGCCGGCTGTTTAAAATGTGCCATTAAACATTTAAACTGCTTATCTCTGCGTCATATCAAGTGATGCTTTTACAAATAAAATTGATAAAATTACTCCTATTATTTTTATTATTACTAATAGATAAGGGAGTATTGTGGCAATCAATATAAACATCGAATGTTTTTTTTTAAACGATATTAAATTAATCATTGAATAGACGGGTGGTAATAAAAACAAATAAATGGTCATAAAAGAGATTTATCCGAGTAAAATTGAACAGTTGGTTGTATGAATAAACCAGGGTTGGAAAAAAAAACAAAATTTTGAAAAAGCCCAATAAAGTCTGGTTTTATTCTGGGTTGTTTTTTTTTAATTTTGTTGTTTTTTTTTAAACAAACACTATAAGCATTAGAATAACATAGGAAAAGAATAGCTATCTCTATTTTTATAATATTAATAATTAATTAGTTTAATAATTATATTAAAGTAAGAACAGATCACTGATCGAGAATTGTGGGTACCCATGATAGCCATAACCTGTAGAAGGAGAGATGAATTATGAGTCAGTATTAGAGAAATAATTTTAATTTAATACAATTTTGTTGAAATTATGAACATAAATATGCATTTTGAATAAAAGAATGATAAGTAGCATTCATTTCTTTAAAAAAAAGAATAATTTTGAAAAAAAAAACTACACCCGGGTTTTTTTCAAATTTCACTTGAAAAAGCCCCCCAAAAACCGGGAATAAAACCCGGGGGGTTTTTATTTGCCAACCCTGGGATAAACGCGGGTGTAGTGTGAAGGCAGAATTGAAAAAAAAACACCCCCGGTTTTTTTTCAAATTTCACTTGAAAAAGCCCCCCAAAAACCGGGAATAAAACCCGGGTTTTTTTTATTTGCCAACCCTGGGATAAACGCGGGTGTAGTGTGAAGGCAGAATTGATGTGGGTAAATGAAAGAGTGAGATTTTCATAGGTACCTCGGAGTTGACTATCTAATGAAAAAGGAAAATGGAGGATTTCGTGCCCTTAAGGCCCAAAAGGGGAACTGACGGCGCTCACCAATCAGGAAAATAAATGGCACCTTGTTGTTGTTATTGACCTGAAGTAGGAAGCGGACAATAACGAGGTCATCTCGAGTGTATTAATTAAATGGCTAAGAAAATATTGGAGAAACAGAAAGTAAAGCTACCAAATATCCGCCATGGGGGATCGAGACCCCTTAAATACGAACAAAATATGTCTCAGGGACTCGCAAATGCGAATGTGAGCCTCTTTGACGTCCTATCAACTTGAGCTTATACCCCACAAGAGGGCGGCACATGTTACATAGGAAACCACGCTGCAACTGCCATATGGAGGATTGTATGCCTTACCGGCCCCAATGCCATCAGAAAGTCTTACTGCTTAAATCTTCCACACATTTTCAGTTACTGCATCTTCACCATTTTCTTTACAAACCTGCCCATGCAAACTTTCTGCGAGAGATGCACTCGATAGTTTTCGCTTTAAATCACACACTCTGAGCCGGATGTAGCTATGTGTGGAAGCAAAAGATTAGGTGTGCATAGAACAAAATCACCTGCAAATTGCTGTGGCCGGAGGGTACGTTCTTGCTTCCAAGAAATTCGAGCAAAAATCACAGGATTCGATTGGTGAAGCACGATTAAGTCGGCCCCAGCGCCCCCCTTCCGGCGTGTTGGGGGATGCGAGTCCCCCCGCCCTTCCTCGCCGCAGAGTAATAATGATCAATCATTTGGGATAACTGCTATTACAGCCGCGTGGCTCCTGTATTACAGCTGCCTATCTCCTGTAATACAAAGGGGCCTCTCTTCCAATATATGTAGTTGCGGTGCTCCTACAATATCTATGACTGTCTCCTACAATAGAGCCACCTACCTCCTGTATTACAGCCGTGTGTCTGTTATACAGCGAGTTGTCGTTACTTAAAAGAAACGAAAACCGTAAAAAGAGATCTGAAAAAAAAGGTGAAGATATAAGATAAAATGTACGGAAGATATATAGCCCAAGATCCTACGGCGGCAATGGGGTAGGGATGGCACGTATTCCTCCAAATGTCAGCTGCAGCGTGGGTGTCCGTCGTACACCTGAAACCCTCTTGCGGGATACAGCTACTTATCGCCTGTTATAGAGTTGCTTATCTCCTATTACACAGCTGCCCACCCCGTGTAATGCAGCTGCGTGTCTTGCAATATAGCCGTGTCTTCCGTATCTTTGCTGTAACACAGCTGAAGAAGACGGATACGTAGCTTGGTTTCGCTGCTTAATTTAAAATATTAATAATAATAATAATAATAACACTAGAAACTAACCAATAGATATGCTAGACGTCGCCCCTCCGGGAATTCTAATCCTTAAGGTTGAAGGGTTCTAATAAAATATCTTTTTGGACTTATTTATTCAATCATTTATTAAGGAGTGAATAATTATTTATCGGAATGGGGAGAGAAGAAGAAGTGAATGTATAGGAGAGAGAGAGATAGAAAATATTGTGTAAGTGATGGATGAGTGGTGTTAATGATATGGATGAGGAGAGAAGTGACTATGATGATAATAATTTTGATATGTGCCAGTTGCCTGACTAACGCTTTCGCTTTGCAGTATGTTTTACTTTTTCGTTATATTATTTTTACTTTCAGCATAGGAGTCTTTGTTCTTAGGGAGGGGGGGGGTATCTCAGGTTGTTTTTGGTTTAGCATTCGAGCCTTTGTTTTCGTAATGTTTCTCTTGCGAGTTTTGGCAATTTTTTATATCATTAGCTGTATAATTTAAGAAGGGGGATTTTTTGAGTATTTGAATAATAATTTCATCTTAGTTTGGTTATGATTTTTTTTTTAGCAAAGTTATTTTTAATCATTTTTTTTATAATATCAAAAAACAAAATGGTGAAGTTCAGAAATTAATGTAAGTATCGAAATTTTGTGAATTTTTTAAAACCCAAAGAATTACAAATGGTGAAGTTCAGAAAAATTTATTTTTATATATCTTCTTCTATAACTATATTTTATCAAGGCGATATTTTGAAAGGGAAGAAATTTAGTTTAGAGTTCCTTTTTAAAATTATTAGAATTGGCGAAGTTCAGAAAATTTATAAAAATTTAACCATGGCTGCTTTTTTTTAGATTTTAGATTTTAATCTTAGTAGCGAAGCACAAGCTCCCCCCGAGTGGCGAAGCCATTGCCTGGTATACTTATAATTCTGATTATTGGAGTACTCTTGTGTTTGTCTTTTTCTTCTTCGGTAACTTTGTATTTATTTTTGTGTTCATTTTTATTTTTTATTTATTTTATGTTGTTTTTCACCTTTTTCTTTTTTTATTTCTTAAATTTAATTTAGGAAAAATATAGAAATTAATAATAAAATAATATGCAAATATAAGATTAGGAAATATCAAAATAATTTTAAATACAATAAATGTGAATTACATTTATTTATTGAATAAAACGGCAATATTTGAGGGGTAACTAAATATCTTTGGTAAAAATGGTATTTAAAGGGTAAACTGTAGAAAAATAGATTTTTATGGGTAATATTTATACTTGCCACTACAAAGTACTGAACGCAAAAAGTTGTAGAATCTCAGCCAACAGAAGCCGAATATCAAGACCTGGGGGAGAGTCTCCCCATTCCTTCGGTGTTTCCTGCCCTGTTGATCGGCAACCTATCCGGATAAGACAAGGGTAGGGTGTGGGTGGCACTTAATTTTATGCCCTTTGCAAGTCTTGCAAAGCATTTAATTGATTCCGGTGGAAATTAAGGATTGCGACGCCTTATCACAGCACTCATTCCCTCCAGGAGTCGCTCTAATAGCCAAAACGTAATTACAGTATGGATCGTCTAAGCTCCTTCATGACTACCCACGCAACATGAAACCTCACAAGTGCGAGCTGGTGTGTTTGTAGGTGCTTGTATGAGTATGCGCTATGTGTACCTGCTCCATGTTCAATAACTGGCTCGGAGAATTGTTTCTTTCTTTTTTTCCTTCTCTTTTTCTTCAGTTGATAGGTTTAATTGCCTTAACGATTATGAGCATCCGGCGCAACGCAATGGGAACTGCGCCGAGGGTCTCGTTGTTGTTTTCTAATGTAACCGCTTTCGACAAGAATGGGAGGAGCCAGATCAACGCCAGTAAATCCCCCCCCACAAGCCCTTTAAGTCTTACTGAAAACGAAGCAACCCATCAATGCTCAGCGCCATTAGCCTTTCATTTCGATCTTTTTTTGTTGTTTTTTTTTTGCTTATCTTACCTTTGTTCCTTTTTTATATTTATTTTCTTGTTTTTAATATAGCCTAGTATTAGGCTTTCCGTTAATTAGGGTGACTTTTGCCCTAGTAGGCTGTCGCCAGATGGGCTCTTAATTTTTTTTTACAAATCGATAAGGTGCTATGTGCTGCAAGAGGCCAAAGCGCATTGAATGAATGTGGAAAATTTCCCCTCTGATCTTTTTGCAGACCTCAAAGTCATGTTTGTTTATCTTTTTGCTTTGTTTGTTTTGTTTTTTAATCGTGCTCTGACTGTTCAATGGCAGTAAAATAGTTCCGTTTCTATTTCTCAACGCAAGAAATAAACAAATTGGACGAGGTGACATAGTAAAATGTAAAGAAAAAGTAGTTTTACTTCTAAGCTTTCTTGCCTCAATTATCAGATAGATGGACAGGGTTGACAGACAAAAGAAATGGATTCAAGGGTGGAGTTGGATTGAGAAATGCAAATAGGTGTAATTCAACGAGGGAATATTGAATGTGACGGTGGTGTATAAAGGTAGTTTTTTTACGGGAAACCAACGAGGGCTTCTCCCGCAGAAAGTTTGTAAGAAGAGATGTGTAAACAAAGTACTGAAAATAAAGGAGGAGAAAATCCGGGGAAGACAGATGCAGATCCCCAGGCAGACAATGGGGCTGGAGGGTACGCAAAACCTCCAGCTATCAGTCGTGGCATGCTAAGCCTGAGACCCCTTTGGCCCAGAGAGAGTCGTGCAACAAGGGGGGGGGCGGGTTATTTACCCCTGCTGGACGCAGAAAGTAAAAGTTAAAACGAGAAAAAAAACTTAAAAGAACCAAACCCGAAAGGTAACCAGAACATATACAATCAAGAGTACGAACTTACCCCACCCAGCCCCTTTGCTACGTTAAAGGCACGGAAAATATCAAATACCCCAGCCATTTTCTTCAGGCGTGAATCTTTAAATCTTGCTCCTGGTTTTTGGTGTTCCAAAAGTACCTGAAGAGTTTCAATAAGATAAACAACAGTGCCAAGGTTGGTGGATTTGTCAATATGGACTCAATGCGATAGTCAATCATTTCTGACCACTAAATATTTTGCCTACAAAGATTATTCTAAATCCACGGGAAACTTTCTTCTTTTTTTTAGGTTTTGCGACTTTTGAGACACCCTGTATCCAGAAAATACTTCTTATGGAACATTGCGTCCATTGCCACTGCCAATGCCTCTCTCGAAATACGACCCAGTTACATTGTAACCATCTTTGCCATATTTAGATTATTTTATTATTAATATTAATGGTCGTCATCATTTTATATTGCCGCATCAACACGAGAATGAGCTCTTTTAAATTCGATGAGGCTATGGGATTCTCTCTCGGGATTTTTCGACAGTGGCCCCTCTTCCTCAAAGATTTATATTCCCCTCTCCACCCTCGCCTCCCGATTCTTTAGGCGAAGGGGGGGGGGGGTAGGAGTAGACAGTGGTCGCTGAATTATCACAATGCCCTCTATCTTGACCTGTGTCGTGATTATACACTTAGCCTGTTCTCTGGGGAAACGTGAGGGAAGGGGGAAGAATCCTTCGTACGGCCCCTCAGTCCTGTATTAAACGGACAGAGAAGCTCGTAGAGTGATTGCTATGGCAACGCCGACTGAGGAGAATAGAATGAAGAGACTTTCGAACGAGAGGGTTAGAGGGGAGATGTGTGGAGTAGATGGGGAGGGGGGAATTTTGATCAGCCTTTGTGAGTAAATAAATAAATAAGTCAAAATGATGGTTTAAAAATTCTTGTTGTTGTTTTGTTTATTGCAACTCATGAACTCATTGGGGGAAGGAAAATATATGGTAAAAAAGAGTGGAAGGGAAATTTACTCGTCCCAAACTCGAATACTCGGTACCATACTTTTACCATCTTTGCTTCCATTTGAGATGAGGGGGCGGGGGCTTAGTTGGGGCCAACCAATCCTACATAGTTGGACTATGCAGCAATAAGGCGCATGCGAATTTTTATCGTGTAATTTAATCATGTTATTTAATTTAATCATGTTATGTAATTTAATCATGTTATTTAATTTAATCATGGATTCATTTAATTTCATGATGACATCCTGTATTTTGAGCGTTCATCGTAATTTCAATAAATTATCGCCATTCGAAAGCTACTTTTTGCCTTCTGTTTGACCTAACTTCACAAAAATGGCTAAACGAATGTGGTAAGAAGAATGTTGAATGAGATAAAAATATTGGGTGGTAAAATATTGATTGTGGTAAAAATATGCAATGAGCTAAACATTGAGTGTTAGAAATATTTAATGTGGTAAAAATATTGTATGCGATAAAAATATTAAATTGTAGAAATATTTAATGTAAAAAATATTGATTGAGATTAGAATATTTAATGCGGTAAAACATTGAATGATAAAATATTGAGTGGTAAGAATATTAAATGTAATAAAATATTCAGTGTTAAGAATATTTAATGTAGCAAAAATAATGAATGAGATAAAAATGTTTAATTTTAAAAATAATGAATTACCAGGCAATGGCTTCGCCACTCCCTCCCTTCCCCCCTAAGGAGGAAGCTTGCGCTTCGCTACTAAGATTAAAATTTTAAATCTAAAAAAAAACAGCCATGGTTAAATATTTATTTATTTTCTGAACTTCGCCAATTATAATAATTTTAAAAAGGAACTCCACACTAAGTTTCTCCCCTTTCAAAATATCACGTTGCTAAAATATATTTATTTCTGAACTTCACTATTTTGTTTTTTGATATTATAAAAAAATGATTAAAAATAACTTTGACAAATAAATGTCATAACCAAACTAAGATGAAATTATTATTCAAATACTCAAAAAATCCGCTTCTTAAATTACAGAGTTAGTGATGATGATAAAAATATTTAATGTGGTAAAATATTGAATGCGAAAATATTAAGTAGTAAGAATATTCAATGAGTTAAAAATATTGAATGATATAAAAATATTGAGTAGTAACAATACTTAATAAGGTAAAATTAGTGAATGAGCTAAAATTACCAAGTGGTAAGAATATTGACTGGTAAAAATATTGAATGTGGTAAAAATGTTGAATGTGTAAAATATCGAATGTGTAAAATATTAAATGTTTAAAAATATTGAATTTGATAAAAATATCGAATGCAGTTTAAAATATTGATTGTGGTATAAATATTGAATCTGGTAAGAGCATTGAGTGTGCTAAAAATAATGAATTTGATAAAATATTGAATGTGGTGAAAATATTAAATGGGGTGGAATATTGAAGGTGTTAAAAATTTTGAATGCTGTAAAAATATTGAGCGTTAATAATGTTGACTATGGTAAAAATATTGAATGTGGAAAAAATATTGAATCTGGTGCAAAATATTGGCTCTTGTAATAAATTGAATTCTAAAATATTGAATGTGGTAAAAATATTAAATGTGGTAAAAATATTAAATGTGGTAAAAATATTGAATCTTGTAAAAATATTGAATCTTGTAAATATATCGAATGAGGTAAAAATATTGAATGCAGTAAAAATATTGAATGTGGAAAAAAATAATGAATGTGGTAAAAATATGGAATGTGTGCTTAAATATTGAATGTACCAAAAATGTTGAATGTGAAAAATATTTCATGCAGCAAAATATTAAATGTGGTAAAAATATTGAATGTAGTAAAATACTGAATGTATTAAAAATTTTGAACGCGGTAAAAATATTGAATGTAGTATAAAATATTCAATATGGACAAAAAATATTAAATGTACCAAAAATGTTGAAAGGTAAAAATTTAGAATGTGGTAAAATATTGAATGCAACAAAATATTGAATGTGATAAAAATGTGGAATGTGGTAAAATATTGAATATGGTAAAAAATATTGAACGCGGTAAAAATATTGAATGTGGTAAAATTATTTAATGTGTTAAAAAAATACTGAATGTGCTACAAAATATTGAATGTGATAAAAATATTTAATGTTGTAAAAATATTGAACTGGTCCACATAAACAAAAGCTACCCTTTTCAACCATGCAACAAACAACCGAGCAACTAAAAACTTTCACTAAAGCACCAAATAAATTGAATAACCGCGCTAGGCTCCTCTTTCAGCTACTCGGACTGTATGTATATACCATACAATTTTACTTCTTGCTCTACTACTGTGAAAATAAATTACTAATCAAGTGAATAAATAATTTAATAAATAGCAAAAGTGTAATTATAAAAAGGGGAAATGGGGTTAATACGACGAGAGTTTGATTATTTACTGAAAAAAATATGCGTACACTAACGAGGGCTTCTCAGCCAAAAAATGTGTGTGAGGAGACGATCGTAATTGGGTAAAGTTAGAGGAAGTGAATAAGGTGTTGGGGTTGGGAGGGTACGCAATCTCTCGATCGTGGCGAAGAATGAGTGTTCATTCTACACCTGTCCTTTCACTGTAATGTGTGTGTTACTTTCGTTACCCGTAAGGGCACCTTTGGGAGTTTCGCACTTATCCCTGACTCGTATGTCCCTAAATAGTCTCCGCTTTAAACTACTCGAGCTATGCCTCCTCCCCCAACATTTTCACTTCATCTCCATTAGTTCCCTTTCCTCTTTTGAGAAAAATTTCTGGCTAAGATGCCTTCGTCGGTTTTCCTTTTAGGGGAGAAACTACAAAACTGTCTTGTAGTCCTTGCCACCATCTATATTTTTCTGTTTCGTCCCTCCCATTTATTCAGTTGAGTTCCTCGAGTAAACCTGGCCTACATTGGCTGACACAGATTGCCTCTTTATAATCATTTTAAAAGCCACAAAATGGAGCTATTATGCATTGGCTCAGTCGATTATAGGGAAAGGAAAAACCGATGAAATTAAAGGGTTCTTCCTAAAGTGATGTTGTTGCTATTTTGAATGTTTTTTACCACCAATTTCCCACCGTGCCATGCCTATCTCAGAGGCGACCTATAGTGGGGCTTCAACCGCTCCTTGCCCCAACACTTTGTCTTCGCAAACGTAGGGGTGAATGTGGTTCAAACCCGGTGGATTAGAAGGTAGCACAGTAACCACTTCACCAAGAGATACGTGTATTTTAAATCCTCGTGAGTGAATTTACATTGTAAGCACACGAGCGAATTGTAAGAGTTAGAATCCACGGAATATTATATTCGTTTTTGCAAGAGATAAACGGAGACGCTCTTGAGTCAAGTAAGTGCCTAAGATAAGTGCAAGTGAATGCGTACAAATGGACCTATAAATCAGTCCCAGCATTTGGAAGGACCCTCTATTCACACAATTTACGAAGTTGAAAAAGGTGCCAAGATAAAGGACAGAAGCGGGGTAGAAGTTTGGTGGCCTATTAGAACGATTATAATAAGCGAAGAGGGAGACGTTAAATGCGGGAGCTATAAGATCGACCAAAGAATGATAAGAAAAGGGGAGAGGGGGGGGGGGCAAGCTATAAAGCCTATCGAAACGATTGAAAGATGCTAAGAGGGAAAGACGTTAACTGCGGAGCCTAGAAGAATGAGCGAAAGAGGGTAGGAAGGGGGAGGTAAATTATGAGGCCTATTGGAACGACTAAAAGGATAAGGGGGAGGGGTAAATTATGGGGTCTATTAAAATGAATGAAAGAGGCTAAACGGAGGAGTAAATTTTAGGGCCTATTGGAACGACGAAAGAAGATATAAGGGGAAAGCCTAAGTTATAGGACCTTGGGAACGAATGAAAGAGGATAAGAGAGACCAAATTATAAGGCCTATTGCACCAAGGTGAAATCCAATCAAGTAATATAAAAGGCGAGGTTTTATGTGTACATAAAAGAAAGACGTGTAAAGATATATAAACAAGGCTGAATATGTAATCTTGTTTGCTACGAGATCAATTTAAAGCATTCAAAAAGAAGATATATTTAGAGTAAATATATAAGTAAAAGAACTCAATGGCGAGTTATGGTATATGATAGTGAAACCACTGTGTAGGAGCCAAAAGTTTAATTTACGAGACTAGTTTCGGTATGTGGTTTATCATACCTTCTTCAGTCGTATACTGAGAATGCGATTGTTACAAAAGTCTATAAATAGCGTACAGAGCAGAAAAAAAGAAAAAAACACAAAGAAACAAAACGGAGGAAAAAGGTCATTAATCAGGGGGTGTAAGTCTAAAATCGTTCACTAAGCTGTTTACGATGAGGTTACGGGAATGGGGGCTGCATTTCAATTGCCCATCTGACAAATTAAAATCGGGAATGTCTCCTATTAATATAGATTCCACTATTTTTCTTTTACGGAAATCTTTACAATTATATATGATTTGTGCCTTTGGATAGTCAATTTGGTGGTTGAAATTGCTAATATGATTAAAAATGCCTCACACATAGCCAATCACAACACTGCTTTCTTTCCTCTCCCGCCTTCACAGCACAACACACACACACACTCTGTGTTCCAAGAAATCCTGCCGATGGGTATCTATATCTACGTACCTCTGACGCGGAACAGGTCCCTCTGCCCCGAGGCGACGAAGGCTTCCACCTGAACGCTGTTTGGGGTCAAAACATAATACTTCCTGGCACCTCTCCCCAAAGGAGGACCGGCTCCTGGGGCCCTCGGGCCGACCAGCGATTGTCATACTGACCTTTATGTAGATTTCATTATCCGGTAGGGGATCCTCCCAGTATCATGGAAGGGTTGGCGCTGACTAACTAACTCTATGGATTCTGTCCCAGGGCGGAGGAAGAAATGGTGAAGCAAGACAAAAATAGCACGTATGAAAAGGCACACGCATGAGAAGCATTTTTATATCTAGCCTTATCGACACTAAATGTTGGGGCAAGAAAGGTTATAAATCTTTCCCTTAGCCTTCCACAGCAACCTTTACCGCTCAAATTGAGATAGGCGTCCATCAACTCTACCCAAAACTCCCTCCTTCTCACCCTTTTACGCCCAATCAACTACAAACTCATCCACTCATTTTACCGCTCCAATTTGGCCATTCATAGCGATGAAGCGCGATGTGTTCAGGGATCAGCCCTGAGCAAGACCCAAACACGACCCCGCCCCTAACCATCAAACCCTCTCAATGCACCTCTAGCATGCACAATATAATCCCTTTGTAAATTGATCAGCTCTTTCTCCCCCAAACACTCATTCACACTCCTCGCCTTCTATCCAGTCTTACCGCCATTCAGGGCAAAATCCTACAATAACCAGAGGTAGTCATGAATTCGAATCTCTTTGTGGGGGTATCAATGCTGGTGAAGAGGAGGATGTTCCCTGGAATAAGTAATCAGAACCAGACAAAAGCAGGCGGGGGGGGGGGGTTCCTCGATTGGTAACTTTAGGTCGGAGTTGGATTAGTTTGGGTGAGAATACTTGGGTTGGTCTTGTTGGCATAACTAAGCAATGTCTTATTGGAAACTCATGAAATGAGAGGTAGGGAAGGGCTTTAGAGGTTGTGGCTTGGAGTGATGAGAGATGAGTTTAGTAGATGACCTCTGATAGACCTCCGTGACCTTTTGCTATCCGAAAATTAGGTTTAAAAATATGGAAGTAAAAACATATTCCTACAATCACAGAAACCATTTATTCAATAAAAATATCAAGCCATCCTTTCTTGACATATCTTCCATAAACGATTCTAAAGGTGTTTTCCCCATCTCTACCATCGCTTGAAGAATCCTTCCCACTTCGATCTATACCAGAGATACAAATCGTGTCCTTTTCAAATTCTCTTTATTATGGAAACAAAGAGCGTGAGTCTGTAGGGTACATAGGGTAAAGTTTGTCAACGGAATTCTCGTAAACCAGCTCTTGCTGCCCTCGAAAAAGAGCTTTTGCATGACAAAATCCCTCACCATAACTTTCCTAGCCTTTTTCTCGCTAATGCAGTCTTCAATTCTTAAAACTTCTTCACAGTCAGTGAGCCCCGTGATCGTCTTTTGTCATTCGAGAAAATCTATCAGTTTTCTTCTCTTGAATCCTCCAAAACAATCATAATCTCCATCTAAGCTGATCTTTCTATATTGAATTTGACTTTCCCATCTCGCTAAGGTCAAACACACTGAGGTTAACTGGCCAGTTTTCTGTATTTTTTTTTAATAAAGTAGCTTAGGTTTGGGTGTAGTTAGGTTAGAGTGAATTCAATTATGTTAGATTTAGGTTAGGTTAGTAGACATCTCCCAGTAGCCACTTGGCTAGATCCGCAAGAAGAGTTGAGCTCTTGGTAAAGCGGCAATTCCGGAAGGAAATTAAAAATGTGAATTTTGGCAACGTGAAAAAAGAAAAATAGTGCGTCCACTGGACTGATTGGAGATTCCTCATTTTTTTTCAGCGGGCGGGGTAGTGACCTTAAAGGGGGATCTATACTCATTTTTTCCTGCTTTCCCACTAATCTTCCACACCTTTTCAAATACAGCAACATAACTCGGCCGCCACAGCGCTCAGAACTACTTTAAAATAGGGTATAGTGCACTCCAGAAGGAAACCCAGATAGGGAGCGGGAAGAAGGACTAGTTAAGTGATTGAAGAGTGCTTCTGAAATAGGAAGGTAAATAGGGACACATAGACGGCGTAAAAAAACGACAGTCCTGACACACACTCTTTTCAGTTGCCTACGGAAGGACAAGGAGCACAAAATAATCGAGAAGGTACCACCACAAAATTGAGTGCTCTATAAAAGTAGAGACGCATTAAAAAAAAATGAGAGATGTATAAAAGTAAAGCAGGAACGCCTCCCGCATCAGGGAAATGAGGTAGGTTCAAATCCTTCCGAATACCCCTCAGGACTATCCAAAACGAAAGCAAGCCGGAGAATGGCAAACTCGTCGAGACTCTACATAAAGCTCAAAGTTGCTCTTATGCGCATCCTAGACGTCTCAAACGGATACATAATCTACCACGAGAGTGAGATGTAGAGAAGAATGTCTCTGCCGAAGGAATCGAAACACTTAAAAAAAATAGACTCTTCCCAAGAATTCCTCCCCCAAATCACGGGAAATAGGAGCCTCATATGTCGTAACATAGACATGTGGGTAGGCTCAAATAACAAAGACAAAATTAAAATCTAAATCTAAAAAAAGAAAATCACCTAGGCATAAAAATATACACTAAGTAATAAAGTTCGCAAACCATACACACGTTTTCAAAATAATGTGCGAGAAAAAAAATTGGTTAACAAAATCTGCCAGAATAGATTAATCTTGTTAAACATGAGAATTCAACCGGAAAATATGTAAAAAGGGAAGCATATCAATATACAGATATGCTTCAACTGGTACAAAGGAAGACCCACACGACAAAACAATGCACGGAGCAGAACAAAGCTGTTCCGAATGCAGACACAAGAACACTATTGGCGCGCCACACGGAACAATGACAATGGCTTGTCCAACAAAATAATAACAAAGAAAAAAAAATAGAAGAACCCAAACAGAAAAACGAAGAATGCAACCTATGCAGGAGTTACCAAAGAAAAGGTACAAGAAATGAGGAAGGCAGGGACGCAGCTCACCGTTACAAACGAATCATCGCAATGGAACTTCTAACGTGCACGTAATGGGTATAGGCAAAACTTGGCACTTTTACTATGCTAGTAAAAAATGGTATTAAGAAAATGTGCCTCCCTGAAAACCAACCCTCCTCCAAAATTTTAAACCTCACTGCGGCCAAGGTCACAAGAGAAAACACAAAAATAGATGACAAAGAAAAATAAACAACCCCGAACAAAAACCGACGACGATCGAAGAAACAAAGAAGGCAGCTGATGAATGTATCACTAAGAGGATTGAGGGAGCAGACTCCAATCTAAAGGTATACACCAATGAGGAATACCCGCTTCTAAGAGGGAAGAAACAACAAAATAAAGTCAAAGCCCTACTCGAAAAAAAGCGCAAAGTGGCATTCAAAGAGAAAACGGAAGAAGAATATAAGGATGTTATTAAGTAATTACTCCTCAGTGACAGAGTCAGGATCTTCTCTGGCGACTGCGTTACCCTACACCGTAACACATCCAAAGACTTAATATGTGGAAAGTATCGGGCTGGTGGTGCAGACCAAACCAAGTGGTTCGTTCACCAGGCAAACAATGAAGAACAATTGAAACGATCCATGGGAGCCAATGGTTCACTATTGCCCCAACTGGGGAGGAATGATGAGCCGTTGTTTTACAGGAAGCATGACAACGTCCAAAAATCATGATCCAGCTACCAAGGAGCTAAAAAATAAACCGAAGATGAAACTAAACCAGAATACGACCAAATCTCCCGGCTACGGAAAACATATCCCCAAAGAATCGATGTAGACACCGAAAAGTGACAAAGTGCTAAAGAAGGAAGTGTACTAAAGTGGACCAAGAAGAAACCCAAAGTGATCATAATTCGTGTAAACAAATACGTTACAATTTGTGTAAACAAATATGATACACAGACAAAACACTTACTGCAAAAGAACAAAACAAACAAATATACTAAGGGAGTCTAAAACCTAAACATAGATAAACATAACGGCATCAATGCTGAAAAACACAAGAATGAGCCAGGAATTGACATTTTTTTTAATTCGCCCACCTGGCGACTGCCATCAAGGGAATAGGTCACCATAATTAAAATTCTAACCTAGTACTAGCCTATTCTAAAATTTGCAAAAAAAAACCCAACATAACATGAGATAAAAAAAGGAAACAAACACCTCAAAACAAGAAGGAAGCACGTTTCGGAGTAGGAAAGAGGCGCCTACCCTGGCGCAGAAACATGCGACTTACAACAGAGTCAAATAAAATGCAGGAGGCCAGCCTACTCCAAAAAGTCAATAGTCCACTAGCCTGTATACACAAACCCATCCCGAGTGCAAAAGAAAACGGTAGCGACTCCATTAATCCTGATACCAGGACATTTAACAGGCGCCAAGATCACCCAGACTAGGACATTCAACAAGAATGTGCCGAACAGTCTGGGGAACAACGCAGTTGTCGCAATAAAGTGCAGGCGAACGCTCCATCAAATGGCCGTGAGTCCTCGAGTGTGCCCAATACGAAGACGAGAGAAAGAGACCCGAAGGCGTCGTGGCATTGTGGGGGTAGGTCCATGGGGACATTCGCGGCACACTGACACGCAACTTTAAGTTCCCGCCAGCTGGCTCCCATCTTTGTCAAGCAGAGGGCTGACCTGATTCCTGCTACGAGGGGTGGTCAATAAGTTTTGTAATTCGGATATAAGGAAACGAGATATGAGGAAAAGTGTTTTATTATTTTTCAATATAACTACCCTCGACTTCAATGCACTTGCGCCACTTGTCCCTGAGGCTTCGAATTGCCGACAACCAGAAATCTCCCGACTGTTGTTCAATCCACTCTTGGACGGCGAGCTGGACATCTCCATCGTCCCCAAACCGGCGTCCACGCAATGCAGCCTTTTGCTGGCGGAATAAAAAGTAGTCACTAGGGACCAGATCTGGACTGTAGGGGACATGGTTGAGCTCCTCGAATCCGCACTCGCGCAGTGCAGTTTGTGCAACTCTGGCCTTGTGGACTTTGACGACGATGAAGTCGATCATGGGGCGTGAGGTTTCTAGGGACGCAACGGGCAGAGACCTTAGTCATGGCCAAATTGTCGTGGATGATGTTCATAACACTTCTATGTGATATTCCAAGTTCACGCTCGATTTCTTCGACCTTCACCCGTCGATTTTCGAGGATGATCCTCTCCACACGGGCCACATTGTCCTCGTTGGTCACCTCTGACGGGCGTCCTGGACGGGGGTCATCTTCAAGGGACTTACTACCATGGCGGAACTCCATATTCCAGCGAGCAATGGTTGCATAGGAAGGGGTGGTGTAGGTGTACACTGCAACCATGCGTTCATGGATCTCTTTTGCATTCTTTCATTCCTTGGTCAAATATTTGATCACTGCGCGGTGCTCAACCTTCTCCATTGTTGAAAAAATTGTGACTGACGATCTGCGATCAGCTACTGCTTCTTAAATAGACGAGGCTGGAGCGTATGGCTGCAGGTCCTGAATTGTCATAACTTTTCCTAACGCCTCCACAAACAGCCATCCCCCTTCCTCTGTTTTGCCCTACCGATTTGCAAAACTTATTGACCGCCCCTCGTATATAGTCGGTGTGTGGAAGAGCGAAACGCTGGTCTGGTCGCCCAGTCCTCGCGGACTCTTGGGCGCTAATTCCACACAATTGCAACATGTCCAGAAACCTAGGAGAAGACAATCTCAATACCTACCCAGCTCGGAGCAACAGCGGAATCAAGGATACAGCGAACCAGGGGTGTGAAGATTCCATTGCACCGAGAGCACTCAGGACGATTTGTGAGTCACTAAAGATCACAATCCGGTCTCCGAACCAGACACGATGCGTTATCTCCTGTATGGAGGGGTGTATTGCAACCAGATCAGCGGTGAAGACAGACGCAGCCCCTGGTAAACCCGCCTGACATGAAACAAAAGAGATACGGCGTGGAAACCGACCCCTTTCTTTGACTCGGAGCCATCCATATAAACTGACACGGATCCAGCGTGACACGGAGTGTTCTCCGAAAAGGCTGAACGCAATACTCCTAGCGTTAGCATTGTATAAGTTTTGGGAACAGATTCGTGGCAACAAATAGTCTAAGGCGGGCCCTCCAGGGTGGTATCCTGTGCAGAACCAGAGGCGCCACGGGCCCGAGAGTTACATCGAGCTCTCGAAGGAGTTTGCTAGCATTTAGTGCTAAGATAAGGGTTTAGGATAAGGCTGGCTTCTCTCGGCGGCATAGGTGCCGTGAAGATCGGAGGGGGATACAGTGAAAGCAAATGGCGAATGATGAAGGTGGCGGGGTTTCGCATAGAGGCGCATAATGCACTGTGCACGGCACAGAGCGAGTGGCATATCCCCAGCAACAAGTAGGCTATCAATAGGGGTCGTGCAAAAGGCACCGGTCGCCAGGAAAACCAGTGTTGTACATCGAGTCCACCTTCCGCAATACACGGTCAGCTGTGGATGCATATAACTTGCATCCGAAGTCGAGCTTCGAACGAACAAAGGATCGATAAAAATGTAAGGCAGTAGCCCTAACAACACCCCAGGTGCTGAACGTCAAGGAACTAAGAATGTCCATGGCGCAGGTACAAGAGGCCATAAAGCTACGAATATCAGTCTCCCAGATGAGGCTTCGGGCGAAAACAAGAGAAAGGAAACGATGCGAATCCAACACTTCAAAGTGAACCCCGTTTAGTGAGAAACGTCCGTATCAGGGGTACCGTGGATGGCGGCAGAAGTACACTACCTTAATCTTGGCCAAGGAAAACCGAAACCTCTGTGCTTCGGCATAGCGAGAGATGCGATCCAATGCCTGGTGGTGTCGACTCTCTAGAGTTCGTATCTGGGCGGCACCAATAGAGATCGAAAGTTCGTCCACGTAGAGCGTAGCGAGAATATCTTCAGGCAGCACCGAGTTTTTACTGTTGATGATCAGGGCAAAGAGTGCGACATTGAGAACACTTACCTGCAAGATAACCTCTTCCTGCTCCATTAGGCCAGATGGGGCTCCACCCACCCGTACGCGGAATCAACAATCTCGCAAATACTCAAAAATAAAGATTGAGAAGCGTCCCCTCAACCTCAGTCTCCATGATACCGTATCGACATGCGGTATCATGAGACTTCTCCAGATCAAAACACCGTGGCGGAGGCCTTGCAGACGGCCTTTTTCAGAGCGAGTAGAGCATCCAATGTAGAGGGAAACTTACGGAAGCCATACTGTGCGCGAGGGGTAGCCTCTGATGTCCAGGAATAAGGCTAGTCTAATATTTATCACTTCCTCCATCAAAATGCGCAGGCAGCGGGTGAGAGAGATTGGGCTGAGACCGGCCGGAGTAGAGTGATCTCTCCCCGGTTTGCTAAAAGTGAACTCAGTAGTCATTCACCAAGAGTCTGGGAGGATACCCTCTTTCCAGATCCTGTTGATCAAATCTAACAGAAAGGCCATGGCCTCGCTCACTTACGAGTCGATGCATGGCATACGGGATATCGCCGGGACATGGAGCGGATTCCGCTCACGAAGCGAGAGCAGAACGCAACTTACTCTTGTAAATTTGTCACTAAATGGTTCTCCACCTCTGAAGGTAAAACCTAATAGGCGGCCTTCAGCGACATCACGACGTGCATTGAATACTGGCGGGGCAACATCTCGGCTAGACAATGCGGAGAAAACGGTCGCGAAGGACTCCACCCCTAATATTACAGTCTTATTCTCCTGAATAACGAAAGGGGGTCCTGCTTTCAGATATCTAGTAGAGTGGTCTTCCCGTTAAGTGAAGGAATAGCGGCATGCGTGTTCGAAACATACTGTAACCTTGCTCTAGCTCGACGAAATTCACTCACATTGAAATCGTGCGGGAGGTGATTATAGCGCACGTAGGCATAGCACTTCTGTTTGATGGTTATCTCACACTAGACAATTGAAACATTTGGCCATACACGATAGGGACTTATCGTGTACGGCCTTGGAGCAACTTACATACTTAAGTTAAACCCGATTTTGCAAGTCTACTTGAGTGAATCGTATGGCCGAAGCAGTGGTAATAGCAACACCTCAGCGAAGTGGCTCGAATGCCTTCACATGGTAACGATACTAACCGGCACGCACCGACTCAGGAAGCCTGTCACGATCGAACGTGGCGAAGACTGTAGGGGTGGGTCTCGAGGCCCCTCCCTGTTTTATCATCACAAATTCTATCTTGACCGCTCCTTACTTAGATAGCTCTTAGAGAATGTCTTCTAAGAAATGGTCCATCATCGTTGAGCTATTGAGTGTCCGAAGGGCACTAATCATGGCCACCTCGGAGAGATCTGACGCATTCACCAGAAGGTTCCCGTCTGAGAAACGGGACAATTTCGGCTATGTACCAACCGAGCTAGTTAATGCTCGACTCTGATCGATCATCTTGCCTTTAAAAAGCATGCCATTGGGAAACAGAAAGCTTTTGAAGCCAACGAGCTCGAAAACGCCAAGTAGTATCTCAATGAGGGGCCCCAACGCAATCAAGGTTCAGCTCAACGTACCTGCGACTTTGGTCTTCGCATCCCCCTCCCCCGCCTCCAAGGGCGCCTCGGAGCCAGACATGCCGCTCTTACTTAGTCGCTTGCCGAAACGGCATCGGACCCGTCCGTCTCCGGAGCCCCCGATGAGGGAGAGAAACATTTACTCCTCTTTGTTTTCCTGTTTTTTTTTTCTTTTGGGGAGAGGAAGGTAGTGAATGAACCTGCTTCTCTCAATCGCCGGAAGGAGCCCCCAGGGAGAAAGGATCAGCCTCAGCAAGATACTTCTCCGAGATGGAGAAGGTTTTAGCTATCAAATGGACATGAGCAGGGGGAGGAGGTCCTTCATATTCTCATGAGTCCTCGGGGACCCAAGCCACACAAAGAGAATATTGCACATGGCGGATCTAGGTTCGTTATTTGGTACCTAGTCAATGTTCAGTTACATAGAAGTTCCTGCCATATCGGCTGGGTCGCCTTCGATAGTATGTACATCTCAGGGGGCCTCCATGTAGCGGCCACCCCCTCCCCAGGGCATGACGGATCCCAACCGATGACTCTGTCTTGTCGTGTTTCGTCGAAACCTTGAGGCTTGAAATGCAGGACTGTAGGGGGCACGGACCGACCGGCCATGCTCTCCCTTGCTCCCTTAAGGAGGTTAGCCCTATTGAACCGCTCCCTACGCGAGCGGTCAATTTTGGGCCACCTGCCTTCTCTCTTGGCAGTTTCCTGTTATACGAAATGAGGGACTGAAGCTGGTAGGGAGATGAGTCTGCCGAAGGCAACTCCATAGAAGGCGATGAGGGTGGAAAGCCACCGCACCCGTATGCCTAGGAAGAGTAAACGTCCTCTCCTGTATAAGAGGGTAGGTGGGGCCCCCAGAGAAATCACAGGGAGGCACCTCATTTTTAGTAGCGAGCGACTATACATATCACTATGTCGGTCGGTCGGTCTCCGTTTTGCTTTTTCGTTGTTTTTTTTTGTAATAACATCATAACGATTCTGCCGATTCTAACTAAATTTGAAATACCTATGTTGTTTTACATTCTCTTTCGAATGCTATAATTGCCAAAGTCCTCCCAAGGTTATCCTGGGAATTATTTTGTTCTGTCAATAGCATCATAACTATTCGGTGGATACTCTACTAGATTATACTAGGCTATAATATGCTATAATCTGCTAGGCAAGCCTAGAATAGGCTATAATATGCTAGGCTATTTTAGGCTAGGCTATACTATGCTAAGCTATGATAAGATATAATGCACAAGGGTAAGATATACTATGCTAATTTAGGCTATAAAATGCTATGCTTGGATAGAATAATAGTATGTTAGGCTAGGCAATACTAAGCTATGCTTGACTAGGGTATAATAGGATAATATAGGCTATACTTTTCTAGGATAGTTAATATTAGGCTAGGTTAGACTATGCTAGATAGGTCTATACTATGCTATGCTAGTGTAGGCTAAAGTATAATAGGCTAGGGAGGGCTATGCTAGGCAATACTATGTTAGACTACGATAGACTAGCTAACCAAGGCTATAATAGGCTAAGCTATGGAAGGTTATTCTAGTCTTGGGCGTGGTATGCTATACTAGGCTAGGCTATAATATGATACGTTTGGCTATATTATGTTAGGTGTGGTCATAAATCAGTATAAGTAAGGGCAGGCGACTTTTTGGTCAGCAAACCTTTTTTGATGTAGAGCTGCCCGAGAGCGGCTCTAAAGATGACAAAAGGGAAGCCCCTTTACCGCATTTCGATTATAAGAGGGTAGCTCCTCCAACAGTCAAATAAGTGCCTCGATTTTCTTCGTCCACCCCGACACTTATGGAGAAGATCTCCATGCGTTTTCCCACTATTGCCTTCTGTTTTAACCATGGTTGCTGAAATGACTTTGGGGGACTTAAGAGAAAAGTCTTCATAGGATCAGAAATTCCAGAATGCGATCATTTACACATAATCAGTCCCGGTCCAGCGTTGATGGTTTTTGCCAACCCGGCCCGCCATTAAGGCGAAATTGTCCTGTAGCTTTAACCATAAATGATGATGCAGGCATAACCAGCCACCTTAGATGTGTACTGGGGAAAAGTGAGCAGAGCCGACGGCCAAGCCCCCCCCCCCCCCGCCCGTACCTAGTACTTGCCCTAGCCAGCGGGCTTTCGGCCTTCGCAGCAGGTAGGGGCCTCAAGGTAGACACTGCCCTCGACTTAGGTTCATAAGAGAACGAATGTGTGCCGGGCAACTCGAATCTCTATGGATAGAAGAGCAAGTGCGGAAAGGGGTAGGAAGATATGTAATAAAGAGAAATGGATGTAGACGGGTCCACTAACGAGTAGGTTGGGTGATCACCTATTATTTTCATACCCTGGTGCTAGGTGATATCAATATAGCATGCAGTTCCCCAAGGCACCATGGCTACCGAACCGAATTCTGTCCAGGTGGGAACACTCCTCCCTGTACAAAGTGCGGGTAGAAAAGGTCAAGGGAATAGCTTTAATGATAATAATTAATACTACTACTACTACTACTAAATAATTATAATACATAATAAAATATAATCAATAAATAATATAAAAATAATAAAAAGGTAAAGTAGTGCTGAGTGTGGGAGAAGGGAAAGTGCACCAATAACCTTACCAGACTCCATCAGTGTGTCCAAGTCAAGCCAGTGACCGGGTTTCCCTAATTTGCACTCAGGCACCGGGAGGATGTGCAGCTCGTCCAAGTACCGAGTGATTATATGACAACAGAGATTAGACGGACCTTCCGTCATGTTAAAAAGATCGCAATGACAGAGCGTGAACAAGTGTGATAGAGAGAAGCGGCTCTCCCGCCACCTATGGAGAGGTAGGCCCTGAGCGATTAGATGGATGAAAAAGAGAAATGACATACATATACATAAATTAGGGACTCGTAGTTCGGGTTCTACGTTAATCAGTAGGTCCGAAATATAGGTAATATTCCATTCTTGTTTTTAACCCCACCTATACTAAGGACGATCAGCTTAGATCAACTTCTCTCTTACTGATTTTTCTCTTTTCATCCATTTCATTTCTTCTTTCCTCCCTCCTCGGCCTTCGCCGTTCTTTTTCCCTCGGCTCACCAAACCTGGTAGGATCTGGGGGATGAGGGCGTAGGGGGCCGTCTCCCTTCCTGCCCCACTAGTGGCAGGAAGAGGGAGAGATTTGCGGCCAATTTATCTTTTACACCACCCTACACCGAACTGGTAGCGGCCACTATACTAATTAATCACTCCTATGGAAGCCACTGTTTTGAATAGCCCTTGATTTTTGAAGGCTCCATTCGGACACTCGGTCGTGTATTGATGAGGGCACTTGTACGCAGGCATCTCCTGGGCCTGGGGACATCAAGCTTTATGTGGGCGGCTGTTTTAAAGGCCCTCCCCGGGCAAAAGGGGGTCCTGTCCTTGTTCGTGATTGGTGGCAAGTTCAAAAGAATACTCACTCGCCTAGTCCCTGACGCCCTAGGTAGGTAGCCTCCTATTTTGACTACTCAGGTTATGTAGTTTTCCGTCATATTTTACTTCGCCCTAATTTGGCCACTTTCTTTGCAAGTTTATTACCAAAACTCCAGCGATGTCTGTTTGTGAGAATTTTCTAATATTTTCTTACCTTTGAACTAAATTTCAAATCTTAAAAATGACGAGAATTTACTACGTTTTTCTTTGCCATTATATTTTCTTCTCATCTCTCATTTACTTTCTCGCCTACGTTATTTACCCGTTTTACTGTCTAGCAACAAACCTAATCGACAAAATAATACCACACTTAATTTGCGCAGAGCCTACATCGAAATATAAGTAAAAGTATCATAAATGCATACCCGATTTCCTGTGTGAATGATAACGATAGATAAAGGTCTGCTTATTGCTGGCTCGCCATATGCAGGTAGGCTTCGGAAGGCCGGTTTACTGAGAAGGGCCGGATGATTGTTTATTGGCATTTATTTATGGCCACGTGACGAATGATCAGTGGTCACGGTAAGTAGAATATGGGTTGCAACTCCTGCCAAGATCATAATACCATGTATTGAACTCATATTTAGTTATTTTATTGCAATTTCGGACCATGTCTTGAATAGCGAACCCAATGTAAATATCATGGAAAGAAAAAAGTTAAACATAAATATCGAGGTTCATTTTTATATTTTTATTGATGAAAGAATAGGCTAGGTTAGAGGGATAACATCAACATTCTTCCCTAATGTAGACATTTTACCCCCCCCCCCCCCCAGTTTTTGCGATTAAACATCCTTCCCCAATGCCTTAATTGAAGTCTTGATCTGCAAAAAAATGAACCAGTTCTTATGGACGTTGGGTTCTTAAAGCGTTTGTAATTTTGGACTATGGCTACGGAAATACGGTTGATTTATTTAACGTATAACGTTATGCGTATGGGGGGCGTTGTGTAGTGCCTCGCCTACTTCGAGCATCCTTCTACCAATGAAGATTAATTGTTTATTTTTCTTGAATAGATTTTATTCATCGGCAAAACTTTGTATTCAATCCTCTATTTACGTCCCAGAAGGTGCACTGAGCAAGCATTTAAGAAAATGGCCCCGAATTATCGCGCCGCGTATCTAAAAGCTAAAACTCTTTTGGTGTGAATAGCTTTTATTAAAATGCATGTACAAAAAAATGGAATGTTGAAGAGAATCATCCCTCTCCACCACACATACATCGTGAAATTGGCTAATCAATTGCTGATCTCGCAGAAACGAATGGACTATAGAACTATACAGAATGTTTCTATCCAAAGGAATGCATGAAATGCAAACGTACTCAGCCTTCCATTTAATATTCCTATGTGCATAATCTTCTTTATCAACCTAGCCCCTCCCCCTCCCGATCGCTCGAATATTTGGTTCTGTTCCAGTTCTTTATTCATCTAATTTCTCTACCTTCCTTCCTTACCACTTTAGAAGCAGTTACTCTCAGTAAACCGCATATTTTTTCTCACTCTCGGGCAATGCAATGAACGCCAAACAAAACGACCAGAATTGTAAACAACACGGCCTACCCGCACGGAGCCTACTGTGATTGATATAAAACGCTAAAAATGTCTTAGCCCTAATTAATAACCCAAATTTGGAGTATTAATATATTGGTGTTATGCATGGTAAATTACTGCTTGAGGGTAAATTTTAATCATGTGTATACACGTTCGCAGGTTAAGAGGAAATATGGCCAATTTTCGATTGAGAAAATTCTTCGAATAAATAGGCAAAAGTACTTACGTTATCTGTCCTGGGGTATTCCATTGGCTATGCCATCCACAATATTAAAGTTTCCAAAAGTATTCGAAAATATTATTTTCCATTTAGTCTTTTTTAATACAAAAATGGTTTCACTGGAGATCTATGCTTTCAGTTGTAAACCTACCCTACAAAATAGACACGTTTGTAGGCTTAGGTTAATATGCAGAACGTGACATAGGCTTAAATGGGTTTTCTTTAAGTTTTAAGGCTATATTGCTCGTTTTGTTTTGTTTTCAGTTCTTTTACTGAATCTCACAAAATCTAGAATGATAGAATACACTGAAGCTCAAGGTTGTTGATTAAGCTAATGAACATTCGAGACAACATTGCCTTTTGTTTCTTGTTCTTAATTAACAACTGTCTATAAGCTTTAGGGTCAAAGTTCTTTCTGACAATATGGGCATATTTACATGGTAAACGTCAAATGTATTAGTCTCCCATTTCGTTTAGTGTAAGTTCACATATACTAACAAAAAAAAAATGCGAACGCAAAAATATTATAGCGTGAGCGTTTAGGTGAGGAGAGAGGGAACACAGTGCCAAGACGAGGCAACGAAGAACTGCTTATCTTTGAGTCACTGACCTACACAGGAAACAGAAACTAGCAGCAGTTAACATTTCACCATCGCTTCGTCTCATAGTTTCTCATTTAAATTATTACTCTCCTTGTCTCAAAGTCCCCACTGCGGCAGAAACTACACCTATGGCCCCTCTACGCCTCCTAGGATATAAACACTGAAGTAAAGAGAGAATTTGTTAAAAATGAGCCACTTAATTCTCGTGTTGTAGCCAAATCATTCATCGTTGCTGTCCAGAAGCCTCGTGTCTCTGGCAGCCTCAAACTGCCTGGCTTTTATTGATCCACGGCGCGGAATTGTTCGAATTCAAATTTATATTCTGTTTACGTTTTCGAAAGCTTACGATTTACGGCACTCTAAGTATCTTTAACGCATTGTTACGCTAAGTGAAATTTAGCCAATTTTCGCATTTCATAACCCAAATAAGCGTGCCGGTGTGTGTTAAAACCAAATGAAATTTTACTATAAGATAATAGAACGAAATCTAATGCTGCTTTTCGAGTACGTAGATTATATTGACAGGTAAAACTTAATTTATCGCTTGGCTACAAGCAACCTAAGTAAACTTCTCCGTAACACATGACAATTGAAATCTGAGCGCGCGGTTTACATTCAATTGTTTCTTGGTTGTATTATCGAGGTGATCAATTTTTTATGGACTCCCCAGAAGGATAAAGGAATTGAGGTAATGCAACAAGGTCATTCTGTAGAGCCAACATAAGGACGAGGATTAATGAATGAAAAAATAATTAAAACTAAAGAATCTATAAGCCAAAAAAGTTTTGAGATGAGCTACAGCTAGATTCGTCTTCTATAAATGTAAAGGACCAATAGGGGACGTTTATAAACTTCATGAACAAGTTTGTACAGACGACCAGGCTACCATAAAAAAGCAAAATCATAAAGGCACTGTAACTTATCTCGTTAGTCCTTGGATCTAGTTGAGTTGTGTTAAAGCTGCCCATCTACTTACTGTTTTTCTTCACAAGCTGGCTTTGGGAGAAGATATTATGGCCTTTGTTGACCTTCCTTTACAGTCCCTCCTATCCCTCTTCATCTTGTTCTTCTCAGCAAAATGTACAGGATTGCGTATAAAAGCTTTGTCCGATCAAATTCCATTATTAAACATAGGTAATAAAAGATAATAAATGTAACGATAAATGAAGAGGGATAGGCAAAACGTTATTTAATGAATCAACCGATTTTCCTTAACCACATCATATAATCACAAGAATATCTGCGTTTATTCACCTTAAAAATATGTGTATACAGGGGGTTTCGAGGTAAATCGATACAGGGGGTTTCCAGGTAAATCGACACAGGGGGGTTTCCAGGTAAATCGATACAGGGGGTTTCCAGGTAAAGAGATACATAGGGTTTCCAGGTAAATCGTTATGGAGGTTTCCAGGTAAATCGATACAGGGGGGTTTCCAGGTAAATCGATACAGGGGGTTCCAGGTAAATCGATACAGGGGGTTTCCAGGTAAATCGATACAGGGAGGTTCCAGGTAAATCGATACAGGGGGTTTCCAGGTAAATTGATACAGGGAGGTTCCAGGTAAATCGATACAGGGGGTTTCCAGGTAAATCGATACAGAGGGTTTCCAGGTAAATCGATATAAATTGTACACGGAAAAAAGAAAACAAGTTGTGTACCAAACAAAACAATATATTCTCATGAGAATTTACAGACAAAGACAACAATATTATATAGTTGCGAGATCAATTGGAATGGTCAACATCTGCCTTCACGACCTTCTCCAGGCGGGACCTGAACTGGTTGCATGCATTGGTTAGGGAGTCTTTGTCACTGGTGACCCTAAGAAACTCTAAAGTGTTGTGAGCGGCATTGTTGACATCCATCTAAACAACGCCCCACACGAAATACTCTAGGGGGTTACAGTCAGGGAAGCTGGGCGGTCACAAGTCTGAGGACCAGTTATGCGGGACGTTGTTGAACAACCACGCCTGTGTCTTCCTTACCTTGTGTACTTGGGCAAATCCTGGTGGAAAACCTAAAGCCTTCCCACGACTACTTGGTCTATCCAAGGCTTGACTAAACTCTCCAAGACCTCAATATATAACTACAGTATTGACCTTGAGGCTCTGGGGGAAGCATATGGTCAACGTTCTATAAATAAGGCTCCAAAAGTGTAAATTATTAGGGTTTTTAATAGAAATTGAAATTCGTAGCGAATTTGATTCAAATAATAAGATTATTGGCTCTTCAAACATCTGATCTTATCTATAGAAGCGGTGTATTTTGTTCATTTCGTTCTTATTTTCCCGTCCCTCGAGGCTTGAAATTTGAAAACGGAGTCCTAAAACAGCAGTGTTGCCAACTGTAGTTGACAGGAATATGTGAGGTGGAATAACGTGGCCCTCGCTATATACACGCCAAGAACCATAAGAGAGGCGGGAAATTTATTCTGCATTGCCGTAGGCCCTTCGTGCTATTTCTTAGCCTCGTTATTATACCGTTTCACTCTGTTAACGAGGTTGTTCTTACTCTCGTTCACGCTTCTCCATACTCGAGAATGGCCGCGATTATGGTATACCGTTTTCGATTTCAGCTGGCAGTCTCAGAAGAAAACGAAACTCTCATTACTGAGCGTGTCCAAGTTCAAGTAGCCCCTAGGCACAAGTTCAACTTTGTATCGATTTATCTGAAACGCACTGTATTTCAAAGTTTGCTGAAAACCAATATAAAATATCATAATAATCGTTATCAGTTCTGATAACAACGGTGAAGGAGTCGGGCTATTTTCCCATTCAGTACTTAGATGCAGGGTTTCCCCCGTGACTACAGATAGCAACTTCTTGCCAAAATAATCCTTGCCTATCGAGTGATTTCTCAGTACTGTTTTGATTGTTTTCAGAACGGGTTTTATACTCACTGGTAAAAGAGGGAGAGAGCAGACGGCCAATTTGACATTTGCAATATAAACAAAGATGAATGGAATTAATTAGATATTTAAGCCACCATCGTTTTGTGGACGATATCGTATTATTCAAGTCCAGAACAACTACATACAATCAATGGTTTCAGAATTCTTTGAAAATAAACTTCGTATAATGAACAAAAAATAAATCACACACTTATTGCTTCTTAAAACAACAAATTAAAGTATTCATTCTGTATCGGCTGCGCTAGGGGACGCTCTTCATCCACACCAAACAAGTGGTTGTATCCAATAGACGAGGGGTGGGCAACCTTTCTAAGTGTATGTGCCAAAATCGGACAAATATTTGGTAATATATATGTGCCAATGCCCAATCTTTATCGTTTTAATTGACTACACAATTAAAGGATATAAAATTAAAGATATTATTTTATTGATTCTTAATCCCTTGTGAATGATAGATAAAATGACAAAATATCGTTATTTTACATGCAAAACTACATACATTAAACAAAAATGAATCTTCACTATTTTTAGCAGAAAACAACAAATCCAAACAAGACAAAGAAAATTGTGGATCTTTTATTTATTTACTTACCATTAATGAGACTTCTGCTTTTGCATCACTGATGATAAAGGAATTACGCCACATCTGAATTTTTGACTAGGCGGCAGAGTTGCCACAAGCAAATTTTAAAAAGAACCAAAATTTGGAGTTAAAAGGTACCAGAAAGAACCAAATAAAAATTTTACGAGGGATAATACAAGAATTCTATTGCACTAATGGAAGACAAATGTCTTAAATTAGTGCAAGAGAACCGATAAAATAACGAGACTCCCATCATACTTAATAATAATTTAATTAAATGAATACATGATAAAATTGGCTTGATTTGGTTCTTTTTGTAGTAATTTGGTACTTTTGCTGTTTTAGACACCCCTTAAAAGAACCAAATCTGGTACTTTAGTACAGGTTGTGGCAACCCTGCAAGTAGGCGGAGAAGCGAGAATACTGCCACACACACAACCCAACCGCCGCTCAAAGCATCATGCGGCTGAAGTGTAAAACAACGTCTGCTGACCAAAAAGTCGCGTGCACTCACTTATTCCGATATATGACCTTACGACCTTCAAAACTTTCAATAATTTCCGGAGTAACATTGGGGGGACATTGGCGATTCTACATTTCGAAAGAGAATGTAAAACAACATAAGGGTTTCAAATTTCGTTAGAACCTAGCCTAAAAAAGAATAGCCTGGTTGTGCCAGGCCTAACCTAGCTTAGTATAATCTAGCTAGCTTAGTATAACCTAGCATAGTATAGCATACTTTTATCCTACCTTAGCTTATTATAGCCTAGCCTATCGTATCCTAGTATAGCCTAGCTTAGTAGACCCTAGTCTAACCTAGCATATTATAGTTTAGCCTAGCCTAGTATAGCTTTGTCTAGTGTAGCCTAGCCTAACCAGGTATGGCTTAGCATTGAATGCCAGAGCCTAGCCTAGCGTCGCCTAGAGTAGCCTAGTCTATTATAGACAAGCTAGAATTCGCTACTATAGCCTAGCCTAGCATACTATAGGCTAGCTTGTTATAGCCTATCTTAACATAACCACACCTAACATAATATAGCCAAGCGTATCATATTATAGCCTAGCCTAGTATATCTTAGACTAGTATAGCATACCATACCCTAGACTAGAATAACCTTGCATAGCTTTGGTTACCTAGCCTATCGTAGCCTAACAGAGTATTACCTAGCATAGCAGAGCATAGCCCTCCCTAGCCTATTATACTTTAGCCTACACTAGCATAGCATCGTATAGCCCTGTCTAGCCTAGTATAGCTTAGAATAGCTCAGCCTAGCATACTATAACCTAGCCTAGCATTAACTATCCTAGACAAGTATAGCCTATACTATCCTATTATACCCTAGGCAAGCATACCTTAGTATTTTTTAGCCTAACATACTATATGTTATCCTAGCATAGCATTGTATAGCCTAAATTAACATAGTATATCTTACCCTTGTACATTATATCTAAGCATAGTATAGCCTAGCCTATAATAGCCTAGCATATTATAGCCTATTCTAGGCTTGTCTAGTAGAGTATAGCAGATTATAGTCTAGTCTAGCAGAGTATCAGCCGAATAGTTATCATGTTATGGCCTAAACAAAATAATTCCTGGGCTAACCTTGGGAAGACTTTGGCAATTATATAATTCGAAAGAGAATGTAAAAAAACATAAGGTTTTCCAATTTCGTTAGAATCGGCCGAATAGTTATGATGTTATTACAAAAACAAAAGCAAAACGGGGACCGACCAACTGACGACCGACATAGTGTGAGATGTAGAGTCGTACGCGACTAAAAAGTTAGAGATACAATTTGTTTAGTTTTTAAGGTGAGTACGGGGTTTCGGGTGCCGGTAATAAATCTTTGGCGTGCCACTTTTGTCACGCGTTGCAAGGGTTGCCCAGGCATTCAATAGGCCAACCTAACAGCCGCTTAGATTGGTCTATTGCAGAGGTCGCCAAACTTTTTTCACAGTGGGCCAGATAACTGAGAGAATGAGGGGCGCGAGCCGCATAACCATTTTGTTCAATACAATATAGTGAATACACAAAAAATAAAGACAACCAATATATTTATTTACCAATACACAAAATAAAGACAACAAACATATTTATTTACCAAAAATTATCAAAGAAGGCGTCGTTAGCAATAAGATAGTATTATCACACCCAGTGCGCACATATCCGAATTTCACAAACTAAGCAGCAAAAAAAGGTTAGTGAGATTTGTGAATTGCTTCCAAATGTTCATTTGTGGCACAGAGCGGCGGCGGGCCGGATCTGGCCCGCGGGCCGTAGTTTGGAGACTCCTGGTCTATTGGATGCCTACAACCACATTCTTGGCATGGTTGAAGAGTCTTCCATCTCGCCCGATGCTGAAGGAATGAGGCCAGAGGTCGTCATCATAACTGCATATCCTAACTGCGCCAGTGCATCTTAAAAAAAAAATATTCCTATTTTGCATCAAGCTAACACATAGCCTGTGACCTAACAAAGTGTCGTAACCTAACAAAGTGTTATAACTTAACCCAGTGTCGAAACCTAACCAAGTGTTGTAACTTAACCAAGTGTCGAAAGCTAACCAAGTGTTGTAGTCTAACCAAGTGACCTAACTGTCTTCGAAATCTGGTTTTAATTCACTCAAACAAATAGAACAATTTTAAGTTTATATTGACAAAATAAACGGGTATAAAGGTAGAAGAAAACAAGTATTTTTAAGTCCTCTTACAAATCCGAAAGATTCTAGTTCTATAATAGTTTATGCGGTTTATAAATTATAGTCTCGAAATATCAACAAGAATCTCACAAACATACAATTCCACTTAGTTGAGGAACTTCACTATCTTCTTATTCAGAATAAATTTATGATCTTTATATATTCATAACTTTACATATTAATTAATATTTATAACATGAAAAATACCCATAGGAAAATACAACTTAAAACTAAACCTATATAAAATTATAACAATCTTATTCCCTTAAGAAAAGAAAATGACAATACAAAAAGAAGCGTTAACAAAAAAAAACAACTACTAGCAACGTTCTAGCATACTACATGTTTTTTTTTTATTTTGTATAATTTGAGTAGATCGATGGAGAACGTCTTCAAGTGAAGCACTAGTGTACCAGCTGGCGGGAAAGATGTGAAGTCGAGAAGTAGCCTCAAGAGAGAGTGATGGGTGGATCTGGATTCGGCTGAGCTTCACCGCCGAAATGATGACAAGATTCAAATCACGCATCGGAATTCGGACAAGGGAGTTCTACCTCGGTCTCGAATGCGTCAGTTGACTCGGTCCGAAGTGACGGAGTTTCTCCTGCTGGCGATAGACCGTGAATAGCAAATGCGTTCTTTCGTCCATCTGAAAATCCACACTGAGCCTATTGGAGATTTGCTTCGACCAGTTCTAATTCGTTTCCTTATTTAGCGCGTCTTTTTAATAGTACTTTGCCAGGTGAGGCGACCAACTAGGCAGACTCATGCCAGTGTTGGTTTTCAGGGAAAAGGAGAAAAGTGGTTTGTGAGGCGTTGCATTCTTCTAAGTGTATAGCAGAGAACGCAAGGAATGAAGAGCATCTGACAGAACATCTTTTCAGTTGTTGATGGAAAAGGTTTTACACTATAAGGACAAGGTTATGGTTTTCCACACGATTCCTAAATAGCGTTCACACTGTCCATTCCTGGTAGAATGGTAAGGAGTAGATCGACTGGTTGGGAGACTCTTTCCATGCAAAACGATTTTACTTTGGCAGACATGAAAGAAGCATCTCGTTTAGAATGCACGTATTCTGCTACCCTAACATGGAAGTTAGGCATGAAAATATAACAGTTTATGAACTATCCTTGCAGGAGAAAGTAAAGGAAAACATAAGTATTCGTCGACCAAAATTAATAAATACTTATTGCGAGAAGAAGAAGAAGTAGTGACCCTTTAAAATATATACTGATTATATTGAATGAACAATGCACGGATAAGTTCCTGCTTCTCATGATGATAATCCTGGAGTTTTAATCTATTACAAGTGTGACACCACTACACTACACGCTTAATGTCATCTACAGAATAAGCAGGTTTCTTGCTCAAATGAAGTGAGTAAAGTGTAGAGTAATGGCGCGATTATGCGTCATCTGTAGCATTAAAAGAGGCATGACGATGTACAACCTCGTTAGAAAAAAGCATCAATTCTAAACACCATCTAACAATCTCTTCGTTTTTTATTTTGCTCTTTTGACGCAAATTAAACATGTAAGCCACGGCCTTTTGATCTGTGAGCAAGGTAAACTCACGACAGAGAAAGAAATATCACCATTTCTTAACTGCATCGACAATTGCGTAGACCTCTTTGTCAACAGAACAATGATTTCTTTCAGCAGAGTTCAAAGATCTTTAAAAGAAGACGACAGGGAGTCCATTTTGGTTTAGAGTGGCTCCAAAGGCTGCATCCGACGCGTCAGTCTTCTACTCTAAACCGTAGGTTTTCAGCTATTTTAGCTCTAACAACGCTAATTTTAGCTTATTTTAAATTATCAATTGCATTTTTAACTGTTTTAGAAAGTGGAGTTGACAGCTAACCAAAGGCTGAATGCTGTTAGAAAATCTAGGAACCCAACGTGAGTAACGCGCAAATAGGCCGGTTAAACGAGATAAGGGTTCCTTGAAACTTGGTAAAATCATGTCCTTAGGGGGAACTTAACGTTAAGGGGCTGGACGGAAGCTAGTTTTGTCGAACTTTATAGCCAAAAATGCAAATGGTGTCAGTTAAAAAGTTGCACTTTTCTTATTCAAATTCATTTTCTGTCTTTCAACAGTTTCTAGAAATTTTGAGAAATTCCTGTCATCACCGGCTAGAGTAAGACCACAGAGAGTGCCGTCACCAAGGTAGAGGTGAATATCATCCAGCTTATTTTTACGAATAAAATCATCCATAATCTCCTAAAAGCAGGCGATGACGTTGGTTAGACCGAAATGTATCCGCTTAAATTGAAAAGGTCTACCATTGGCCCTAAAATTAGTAAATAATTTATCTTGAGGTTTCAAAGGAAAACAATGGTGGGGCCCGAATGGTGAGCGCATCTGGTGACTGCTTACAAGTGTAAGCCGTAATCACGCTACAGCCTAATACTAGGCTAGATTAAAAAACAAAAAAAAAACATGTAAAAACAAATAACAAAGCTACAAAACAAAACAAAGGCAAAGAAACAAGCAAAAAAAGTCAAGAAAAAAGAAGGAAGCACGCTCAGGCGTCGGGGAGAGGCCCGGCTACCTCTGGCGCACGAACAGGCGGCCTAGGACAAGGAGAGGCAAATAAAATGGATAAGGTCAGCCTCCTCCCAAAAGTCAGATGGTCAGCAAGTCTGAGTACATGAACTTGCACCGAGTCCGAGGGACAACCGGTAGCGACCCATCTCGTCCAGGTAGGGGGACAGGTAACGTGCACGAAGATCACCCAGACTGGGACATTTAACAGAATGGGGGACAACGCAGTCGTCGTAATAAGGTGTGGGCGAGCGCTCCATCAAATGGAGGTGCGTACCACATTGTGCATTATTCAAAAAAGACAGAGAGCGACCTGAAGCCGTCGCAGTATTTGGGGTAGGTCCATGTAAGTAGTCGTAGTGCACTGGCATGCAATTTTAAATTCCCCTCAGCCATCTCCCATCTTATTTTCCAAGCCCTCGGAGGACGACAAATAGTCAGAGGTGCTACCCTCCAGAGTGGCGCTCTAGGCAGAACCAGAGGCGCCACTGGCCCGAGAGCTACACCGAGATCTCAAATGAGGTTTATAGCCCGAAACCAAAAGGGCTCTGGGTATGACTGACTTGTCTTGGCGACATAGACACCATAGAGATCGGCTGCAGATGCATTGAGAGGATTGGCGACTGAGAGAGGCGCCGGGCTCAGGCGTACAGGCGCATAATGCACTGTAAACGGTGCAGGGCGAGTGGCACCTTTCCAGCATCGACTGTTAGGCATACAATAGGGGACGTAAGGAAGGCAACATTCGCCAGGCAGAGAACGGTGCGGTGGATTGAGTCTACCTTCCGCAAATCACGCTCAGCTATGGATGCATAAAACTCGCATCCATATACAAGCTTCGAACGAACAAAGGATCGATAGAAAACCAAAGTAGTAGCCCTATCAGCACCCCAGGTACCGAACGTCATGGAACGAAGAATGTCCATGGCGCCGGTACAAGAAACCCTAAGGCTGCGAATATGTGCCTGCCAGGTGAGGTGTCGGTCGAAAACAAGACTAAGGAAACGATGCTAATCGACCATTTTCAGGTGAATCCCGTTTAGGAACAAGTCCGGGTCAGGGCAGAGCCGTGGATGACGGCAGAAGTGCACCACCTTAGTTTTGGCCAAAGAAAATCGAAACCTGTCTACTTCGGAATAGCGAGATATGCCGTTCAATGCCTGTTGGAGTCGATGCTCAAGAATTGACATCAGGGCTGCACCAAAAGAGGACGAATGATTGATCAAGTAGAGCATAGCCAGGACATATTCCGGCAGCACCGAGGTGATACCGTTGATACTCAAGGCAAAGAGTGTGATACTGAGGACATTTCCGTGTGGGCCACCCTCTTCCTGCTCAATTGGGCCAGAGAGGGTTCCCCCAGTCGTACGCGGAATCAATGATCTCTCAAAAGACTCAGAGATAAAGATCGGGAGGTGTCCCATGGCCCCTATCGTGGGGAGAGTCTCCATGAAACCTTATCGCCCTGCGGTGTCATTGGCCTTCTCCAGATCGGAAAAACACCGTGGTGTAGTGCAGTCTACGAAGGAAGGCCTTGTAAAAGGCATTTTCTAGTCGGAGCAGAGCATCCAACGTGGAGTATAATTTGCAGAAGCCGCACTGTGCGAAAGACAGGTACACTCCTCTGTTCAGGAGAAAGGCTAGTCTAACATTTACCAATTTCTCCATTAACTTTCACACACAGCACCTTAGTGAGAATGGGTGGAATCCAGCCGAGGCAGAATGACCTCTTCCCGGTTTGCAAAAAACGAGCACAGTAGTGATTCGCCAGTAGTCTAAGAGGATGGCCTCGGCCCAGATCCTCGCTCACCTAGGTGGCGAAGTATGTCATACAGGACATCATGTGGAGCAGTGGCGATCTCCTCGCACCAAGCAACAGCGGAACGCAACTCACTCAATTTAGACATGTTGCGGAAGTGTTCTCCGCTTTTGGAAGTAAAGTCAAGACAGCGGGCTTCAGCAATATAATGACGCGCATTGAATGTAGGCGGACCAGCATCCTAGCTAGAGAATGCGGACAAAGCGGTCGCGAAAGCCTCCACCACAGGGACGGCGTCCAAGATTGCGGTCTTATTCTCCTGGAAAACGGGAGGTGGATCCTGGAGTCCAGCGAGAACTTGCCCCGAATCTTTTTGACTAGGCTGAAGTTCTCCGGGTTGAAGTCAGCTGACAGTGAAATGTACTCAGAAATAACAGTATACCTTCCATCCAGGTGCAGCTGCACGCTACTGCCTGAAATGAGGTTTAAAATCAAAGAGAAGAACGGAGACATCATCCCAGGTGTGAATGGCGAATCCTTCTGTCCAGACCCCATCCTGTGGTGGTGGGATCGGGAAACCCTTATACCCGGAAGGGTAGGCAGGGAGCATGCTCTCAGCATGTTCTGCAAAAAGATTACTAACCGAGAAGGGTAGGAGACGAGCCTCTGCAGCTCTTACCAATTCCATTGAAGGAATATGTTCACCCAGTCATATCTCGGAGGAAATACGGAGGATCTCTTCGAAAAGACTCACGAGAATGGCCTTACGCTTCTTGAAAGCAGAACTCCAGGCGCTTTTGGACGTACTAAGAGTTGTCGTCTTCGAGGACTTATAGAGGAAGTTGGGCTCACCATGGGATTCTTTTCGTCCCTGCGCCTCGAAACCTTCGGCGGTCGGGACTGCTTCGGAGGTGGGGGTCCCTCTTTTTGAAGATCCACCATCTCCTCATGACTCAGTCCAGCCCTGTGTGTGAGCGTAGAACCCAAAGCTCATTTGGTGCTGTCTTCCTCTTAGGGGGGGAAGGCAGCTTTAGGAAAGCCGGTAGACTGCCTCACGACCACCTACAGGGGTGTTGCTTCCTGTGAGTCTAACGACTCGGTGGAGGTGCGCGGCCGTTTTGCCTTACAGGAAATGGGCACGCTGGATGGGGGGGGGGGGCACTGGTTTAGTCGAGGCTGGATGTGATCCCTTTGTGTCGCCAGCTCTACCAGGGGAGCGCTCGGGGTGAGTAGAACCCACAGAAGGGTTCAGAATGGACGCAGAAACGACTGTGCTCGCAGGCCTGGAGGGGTCAGGAGCAGAGGGTGCCTCTTTTAAAATTCAAGCATAGACGTTCCAGGCAGCGTCGGGTGCGCCAGGACCAAGTCGTTAGCGTAGCGAAACGAGAGTCGATACGTAGCCTGAACGGCCAAAATTTCCTTTTCCAGGAGATACGCATCGCATTTCTTTGTAGAAGCGGGATACGGCTTTCACGAATTGACACACACGGCCATATACAATAGGGACTTATCGTTTGCGGCCCTGGAGTTTCGGGTAAATCCAAATTTGAACGTCTACATGAGCGATTCGTATGACCGAAACGGTGCCAATAGTAGCACCTTCGCGGCATTGGCACAAGTGCCTTTACACGGCAGTGATACCAACCGGCACACACCAACTCAGGGAGCCTGTCACGGTTGAAGGTGAAGAAGGGTGTACAGTAGGGGTCCCTCACTGTTTTCTCATTAAACGCTCGACTTTGACCGCTCCATGGTCGGCCAGCTCTAAGGTGATGTCATATATTGTGTAATAAACGAGCTCCCTCAGGTAGACCACTCCTTTCACCAAGTTCATGGTAGAGTGCTGCGTCACACTCACCGGCGTGCCATTAAGCGTCCGAAGGGCACTAATCTTGGCCGCTTCGGAGGTATCTGACGCATACGCCAGAATTCTCCTGTCCGTGAAACGGAAGACCTTCAGCTCTTTACCAATCACGCTAGCTAATGCTATCCTCTGATAGATCATGTTGCCTTTGAACAATATGCTGCCATCAGTGGAGCGAATAACCAGAAAGCGTTTGAAGCCAGCGAGCTCGAAAACTCCAGGTAGTTTTTTGATGAGGGGCCCCGACGTAATCGAGGCTCCGCTCGGCGCTCTTCAAACTTTGGTTTTGGTCTGGGACTTCCTATCCAAGGGCGCCTAGATCTCGGATGTGCTTAAACAGGGGTTCACCCGTCCCTCCTCGGAGTCCCCGCGGAGTGAGAGCAACCTTTAGTCCTCTTCTTGTTTCTTTTATTTTTGTGATAGTAGGGAATGAACCCGCTTCTCTTAACCGCCGGAAGGACCCCCTAGGTCGGAATGACCGGCATCAGCAAGATCCTTCTCTGAGATGGATAAGGTCTTAGCTGGCAGAGGGGCACCAGCGGATAAGCTTGCACTGGGGCGGACTCAGGTTCGCACCGAACCCGAGTTCGACCCCATGAAAGATCCTGCCGTCTGGGGCTGGGTCAACTCTAGGACCATGTCCATCTCAATGAGAGTCGTCCGTCTACCTCCCCCCCCCCCAAGGTATCACAGATCCCATTCGACGTATCTTCCGTCACAGTCAAGTCTTTGGCCAGCAATCACGCCCTCCCCCTGCAATGCCAAACCGCATGATTGCATGACTGCATAGGACACGGCCACACGCATCCCGCTTTCTTTTGTCCCCCTAAGGGGGTTGGCCCTATCGAATCGCTCCGACAAGAAGCAGTCGATTTTGGCCAGCCTACCTACAATCTTGGCACTCCCCTGTGATTAAAGAGAGGGGACTGCAATTTGTCAAAAGATCGAGTCTTCCATGGGGATGATGGGGAAAAACCCGCATCCGTAGGCCTATGAGAGGAGTGAGGATCCTCTCCGCCAGAGAATGGTTGGAGGGGGCCTCTTCCCAGAAGTGGAGCAGCCCGAGAGCGGCTTAAAAGATGGCATAGAAGAATCGTCTTTGTCGCATGGTGATTTTGAGAGGGAGGGGGGCTCGATTTTTCTCATCCTACCATTGCTTTGAGTTCTCACCATGGACAGAATAAAAAAAAAAGAAAAAAAAGGCCTCATGGAAAGTAGATACTATGACCTTCCTATAAGTTGGGATGTTAAGAGAAAAGTCTTCCTAGGATCAGAAATTCCAGAATAGGATCATTTATACATAATCGGTCCCGCTCCGGCGTTGATGGGCCTTGCCAACCAGGCCCGCCATTTAGGTGAAACTTTCCTAGAACTTTGACTAGAAAGGATAGTGCCGGCGTAGCCACCTTATATGTGTACTATAGGAAGGTGAGCAGATTCGACGGCTCACACTCCCCTCCCGTACTTAGTACTTGCCCTAGTCAGCGGGCATTCGACCCTCGCAGCAGGTAGGGACCTCACGAAATACACTGCCACTCGACCAAGGCTCATAAGAGGACGAGAGTGGGCCAGGCAGCCAGGACCTCAGTGTATAGGAGAACATGTGTGGAAAGGGGTAGGAGGGTATGTGAGTAGAGATAGGCGGGTCCACGAACGAGAAGGGTGGGTGATCACCTATTATTATCATACCCTAGTGCTAGGTGATCCTAGGATGGCATGCATTCTAACAAGGCACTATGGCTACCGGACCGAACTCTGTACTGGTGCAAAGTGCAGGGAGAAAACGTTGAGTGGAGAGCCGTAATGATAATAATAAGTAATACTTATAATAAATAATAATAATATTAATAACATACGAGTACTAATAATAATTAATACTAATCATAATAGATAATTATAGTACATTATAATAAATAACTATAAATAATAATATTTAATATATCATAATAAATACTGACTAATAAAATTAATATTATGAAATAATGATAATAATATTTAAAACTAATCATAATAAATAATTATAATACATAATATATCATAAATATTTATAATAAATTTAAAAATCACACTAAATAATAATAATAAGAATGATAATAACAATAGTGATATTAATAATAACTAATAATAATAATAAAAAGTAAAGTAGAGGTGAGCGAGGGCGAGAGGAAAGCGCACCCCACTTTCCCAGGACCCATCAGAGAGTTCCAATCGACCCAGTGACGGAGGCTTTCCTTATTTGCACTTAGATCGGGAGGACGTGCAGCTCCTCCAGATACCAATGGAAACAGCTTACACAGGGTACCTCCCTGCGAGGATCTTATTAACCAAGCCCTCTAAATTTGGCCCTGGGTTAAGCATCTAAATAAGTCAACTTAATAATAGTCTGTGAATAGTCAATTACTAACCTCCGGTGCTTGATTATTTACCAGATGAACTTGGGAACGCGATGGTGAGTGAATCGGCACAAAGGTACCATCTTTTAGTATGCGCTCGACCTCAGAATGAATAAAATGAGTGTTTGAAGCTTTGAATTTGCTCGAATTAATAATATAATTGGTCTGCAATCGGGAGATAAATTGGCTCATGAGAGCAAGAGAACACACTTCAAGGTCAGGCTGAGGAATTTCGAAGTTCAGCTTTATCAAGGAATCCTTGTTTTTAAAGGGAATTCCTAAGATAACATCGGATCAGGCAAAAACAACAAACGTACTTTACGATATTCATGATCTTTGACACCTTATTTTTACTTCACAGCATTCTTTGATAGGCGAAGTCGAATTTATAGAAGCCATCAAAATTGTGCCTTTATGGAGTTTAAGAGGTAAAATTAAAAAAAGTCGCAACATCTTTTGAAATCAAATTGTCAGAACTCCAGGAGAATTAAGGCACTCAATTCCACTACGAGAGAAGAGTTCTTTAACTTGATGGAACACCAGCGAGTGTAGAATTTGAAGCTGATGAGGAAACCTAATTTCTGGAGGACTTCCATACTTTTGAAAAATTTCCTTTCTTGCACTTGAAGCAAGTAACATAAAATGAAAGACACTGGGTACGATCATGGTGCAAATAATTCTCACAATAATCACACTTTTTTATGTTTGGGGGACTGAAGAGCCGCAGCACACATTGGATGATCAGGATCGGAAAGTTCTTCCTCAGTCTCCTGCTTACAGGATTCTATTAAAGCCACGGGACTAAGATTGAGAGGAGAGTAGGTATTATAATCTTTACCCCTATTTTCTATCTCTCTTGCTTCATCTATTGCGGAAGATACGGTAAGCGTTTTGTTTTCAAAATGTCGAGTTCTGATTTTAGGCGAAGAGAGTCCAGCAATAAAAGCGTCTCGGATGTTCTCGTTTCGGTACGTTTCTGTGGTTACATCTTTGAAATTACAGTCTAAACTAAGTTTCTGAAGAGAACTCACATAATCGTCGATCGATTGAGGAGCTAACTGTTCACAGGTTGTGAGCTTTTGTCGCGCTACGACCTTATTTGTTGGGTGAATGAAAGCGCTTGTTAGAGCAGCAAACGCGTCATCGAAAGTTGTAGATTCTGAGATTTTCTCGAAATTTTCACGGGAAAACAAATTTGTTAGAAACCCCAAATACGAATCGCTTGTAGGCTCGAGTGACGCTTTGTATCGTGTAAAGTCGAATGAACAACCACTGCCTACATGTGTTTACCGCTTTTATTGCCCTAGGCAGCACATCCTACTGCTCAGGACGGAGACCTTGTTCCATTCTTCAATTAATGAACTCTATTGTAGTAATCGGTAATAATGAAAAGCTTCAAAGTATGTCTTTAATTAACTGAAAAATAATACAATTTTAAATTTACATTGACGATATTAAATATTGTATACAATGCCCCACGAAAAAGCGAACCGAATTTTAAATGGTAATTATTACAAATTATTTATAATTTTTGCATTGTGTAAACGCGAATTTGTTTATTAGATACATATTTAGAAATGGTAACATTCCAATCAAGTTTGTTTTAATAATAATGAAGTTGCGATGATGTTAGTGAAGCTAACCAAAATTACGTTTGCGCAAGGTGAGAGAATTAATGAAAAACTTTGTACCTAATAGTCTATTAGTTTATTCCTTTTATTAGGCATTTTTTTGAGGTAAACATGATACCAACCAAGTTTTGTACATAAAAAAGAAAAATCTACTGTCATGCAAGAACCCACCATGCAGTTAACAAAAGAACAACAAATATTAGTGGTCATAAGTTGCATTGAGACTGAGAGCATTAAAAAGGTACAGGATTTGTTTAGGCCAAAACTGAATTCACCATTTATATATAACAAATGGTCCGAAGTAAAAAACGGATGGTACAAACTTTGGGAAATTCCAAATACAGGGTGACCCCACAAAAACAGGCTCCAACTTTTGATAGGCTTTGTTTCTTAATGTTTTGCTGAATTAAGAAATGAAGCCTAT